>CM061919.1:163799468-163850761 GCA_031002005.1 Vandiemenella viatica | reverse complement strand
TCTTTAGTAAAAGCTGAAGAAATGCGGAATTCACTAGCTTTGCAATATTGTAGATGCTGATGTTTTAGCAAGGTTTTGCTGCATTGCCATCCATTACTACAATGCCATGTTTGTACCTGTTTTTGACGAACTATACACTGACACATCTAATGGTTGAAGGCGATGACTGCAATGATGGGGGGAATGTCACAATGATAACTCCATGTTCTCTCGCAGTGGTCTTATGATTTCAATATTTATGTGACTATCATGATTGTCAAACAAAAGTAGAACTGGATCTTCCTTGAGCATTTCACATTTTTATGAATGATTCCAAACTTTCTTAAAGTTCTCTGCAGTCATCATCCACTTGGAGAGCCAAACCTAAGCTGCCTTCTGGAGCACATACAGCATATGATCTTGAATTCTTCCGTGGAAAAACAAATGCAGGTGGTGCTGTATTACCTGCGGCATTAACAAAGCAACAACTGTAACGAGTTGACCACGTTCAGCTGATGTCACTTGCCCTACTTGCTTTGTTCCTTTCTCCGCAATCACTTTTCCAGGCTGTGAACAGTTGTAACACCTGTTTCATCACAATTCCACACACTATTTGCACTAAAAGAGTGCGGAGGAGAACTCTCTCAGATTGTCGAAGAACTTCATACATTGTTCTTATTGAAACTATTAGCCCTTGACAGACTTGGTAGGGATGGAGAACGTAAGTAATGTCCACATTGCGTTTCATAAAACCAAATTACCCCCTTCCTGCTTCTTCTTTTCTTCCAACCAAGAACATCTGGAATTTCTTGGCCTAGCAAATGGTACGCAAAATTTGCGAGCCTGAACTGTAGTAATCCGTAATGCATGTAGGAGCAAGTTATCAAATACAACTTCAAACTTCTTCTTCTTGAATGGTGAAACTGTCGTACATTTGTATTAGGTTGGTAGCAATATTCATCTCCAATGGTAACAATTTGGCTTCTTTTACATAATCTGTCAAGTGTAGACTTGCTCGAATCAATTTCCTTGGCCACATCTCTAATGACCGATTTTCTCAATTATCTCAGAGAGAGCATACTTAAGTTTTTCCTTGTAACCTCTGACGTTTTAGTTTTTCTCTTATAAACACCCCCGCAGGGGCCTGGTACGCAAGTGCCAGGTACGGGTTTTGGCGAACCCGCGGTGCCCGAGCTGGAAACTTGTGAGCGCCGCAAGTTTCCCACACCGTAAACTCCTACCATGCTTCAACGACCACCGTAGGGCGTGGCGGTGGAACGTTGTGTGCCTAGGAGAACGGGATCTTGGCTTCATCGCCCGGATCGCGAGGACGGTACAAACCTCTATAAAAAACCCCTCAACCTCAAGGTCGGATACGTGCCGAGGAGGTGCATGGTGAGAGGCAGATCACTACGCTAACGTACAACCTCAGGGGCACCTGCGCACCCCCTGTTGTAATAAGCATTTCCTTTTAATGTTTTTGCTCGTGGGATCAAAAATACCTCACAAACAAAAACCAAAACCCCTGCGGCCCGGGTGTGCCGCAGGTTAAAAAAATACACCCAGTTCCAACAAGCGGGTGAGGGTTGACAGCCCTCCTCCGGAACAAGACAGTTTAACAGACAGGGTTGTCTTATAGACAACGCCTTTGTTATCATGGCAAGAACGGAGGGGTCCTTTGAAAAGGTCTCTCCGTTCTATATACAGAAAGGACTTGAGGGAATATCTGGTACCCTAAAAAGTGTGAAAAAGCTGAGGAATGGGACCCTGCTCCTTGAAACATCTAACCGCAAGCAGGCTGTTTCACTCCTTAAGTGTGAGAAGCTCGGGGAGTTCGCAGTGAAATGCGAACTCCATAAAACTCTAAACTCCAGCAAAGGAGTGATCACTTGCAGAGATCTTATTGATATAGAGTCCGAGGAACTCCTTAAGGAGTGGGATCAGAAAATGTGGTCGAGGTTAGGCAGATCAAACGAAGGGTTAACGGCAATCTTGAGAAGACTGCCACCTTCGTCCTGACGTTCGACACTCCGACGTTGCCGAAATCCATTAAAGCTGGATATTTAAATCTGAATGTTCGCCCGTATGTCCGGACCCGATGCGCTGCTTTAAGTGCCAGCGGTTCGGGCATACGACGGCGAACTGTAAAGGCAACGCCACTTGTGGGAAAGTGTGGAAAATCGGCGCATGAACCGGGTGCAACTTTGCACCCTCCCACAGGTGTGCATTAACTGCTCCGGGTCACATCCAGCCTGGAGCAGGGAGTGTCGAGTGTACCTTGAAGAAAAGAAGGTACAGGAGTTGAAGACTAAGGAAAGAATATCCTTTTGGCGAGGCGAAGAAACGGTTTAAGGCGCTGGCGCCACCGGTCTTCGCCACTAGCTTCGCCAAAACGTTGTCAACTCCCGTCAGGAAGGAGAGCGTTGCTACGCAGACGACCGTTGTAGACACGGGCACGAGCATCGACATGCTCGTGCCAGTGCAAGTGTGGTGCGCAGCCCACTAAGGTCCTAACACCAAGGACCGCGGTCGTCGGTAGTAGCGCTTCTGCTAACTCGACCACTACAGCAGCAGGGTCATCAAGTCCACCAGCTAAAGCACGGCCATCCGCTACAGTAGCTGCAGCCGTGGGTGCCTCTGCAACAGCAGAAGCAGCACCCATGGCAAAGCTGCATCTGCAGCTAAGTAGTAGCAGAGCAACGCCATCTGCCGGAAGCGGATGGCAGGTAGTGCAGAAAGTTCGGGGTCCGAAGTTTAAACACACGGACCCCACATGTTCTTGAAGTCCCCTTCTACTTCTCCTCCCAGTTCCCCAACTAGCGCGGGGAGGAGGGGGACAAGGCCTCGGCGGAAGAAAGATCCGCAAGACGCCGAGGCCTTAGAACAAAAGTCGTCTTCGGACCCCGAAGATGACGTTATGCTGGTGGACGTAGACCCTGGTCCCGTTCCTCAGCAGACACCAGACACTGACCCACCCGACCCGGGGCGGGTGGTTTTAAATAGGTAGAATGGCTCCCATACTTCAGTGGAACGTAAACGGATTTCAGGCTCACAAAGAGGAAGTCCAACTCTTAGCACGGTCTAATCCATTGTGTCTCTGTCTGCAGAGACACATTTTCAGACCACTAACATCCAGCCAGTGCTAAGAGGTTATGACATATTCCGGAAAGGACGATACCGAGGGTGATCGAGCGAAGGGCGGAGTGGCCGTGTTTGTTCGGAAACACTGTCCACTCCGAACCCAGTTGCTCTCACCTCTCATCTACAAGCAGTAGCGGTGAAAATACACGGTCCAATCCAACTGACCGTATGCTCTGTCTATCTGCCACCCAGTGTGTCAGTCGGCTACGACGACCTGGTTGGCATTATACGACAACTCACTCGGCCCTTTCTCCTTTTGGGAGATTTCAACGCCCACAGTGCGTTGTGGGGTTCCACCACCGATTGCCCCAGGGGCCGAGTGGTTGGTAGATTGATAGAGCAGGAGGAAATTTGTATCCTGAATACAGGGCAAATGACTCATTTCACCACTGCTACCGGTACGTCTTCTGCCATTGACCTTTCCTTGTGCTCCCCCTCCATCGCGGACTCCGTGCATTGGGAGGTGGATCGCGACCTACATGGAAGTGACCACTTCCCTGTTTGGATGCACGTTGAGTGTGAGCGGGGAGGAGGTAATAACCGGCGTAAATGGAACGTCAGTGGTGCAGATTGGCAGCTCTTCTGCCGTTCTGTACTGCTACAACCCTGTGGCAGTATACAGGAGAAGGTGAATCACTTCACAGAAGTGATTCACCGTGCAGCTGACGTCTCCATGCCGAAAAGCTCCGGAACGCTGCGAAGGACGCCCGTCCCCTGGTGGAACGACGATTGTCGTTCCGCCATCCAGGGTCGTAGACGGGCGCTACGTCGTTTAAGGTTGTGCCCAACAGCTGACAACCTAGCAGCGTTCCGTATGCCAGAGCTAAGGCGCGTCGAGTTATTAAGGAGAGCAAGAAGAGGTCATGGCAGAACTTTGTGAGCACTATAAATCGTTCCACGACCTTCAGTCGAAAGTATGGGAGTCCATTCGCCGTATATCTGGAAGGTACTCCCGCCCACCAGTATCTGGATTACTGGATCATGGACGTATTATTACCGACGAACGAAGCATAGCGCAGCTGATGGCGGAGAACTTCGCCGCCGTCACTTCATCGGCCAACTTTGAACCTCGGTTCCAGCGACAGAAGAGTTGCTGCCGAGAGGCGCGCGCTGTGCTTCGATTCGTCGAATACAGAGGCATACAACTCGCCCATTTACATCTTGGGAGCTGGAGTCAGCGTTAATAGCGCTAACGACACTGCTCCAGGGCCTGATCTGATCCAGTACCAGATGCTGAGGCATCTTAGTAAAGATGCTAAAGAGTACCTTCTGGATACTTTTAATGACATATGGACCGGAGGACACTTCCCCGACTCGTGGAAAGAAGCAACACTAATTCCAATTTAAAACCTGGCAAAGACAAATTGTTGCCAGGTAGCTATCGTAGTATTCGCCCTTGACAAGCTGCGTGGGTAAGACACTGGAGAGGATGGTTAATCGCCGCCTCGTCTGGTGTCTAGAATCCCAAAACCTACTGAGCCGCTTTCAGTGTGGATTCAGGAAGTTCCGTTCCACCTTGGACAACCTGATCCTGCTGGAAGCGGCGATACAGGATGCGTTCGTCCGCAGCCAACATCCTTGTGGGTGTTTTTTCGACCTTGAAAAGGCCTACGATACTACCTGGCGGCATCTGATTTTAAAACAGTTACATGAATGGGGTTTTAGGGGCAACCTACCCCGTTTTTTAAAATCATTTTTATCTGGTCGTTGCTTCCGGTACCGAGTCGGTAGTGAAGTGTCTGATCTTTTTATTCAGGAAAACGGTGTTCCTCAGGGTTCAGTTTTAAGCGTGACTCTCTTCGCTATTGCGATAAATAGCATTTTAAGTATTATAAGGAGTCCCTATACGGTCCTCCTTGTATGTGGACGATTTTTTAATTTTTATTGCATCTTCCAGCCTGAGAAGCGCAGAGCGGCAGCTGCAACTCGCGCTGAACAGGCTGGATGAATGGTCAGTGCACACCGGTTTTCGTTTCTCTGCCGAGAAAACCCGGTGTGTACTTTTTACTCGTAGTAGGAGTCTCTTTACCGAGCCTCACCTTACCTTGAGGAACACTGTTTTACGTTTTACTGAATACTGTTCGGTTTCTGGGCCTAATTTTAGACAATAGATTAACCTGGCTACCACATCTCAAAGATGTGAAAGCCAGAGCCTCAAAAGCTCTAAATGTTTTAAAATGTCTGTGTGGCAGGTCATGGGGCGCTGACCGCTCCTGCCTGCTACAATTTTACAGAGCCTTTGTACGGTCGCGGCTGGAATACGGTTGTATCGTGTATGGTTCGGCACGGGACAGCTATCTCCGTATACTAGATAGTGTCCACCATGCTGGAATTCGGCTCGCCACGGGTGCATATCGCACCAGCCCTATTGTCAGCATTTGTGCTGACTCGGGCGAGCCGCCGCTCACCATCCGCCGGCAACTCCTCATGGTGCGACACTACCTTCACGTTGCCATAACACCTGGCAGTCCCGTGTACGAATATAGTTCTACATCCCAACCACGAACGGCTCTATGCCAACCGGCATAGAGCCACTAAACCGTTCAGCTACCGTACAAGGGCTATTTTAGAACAATATGGATTAGAGCTTCCATCTTTTTATCACCAGGGTTGGAGTAAATCTCCTCCCTGGCTTTTAAAGAGGCCCAGAATAATTTTAGACCTGTGTCGGTACAACAAAGTGTGTACCGCTGACAGTGTTTTTAATAATGTTTTTAGAGACGTTCTAAATGAGCATCGTATTTTTACCCCGGTGTATACGGATGGGTCTAAGCAGGCTGACGGAGTTGGCTGCTCCGTCGTGTTCCCTCGAGCGACTTACACATACAAACTTGATGGCAGGTGCAGCGTTTTTACTGCCGAGTGCTACGCCGTGCTAAAGTCGCTCCAGCATATGAAAGTAAATCGCGAAAAGTGTTTCATCATATGCTGTGATTCCCTGAGCTGTGTTCAGGCCATAGGAAATATGTATCCAGCAGATCGTCTAGTCCAGGACATCCAGGACGCCCTCCTTTCCCTCCAATCTCGTGGAAAGGAGGTATTATTCTGCTGGGTACCGGGCCATGTGGGAATCAGGGGGAACGAGGCAGCTGATGTAGCTGCCAAGTTAGCCTGCGACAAGGTCAGAACCGACTTTGTACCGGTCCCAAAGTCAGACCTTGCCTCGGCGGCGAAGAGATTTGTTTTGATGTTTGGCAGAGGCAGTGGCTGGAAGTTGAGCATAACAAGCTCCGGCTGGTCAAACCGACCGTTCAGCCGTGGAGCAGCTCCTTCCAGCGGGCGAGGAGGGATGAGGTTCTCCTTACTCGCCTCCGTATAGGGCACTGTCCTCTAACTCATAGTTTCCTTCTCCGCCGAGAGGACCCTCCGGAATGTGATGCTTGTGGCGTACCTTTGACGGTACGCCACATTTTAACTGATTGTGTTTTATTTCTTGACTTAAGGGCAGACGTTGGCTTAGCCAACGATCTGTCCCTTATTTTAAACGATGACGGTGACAACGTGGCTAAGGTTTTAAAGTTTTGTTGCTTGGCCGGTCTTGTCCCAAAAATTTTGGGCAGATCCGGCCTAGGTTTTAGATTGGATTGGTGGCCTTTTACAACCACCAATCCAAGTACCTTTTTTACTTGTGACACTGCTTATATGGCTGGCCCTTTTATAGCCAGCCATCTAACTTGTCTTTTAACCTGGTTGGCCCATCTACAGCCAACCAGTTAATGTATGTTATTTTTATATTTTAGTCACAGTTTTTATATTTTATGTTGCCGTCTGTGTGGCCGACCTCTTTACAGTCGGCCACGCAGACGGTATTTTAGTTAGTATGTTAGTATTTTATTGTGCTGTCTCTGTGGCCGACCCCTTTACAGTCGGCCACACAGACGGCAATTTCGCCACGTTGTCACGTATGGTTTTTGTTAGGGCGCTAATGACCTCGTCGTCGACGCGCCCTAAAACCCGAACAACAACAACAACAACTCTTATAAACACGAGGCATTGTGAAGAACAAAAGTCTGAAAAAATGTAAAAAATGAAAAGCTTCTACATTTATTGGACGATGCACAATAAATTTCAACTTATTTTTCATACAATTTAGTTTACATAGTGCAGGAGGTTTGGGACTTGTCCCATTCCACCTGCAAACCATTGTCCCAAACCTCCTGCAGGCAACCATTTGTGAAATTTACGTGCATGGAAGACAAACTACTTGATCACAAAGCAGAACTTTTTGGTGTTAAATAATCTTCAAATTATTTGTTTATGCCCACATGTTAAAGCATTATGACTTTCTCTGTTCTATTAAAAATAAGAAAAAAATTCATACAACACACTACACTTACTTGTAAAGGCGAAAAACACTTTTTTCAACACAAATTTAAAGTCCTACCACTTTCAACGATATAACTCCACTGGCTTATAGGGCACTCCTAGCGCTATCTATGATGAACATTTGAAGTTAGTAGACGCGGTAGTTTGAAAATATCACAGGTGTCCCATTCCTCCTGTGTCCCATTCCTCCCCACTCTCCCCTAAGGAATAAAACTTTTTGATTTCTTGCTTAGTTCACGAGATATCCTGTCTCCAAATTAATATATTCTGGTTGAATGCATTCTGGGCCAGAAAAACTTCGCCAAAACACATACTGAACATGCACAATTGGTGTGATTAGTTTGAAATTTGGCCTGAACCAGAAGAAAAACATCAACTAAGGACATTTGATCTCTCGAGAACTAGGATACAAAACAATATTTTACAATCACTGTCCTTAGTGTTCACATGTCACTGTCCATCTCAGGTCTCATATTTTTCAATCCCTACTCTTTCAGTTGTTTGTGTGTATTCATTTCTTTTCCGAATACGCCCAAATCCTAACTTAATAATAAACATTTATATTGTTAACAGACTTTTTTTTGCCAAATTATTTATAAGTGTAAAACATATCCCATCGCTACTGTATGCAAATGTATTTCTGAAATCTTTGACCACTGACGTTACAATTCCAGTTTATACTATCATTCACTCTGCCATTCATACCATATTTTTATGTCTAAACTATAACTAACAACCACAACTATTTTAAATGTCACTACAAATATGCATGAATTATGCTCAATCAATCTACAATTTAAACAGCACAACAAAAAATTGAAATATATTGGTAACAACCGTCTCACAACTCTCATGCCCACGGTGACACGACTTCAATCAAGAAATAATAGAAAAACATTTTTGCATAAATCTTATTATTTTTTTTAGCAATGAAAAACTCCACCTT
Source organism: Vandiemenella viatica (assembly GCA_031002005.1). NCBI lineage: Eukaryota > Metazoa > Arthropoda > Insecta > Orthoptera > Morabidae > Vandiemenella > Vandiemenella viatica. The sequence continues at coordinate 163,842,369 of CM061919.1, read as the reverse complement.
ACATTTAGTGAGCAACAAGTTACATTACGACTAAGCATCATATACCTTTAAATGATGGACACAGATAAGCTACAGCAAACGACAAAAAGGAAAATTTGAGTTTTGATACATTTGTCCTTGGTAATCCCTTCACAAATTTTTCAGACACCTTTCACTCAAAGCAGTCTCATTTCTCAATACGACCTATGATTATATTGATGTTCATGACACTCCCATTTTCTCCTCTCGTTGGTTGACAGGTGGTTTAAAATTCCTACTTGACGCCATTCTCCTTCTTCTTCTTATTCTTCGATTATTTCCCTTTAAAGAGAGCGACTGAACTTGAGTAGTCAAGATGTTTTTTTTCCTCTTCCTTTCTTCCCAAATTCTCTTTATACGCTCGCTGTGTTCTCTCTTGCGCTCTTCTGACCGTTTGTTTCCTGTTCTTTTTTTGGTTTGTGTTTGTTTAAGTGTATGTTTCTTTATGATGTTTCTAACCTGTTCTCGGTTGTTTATGTTGTCTTGTGTGATCCCCAATTCTGTAAGGTCCTCTTCTGTTTCAGATATCCATTTAATCTTGTTTTTACTGGTGTTTACTATCTCGAAGATTTGCCTTGTGAGCCTGTTTCTTGTACATCCTGCTACTATGTCCATTAAATTTCATTCTTTTTTTTTCTAAAGTTGTCGGTTATTGTTTCTATCTGTTTTGTAGAGCTCTTTTGATGGCCTCTTTATCCAAATTCCTTCACGAAAAACTGGTCCGAATATTTTCCTCAGAATTTTCCTTTCCTGCTTTTCAATGTCTCTTATTTTGTATGACCATAAATCACTGTAGTTTTCTGCAGCATAAAGTGCTTCCGTCAGAACTACTGCGCTGTAATGCCTTAGTTTGGCATTGACAGAAATAGATTTTTTATTGTAGTGATTCCAAGTAAGCTTATACGCTTTTTGTAATTTTGATATTCTTTCTTGGTTGGCTATTGTGTTCAGTCCTGATGGTTGGATGATCTCTCCCAGATATTTAAAGTGCATTACCTGTGTCACTTTCCCATACCGAGTTGTAATGGGAAGATTATCTGTAGGCTTGCTTTCCATGTATTGAGTTTTTTCGTAGGAAATTCGTAGGCCAGTTTTCTGTGAAATTTCGTGAAGCTTCTCCCGTGCAAGTTTGGCTTCTTCTCTATTGCTGGTTAAAATGGCAAGATCGTCTGCAAAAGCCAAACACTTTACATTGATTCTCTGCTCTTTTTTAATCCCGAGTTTTAATTCCCTTATTTCCTTTTCCCATGTCCTCACAATTTTTTCCAGAACCATGTTAAATAGAAGTGGTGACAGTCCATCTCCTTGGCGAACACCGGTATGGATGTGAAATGCCTCTGATGTTTCTCCCATGAATTTAACTTTGGAAGTTGTACCTGTTAATGTCTGTTGGATAATCGACCTTGTTTTTCTGTCGATTTTGAATTCCTCTAAAATATGGAATAATGTTTGCCTATCTATTGAGTCATAGGCCTTTTTAAAGTCGACAAAAGTTATTACAGTATTTCTACACCTTCTCATTTGCAAAATTGTTTTTAGGTTCCAAATCTATTCTATACAAGATCGACCTTTGCGAAACCCTGCCTGATACTCTCCTATTAATGGGTCTGCCTGTTCTTCTAGTCGACTTAACAGGGCTTTTGAAAGAATTTTGTATGCTACAGGGAGCAGTGAAATTCCCCTGTAATTATTTGGGTCACTTTTGTCTCCTTTTTTATGGAGAGGATGAATTAATGCACACTTCCACACTTCAGGTACTTTTTCAGTTTCCCAAATGTTTGATATAATTCTGTAAATTGCTTGTGTGATTTTTGTCATTTAATTTCCATATTTCGGCTATGATTCCGTCCTTCTCCTGGAGACTTGTTGTTTTCAAAGAGTTGATTATTTTCTTTAGCTCCTCAAGAGATGGTGGTTTTGAATCAGGGTTGGGTGGGGGTTTCTCAAAATATAATTGTTCTATCGGTGGCTCGCAATTGAGAAGTGAGTGAAAATACTTGGCTAAAATTTGACAGTTGCTTCTTGTGTTGGTTTCCAGTGATCCGTTGGGTCGACGAAAGCACAGATTAGGTGGCTGATAGCCTGTTAGGTTTTCTCTGAACACTTTGTAGAAGTTTCTGGTGTTGTTCTTGATAAACTCCTGTTCGATTTCTTTGAGCCAGTTCATATCATATCTACGTTTTTCTCTTCGTATTGTCTTTGATGATCTTTTCTGTATCTTAAAAAATTCCTACCATCTTTCTGGGTTTTTGTTGCTATTGAAAACTTTCCATGCTTGTATTCACTCTTCTATTGCTTTATCACAGACACTGTTCCACCATCTATGTTTCTGTTTCTTGGGGGTTTGCCTAATCTCAGTGTTTTTCAGTGCTTCTTCAAGTTCTTTCCAATTCGTGGTGTTCGATTGCCCAATTTCCTGAAGAATTTCTCTCTTGTTTAGTTTCAGGTATTCTGGATCAATCCTGAATATCTTGTTAGTTCGTGGTTTTTTTCTATCAGGTTGAAATCTAATCTTTACTTGCAGCAGATGGTGATCTGACTCAAAAAAAACCTTTCCTTGTCCGTACATCGAGTATTTTTTTTTTGGTATTTGTATTGGATATAGCAACATGGTCTATCTGAAATTCACCCAAAGTCAAGTTTGGAGATTTCCATGTAGTAAGTTTGTTTGTAGGTTTAAGGAATTGTGTGGACATGATTTTAAGAGCGAAGTTTTCACAGAAGTTTATCAGTCCTCTCACCGTTTTTATTTGTTCATTTGTGAGCCGTGTGAATTCCTGAATTTTTTCTCTTTGCCGAGTTGTGCATTGAAATCTCCTAATAGAATTTTAACATGATGTTTGGGGATTTTATTTGTGGTTTCCTCTAGTAATTCCCAGAAATCATCTATTTTCTGTGGATCTTTCCTGTTGTAGTCATTTTTTGGAGCATGTGGGTTTATCAGTGTGTATGCCTTGTTTCCAGATTTTATAGAAATTGTGGATATTCTTTCTGATGTTGAATGGAAGTTTATCAGTGAACCTATAATAGATTTGTGAATAACAAAAGCTGTGCCGAATTGTTTGGGTCCCTTGTTCAACTGGACTGCCGGTTTTCCTTTGTAGATTCTGACATTTTCTGAATCAAAATGATTTTCATCAGTAAATCGTGTTTCTTGAATTGCAAGGATTTTTATGTGGAACTTTTCCATGGTGTTTGTGAGTTGTTTGAGGTTACCTACTTTGGAAAGAGTGTTTGTGTTGAGAGTTCCTATGAAGTTTTTCTGTTTTGGTCGTAGAGATTTTGAGAAGCTCCGATTCTTCTGCACGTGATGTTCCTGGTCCCCCAGAATCCGATGACCAGGAAAAATCAGTCTAGAGACTGATGCCTGGGGTAGTGGAATTTTTTCCTTTTGTTCCATCATGCTTATTCAAGTTGAAATTGTTTTGGGGCAATCTTCAGTGAAGATTACATGGGTACGACTTGATTGTTGAGGTCAAGATGAATATGTATCAGCCGCACCAACTAGGTGAACAGACGCTGACCACTAACCGCTGGATTCCAGAACAGACGCTAGTGGATTTGGCCTGCCTCTTCCGCCAGTTCCGCTGTACCGATGATCTTCATCTCCACCTTCACTGCCGTTGAGGTCTTCACCGTATCCCTGGCAAGGGGCCCTCACATGGTACTATCACCCGGGCCAGGTGAACCAAGGTTTTTTTGTGTGTTTTTTTTAAACGAGGTGTTACTCCTCCCCCTCCTCCTTTTTCAACCGGGCTTGGGACTTGACGCCATTATGTGTTCTCAATTTTACTATGATGTCCTCCCTGCTTTATATTAACATTACGTTTGCTTGTGACTTCCATATTAACACTCTGTGATTTTATGCCCCATACTTATAAAATAAATAACTTCACTGAAACAAATAATAAATCCGGCCTTGAAGTGTCTGATCTTTTTATTCAGAAAAACTGTTTTCCTCAAGGGTCAGTTTTAAGGGTTACCCTATTTGCTATCGCTATCAACAGTATCTCTATTGTTATAAGGAGTCCCATACGGTACTCCTTATACGTGGATGATTTCTTAATCTTTTGTGCATTCTCCAGCCTGAGAAGCGCTGAGCGGCAACTACGACTCGCACTGGTCAGTGCACACCGGTTTTCGATTCTCAGCTGAGAAAATTCGGTGTGTACTGTTTACCCGTAGCAGAAGCCTTTTAGCTGAACCTCGCCTTACCTTGAGGAACAACGTTTTAAGTTTTACTGATTCTGTTCGCTTTCTGGGCCTCATTTTAGACAGTAGACTAACTTGGCTTCCACATCTTAAAGATGTGAAAGCCAGAGCCCTAAAAGCTCTAAACGTTTTAAAATGTTTATGCGGCAGGTCATGGGGTGCTGATCGCTCCTGTCTGCTGCAATTGTATAGAGCCTTCGTGCGTTCGCGTTTACATTGTATACGGTTCGGCACGGGACAGCTACCTACGCATTTTAGATAGTGTCCACCATGCAGGAATTCGGCTCGCCACGGATGCCTACCGCACTAGCCCAAGTCCCAGCATCTGTGCTGAGTCTGGTGAGCCGCCGCTTCCCATCCGCCGCGACACTATATTCACATTGCCACAACACCTGGCTGTCCCGTGTACGACGTGGTCGTTCGGCCAAACTTCGAGGGACTATATACTAATCGTTGAAGAACAAGTAAACCGTTTAGCTACCGTACAAGGGCTATTTTAGAAGAGTCTGGGTTTTAGCTGCCCACTTTTTATTATCAGGGTTGGAGTAAATCTCCTCCCTGGCTCTTAAGGAGGCCCAGAAGAATTTTAGAACTGTCAAGGTACAGCAAGCTGTTTACCGCAGACAGTGTTTTTATAAAGAGTTTTAGTGATGTTTTAAACCAGCATCACGTATATACCGATGGGTCTAAGCAGGCCAACAGTGTAGGCTGCTCTGTAGTGTTCCCTCGAGAGATTTACAAATACAAGCTGGATAGCAGGTGCAGCGTGTACACTGCCGAGTGCTACGCCATACTAAAGTCGCTCCAGCATATGAAGGTAAGTCGCTATATGAAATACATCATATGCTGTGATTCCCTCAGCTGCATTCAGGCATTAGCAAACATGTACCCAACAGACCGTTTAGTCCAGGACATCCAGAACGCTCTCCTTTCCCTTTAATCATCGGGAAAGGAGGTTTTATTCTGTTGGATGCCGGGCCATGTGGGAATCAGGGGGAACGAGGCAGCTGATGAAGCTGCCAAGTTGGCCTGCAACGAGGTCCAAATCGACTTTGCTCCGGTCCCAATGTCAGACCTTGCCTCGGCGGCGAAGAAATTTATTTCTGATATTTGGCAGAGGCAGTGGCTAGAAGTTGAGCATAACAAGCTCCGGCTGGTCAAACCGACCGTTCAGCCGTGGAGCAGCTCCTTCCAGCGGGCGAGGAGGGATGAGGTTCTCCTCACTCGCCTCCGTATAGGGCACTGTCATCTGACGCACAGCTTCCTTCTCCGCCGGGAGGACCCACCGGAATGTGATGCTTGTGGTGTGCCTTTGACGGTACGCCACATTTTAACTGATTGTGTGTTGTTTTTAAATTTAAGGGCAGACGTTGGCCTAGCCACCGATCTGTCCCTTATTTAAACAATGACAATGTGGTGAAAGTTTTAAAATTTTGTTATCAGGCCGGTCTTAACCCAAAAATTTTGGGGAGTTCGGCCTAGTTTTTAGAATGTCTCTCTACAACCACCAATCCATGTACTAATTTGTTCGGTTTTAATTATTTTTGCTTATTAAGATTGACATTTTACTTCTGGTTGGCCCCTTTACAGTCATCCAGATCGTCTGGCCGACCCCTTACATTCGGACATGCAGGCGGTACCAATTTGTATCCCACATTGTCATTCCGGGTTTAAGCTAGGGCGCTAATGACCTAGACGTTGACGCGCCGTAAAACAACAACAACAACAGCAACAACAATTCCGTCCTCCTCATAGGACAATACTGGTTTACCAACTCCCAGTAACTACAACACATTATAGTCGCCCACGCGACATTCTTCAGAACTATGTATGATAAACATTACAAAACAAAAAGTAACTTAGGCACACCCACAGCTTATAACCAATCAAAAACAAGCAGCCTTCTATACCCAAAAGCTATGAAATTGCGTCAACTATTATCCCGGCTGTAGAACACTTAGTATTTCGTGTCATGACTTGAATTCTCGTTATGTGAAAAATGCTGTCTATTATGTGTATGCCCGCAAACTCCTTGAATTGATCAGACCAAAAAAAAAAAATCTCACCTTCAATGCTGAATCAGTATGCTTTTTCAGCCACCACCCGATAAATTTGGAAAGTTTCTTTTTTGGTATATTTCGAATAATTTTTGAAATGAGCTTCTTCTCGGCGTCTGAAATCCATGTACTCTTCATCAACATCTGTTGTCGCACTTCGCGTCTCTGTGTCGATTTCCCCCTCCCCCCCTCCCCTAGCCTTGCATTTCAGCCTTCGATGACCCTGGCATGACATCAACTGTTTCCTAACCCTGCAAATTGTTATGACTCATGGCATTTACACTGTATTTCATATCTTGTTATTTTCCCCCGTCACCATTAAATCTCTCAGCTCTCCTTTCCCTTTGAAACTGAGATCTATTGTGATTATTAAAATACCCCCTTCTATTGTTGTCTCTTCCATAATTTTGATTGTTCCCCTGTTGTTGATAGTTGTGTTGTTGGTCTTAATTTTGACGGTCGTCTCATTGTCCTGAACCCACGCTTTCAAGATTTTTGAGAGTATCAAATAATTGCTCGAGGTTTGTGTCCACAAGGGGATTGATGTGACTACTAACTCTGGGCTCAAAATGCGTGCTAACTGCCTTCAATTGGTTGATCTAACTGTCTTCCAAGTGCTGGGAGACGTTGTACGTATGTTGCCATTGGCCCATGAGATCTCGCGTCATATCTGCCACCATATATTTTTAGTCTACATTAGTTCTGAGTTGTGTGTGACCAAAACGTACGGAGAGACATGTCCTTAAATTCACTAGTAGTAGTCTCTGGCGTACGAGTAACTAACATCCAAACTCTTTCATCTTGTTGCCCCCGCAGGGGCCTGGTACGCAAGTGCCAGGTACGGGTTTGGCGAACCCGCGGTGCCCGAGCTGGAAACTTGTGAGCGCCGCAAGTTTCCCACACCGTAAACTCCTACCATGCTTCAACGACCACCGTAGGGCGTGGCGGTGGAACGTTGTGTGCCTAGGAGAACGGGGATCTTGGCTTCATCGCCCGGATCGCGAGGACGGTACAAACCTCTATAAAAAAACCCCTCAACCTCAAGGTCGGACACGTGCCGAGGAGGCGGATGAGTGGTGAGGCGAACCACCCGCTAACGTGCAACCTCAGGGGCACCTGCGCACCCCTGTTGTAATAAGCATTCCTTTTTATACTGGTTTTTACTCGTGGGACCACAATTCCATCTCACAAAAAAACCAAAGACCCCTGCGGCCCGGGTGTGTCGCAGGCAAATAAAAATACACCCAGTTCATACAAACGGGCTAGGGTTGAAAGCCCTCCCCCGGATGTAAACAACAGTAACGGCAAGGGTTGTATTATTGACAATGCCTTCGTTATTATGACAAGGGTGGAGGGATCTTTTGAGAAGGTCTCTCCATTCTATGTTCAGAAAGGTTTAGAGGGTATTGCGGGTACCCTCAAATCTGTAAAAAAGCTGAGGAATGGAACACTGCTTTTGGAGACATCCACCCAGAGGCAGGCTGTCCAACTCCTTAAGTGCGAGAAGCTCGGGGAGTTCGCAGTGAAGTGCGAACTCCATAAAACTCTAAATTCAAGTAAAGGAGTCATTACCAGCAGGGACCTTATGGATTTAGAGACCGAGGAACTCCTTAAGGAGTGGTCAACAGAACATGTGGTCGAGGTTCGCCAGATTAAACGAAGGGTTAACGGCAGTCTTGAGAAGACAGCCACCTTCGTCCTGACGTTCGACACTCCAACGTTGCCCAAAAACATCAAGGCAGGATATTTGAACCTGAATATTCGCCCGTATGTACCGGACCCAATGCGCTGCTTCAAGTGCCAGCGGTTCGGTCATACGACGGCGACCTGCAAGGGCAACCCCACCTGTGGGAAGTGCGGAAAGGCGGCTCATGAGCCAGGCACTAGCTGCACGCTCCCACAGGTGTGTGTGAACTGCTCCGGGGCACATCCAGCCTGGAGCAGAGAGTGTCGATTGTATCTGGAGGAAAAAAAGATACAGGAGTTGAAAACGAAAGAGCGGATTTCTTATGGCGAAGCCAAAAAGAAATATAAGGCTCTGGCTCCACCAGTCTTCGCTACCAGCTTCGCGAAGACGTTATCAACTCCCGTCAGGAAAGAAAGTATTGCTACCCAGACGTCCGTTGCGGACATGGGCACAAGTCCAATGTGCTCATGTCAGTGCAGATGTGGTGCCACACCCATCAAGGTCATTACACCTAGGACCTCGCACGTCGGTAGCAATACTCTGACAACATCGACCACATCGACAGCAGGTTCCGTAAGTCCACCAGCAAAGACACTGCCATCCGCTACAGCTGCGGGCCCCTCTGCAACAGCAGAAGCGGCCCCTGAAGCAGAAACTGTATCTGCAAGAGATGTAGTAACGGCAAAGCCATCTGCCGGTAGCGGATGGCAAACAGTGCAAAAGGTAAGGGGTCCGAAATTTAAGCTGACGGACCCCGCTATGTTTGTGAAATCCCCTCCGACTTCTCCTCCCAGATCCCCTTCTGGAAAGGAGAAGAGGAGGGACAGGCCTCGGCGGATGAAAAATCCGCAAGACCCCGAGGCCTCACAACGAAAATCGTCTTCGGACACCGAAGACGATATCATGCTGGTGGACGTACCTTGTTCCGTTCCTCAGCTATCAGAGAAGGAAGACCCACCCGATCCGGGGGGGGGGTGGTGGTTTTAAATAGGTAGAATGGCTCCCATACTTCAGTGGAACGTAAACGGTTTCCAGGCTCACAAAGAGGAAGTCCAGCTCTTAGCACGGTCTAATCCATTGTGTCTCTGTCTCCAGGAGACACACTTTAGACCACAACATCAGCCTGTGCTAAGAGGTTATGACATATTCCGAAAGGACGATACCGAGGGTGATCGAGCGAGGGGCGGAGTGGCCGTGTTTGTTCGGAACACTGTCCACTCCGAACCCGTCGCTCTCACCTCTCATCTACAAGCAGTAGCGGTGAAAATACACGGTCCAATACAACTGACCGTATGCTCTGTCTATCTGCCACCCAGTTTGTCCGTCGACTACGACGACCTGGTTGGCATTACACGACAACTCACTCGGCCCTTTCTCCTTTTGGGAGATTTCAACGCCCACAGTGCGTTGTGGGGTTCCACCACCGATTGCCCCCGGGGCCGAGTGATTGGTAGATTGATGGAGCAGGAGGAAATTTGTATCCTGAATACAGGGCAAATGACTCATTTCACCACTGCTACCGGTACGTCTTCTGCCATTGACCTTTCCTTGTGTTCTCCCTCAATCGCAGACTCCGTGCTATGGGAGGTGGATCGCGACCTACATGGAAGCGACCACTTCCCTATTTGGTTGCACGTCGAGTGCGATCGTGGGGGAGGAAATAACCGGCGCAAATGGAACGTCAGTTGTGCAGATTGGCAACTCTATTGCCGCTCTGTACAACTGCAACTTGTAGGCAGTATACAAGAGAAGGTGAATCACTTCACGGAAGTGATTCACCGTGCAGCTGACGTTTCCATGCCGAAAAGCTCCGGAACGCTGCGAAGGACGCCCGTCCCCTGGTGGAACGACGAATGTCGTTCCGCTATTCAGGGTCGCAGACGGGCGTTGCGGCGTTTTAGGTTGTATCCTACATCCGACAACCTGGCAGCGTTCCGTATAGCAAGAGCTAAGGCGCGCCGTGTTATTAAGGAGAGTAAGAAGAGGTCATGGCAGAACTTTGTGAGCACTATCAATCGTTCCACACCTTCGTCGAAAGTATGGGAGTCCATTCGCCGTATATCTGGAAGGTACTCCCGCGCACCAGTATCTGGGTTACTGGATCATGGACGTATTATTACTGACGAACGAAGCATAGCGCAGCTGATGGCGGAGAACTTCGCCGCCATCACTTCGTCCGATAACTTTGACCCTCGGTTTCAGCGACGTAGAGTCGCTGCCGAGAGGCGCCCGCTGTGCTTCGATTCGTCGAATTCAGAGGCCTACAACTGCCCATTCACATCTTGGGAGCTGGAGAGTGCGTTGAACAGCGCAAATGACACTGCTCCAGGGCCTGATTTGATCCAGTACCAGATGCTGAGGCATCTCAGCAAGGATGCTAAAAAGTACCTTCTAGATATTTTTAACGACATTTGGACCGGAGGACACTTCCCCGACTCGTGGAAAGAAGCAACATTAATTCCCATTTTAAAACCTGGCAAGGACAAATTGTTGCCAGGTAGTTATCGTAGTATTGCCTTGACTAGCTGCGTGGGGAAGACACTGGAGAGGATGGTGAATCGCCGCCTCGTCTGGTGTCTTGAATCCCGTAATCTCCTGAGCCGCTTTCAGTGTGGATTCAGGAAGTTCCGTTCCACCTTGGACAACCTGATCCTCCTGGAGGCGGCAATACAGGATGCGTTCATACGCAGCCAACACCTCGTGGGTGTTTTTTTCGATCTTGAAAAGGCTTACGATACTACCTGGCGGCATGTTATTTTAAAACAGTTACATGAATGGGGTTTTAGGGGTAACCTACCCCGTTTTTTAAAATCATTTTTATCTGGTCGTTGCTTCCGGTACCGAGTCGGTGGTGAAGTGTCTGATCTTTTTATTCAGGAAAACGGTGTCCCTCAGGGGTCAGTTTTAAGCGTGACCCTATTTGCTATCGCAATTAACAGTATATCTTTGGTTATAAGGAGTCCCATTCGGTTCTCCTTATATGTGGACGATTTTTTAATTTTTATTGCATCGTCCAGCCTGAGAAGCGCAGAGCGGCAGCTGCAACTCGCGCTGAACAGGCTGGATGATTGGTCAGTGCACACCGGTTTTCGATTCTCTGCCGAGAAAACCCGGTGTGTACTTTTTACTCGTAGCAGAAGTCTTTTAGCTGAGCCTCACCTTACCTTGAGGAACACCGTTTTAAGTTTTACTGAAACAGTTAGATTTCTGGGCCTCATTTTTGACACCAGGCTTAACTGGCTTCCACATCTTAAAGATGTGAAAGCCAGGGCCTTAAAAGCTCTTAATATTTTAAAATGTCTGTGCGGCAGGTCGTGGGGCGCTGATCGCTCCTGCCTGCTACAGTTTTATCGAGCCTTTGTACGGTCGCGTCTCGAGTATGGTTGTATCGTATATGGTTCGGCACGGGACAGTTATCTTCGGATACTGGATAGTGTCCACCATGCAGGAATTCGGCTCGCCACTGGTGCATATCGCACCAGCCCTATTGTCAGCATTTGTGCTGACTCGGGCGAGCCACCACTTACCATCCGCCGGCAACTCCTCATGGTGCGACACTATACGCATATTGCCATAACACCTGGCAGTCCCGTGTACGACATAGTTCTACATCCCAGCTACGAGCGGCTCTATGCCAACCGGCATAGAGCCACTAAACCGTTCAGCTACCGTACGAAGGCTATTTTAGAACATTACGGATTTGAGCTTCCCTCTTTTTATCGCCAGGGTTGGAGTAAATCCCCTCCCTGGCTTTTAAAGAGGCCCAGATTAATTTTAGAACTGTCACGGCATAACAAACTGCTAACCGCTGACAGTGTTTTTATTCATATTTTTACTGATATTTTAAATCAATATCACACTTTCACCCCGGTGTATACGGATGGGTCTAAGCAGGCTAACAGTGTAGGCTGTTCAATAGTGTTCCCTCGAGCGACTTACAAATACAAGATGGATAGCAGGTGCAGTGTTTACACTGCGGAGTGCTATGCCCTGCTAAAGTCGCTCCAGCATATGAAGGCACGCCGCGACAAGAAGTACCTCATATGCTGTGATTCCCTTAGTTGCATTCAGGCATTAGCAACTATGTACCCAGCAGACCGTCTAGTCCAGGACATCCAGGACGCCCTCCTTTCCCTCCAATCTTGTGGGAAGGAGGTGGCATTCTGCTGGGTACCAGGCCATGTGGGAATCAGGGGGAACGAGGCAGCTGATGAAGCTGCCAAGTTGGCCTGTGACAAGGTCCGAATCGACTTTGACCCGGTCCCAAAGTCAGACCTTGCCTCGGCGGCGAAGAGATTTGTTTTTGATGTTTGGCAGAGGCAGTGGCTGGAAGTTGAGCATAACAAGCTCCGGCAGGTCAAACCGACCGTTCAGCCGTGGAGCAGCTCCTTCCAGCAGGCGAGGAGGGATGAGGTTCTCCTTACTCGCCTCCGTATAGGGCACTGTCCTCTGACACATGGTTTCCTTCTCCGCCGAGAGGACCCTCCGGAGTGTGATGCTTGTGGCGTACCTTTGACGGTACTCCACATTTTAACCGAATGTGTATTGTTTTTAGATCTAAGGGCAGACGTTGGCTTAGCCAACGATCTGTCCCTTATTTTAAGCGATGACCGTGACAACGTGGCTAAGGTTTTAAAGTTTTGTTGCTTGGCCGGTCTTGTCCCAAAAATTTTGGGCAGATCGGCCTAGGTTCTAGTTTGGATTGGTGGCCGTGTACAACCACCAATCCAAGTACTGTTTTTATTTGTGACACTGATTATATGGCTGGCCCTTTTACAGCCAGCCAGCTAATTTGTTTTTTAACCTGGTTGGCCCATCTACAGCCAACCAGTTAATGTATTATATTTTAGTCACAGTTTTATATTTTATGTTGCCGTCTGTGTGGCCGACCTCTATACAGTCGGCCAGGCAGACGGTATTTTAGTTAGTATGTTAGTATTTTATTGTGCTGTCTCTGTGGCCGACCCCTTTACAGTCGGCCACACAGACGGCAATTTCGCCACGTTGTCACGCCTGGTTTTTGTTAGGGCGCTAATGACCCCGCTGTCGACGCGCCCTAAAACAACAACAACAACAACAACAACAACATCTTGTTGCAGGGTTTGTTGCATGAGAATCAAGCAATACTTATACGTTTTGGAATTTATCGTAACGTTTTCTTCAGTGAATTACTTTGTTGTTGCGTATAATAACACACAAACGATTCACAACAATATAGTATAATTATAACACAATACACAGCACAATTAAAATTCAAGAAACACACATATGGAGTGGAACAGACTGTAGCATAAATAAATCGAAACACAACGCCATCTACTGGATGGTTACCCAACCTGTGACGATAAATTAACACACCGCCATCTGTTAGAAACTTATCGAATTTACAAACCATTGTCCTATGACAAACGTTTAATTCGCAAAAATAAATATTGAGGTCAATAATCGAGATGAAAATTATCCTATATCTTAAGTTGGACCAAATTACACACATTAATCCAAATTTCATCAAAATCGGTTAACTAGTTTCGGAGTTCATCCCGGACAAACATCGTGAGTAGTAGGGTAATAAGAGAGCTAGCGCACCGCCAGGTGGCAGCACCGTCGGTATAGTGGGGGGTTAGGCAATCAGCGTCCTAGTGCACCTGTGACGTCACAAAATGGTGGATCGTTAGTTCTTTGACCGGCCGCTGGATGGCAGCATCTCCCAAGGGCTTAATTTCTTTGGACGCAGATATTCCACTCCCCCAGGAGAGCGGGGAAAACCCAACCCTGAGGCAATGGTTATTTCTGTTCTGGAATGCACACTTTGCGACAGGTGTCGACTTGCTCGGCCGAGGCATCGGGCGACTGCCGCGTTCTGGCCTCGCATTCGGGAGGACGGCGGTTCGAATCCTCATCCAGGCATCCATGGTTTCCCCAAATCATTCCAGGTGAATGCCGGGGATGCTACCTTCAAAAGGCCATTCCTTGCCGCCCAACCTTTCACGTCTCTAAAGACCACGTTGTTAGAGAGACGTTAAACAGTTTTAAAAAAAATCGACTTCCGAGGTGCAAAGCATCCCGGTTACCGATAGATGGCGCGGCATGCAGGGCGACTGCCGCGTTCTTGCCTCGCATTCGGGAGGACGGCGGTTCGAATCCCCATCCAGGCATCCATGGTTTCCCCAAATCACTCCAGGTGAATGCCGGGGATGCTACCTTCAAAACGCCATTCCTTGCCACCCATCCTTTCCCGTCTCTAAAGACCACGTTGTTAGAGAGACGTTAAACAGTTAAAATCGACTGCCGTGGTGCAAAGTATCCCGGTTTCCGATAGATGGCACGGCATGCATCATTTCTCAACGCGATAGGTATTTACCAAGCTTTTAAGAGAAATATTTCAGGTATTCCTGCCTGCTGTCTGTCTGCTATTATCGGTATATCAATGTGACAAGTATTTCGAAACTATGGAGTTATTCTAGGTGTGCAGTAACATTATTTCCGTTTGCCCAGTGACAAGCAGAGTCCATTATCTCTTGCGAATGCTCTGTACACAACAAGGTGCAAATATTTCAGCACAGTAAAATATTTTCTTCGGTTCTGTGTCAAGATTTCGTGAAATATACTTAAGCGTGAACCATTATGATATTAATAATTAAGGATTGTGTGTCTGTGAATGTCATGTCCGTCCTGTTGGTGTTTCTAATTAGCTAAAATAAATTAATTCGCATGCAAATCCTTCCTAATGATGTGAGTAACTTCAGCACTCGGGAATTCGATCCGAGGGGGTGTGCTAGGCGAATTGAAAACATTAAGTTCTCGCCCCGTGTAAATCTACTTATTAGTCAGTTTCTCATTGCCACAACTATTTACCCACCCATTAAGTGTTTCAGAATAAAAGCGTCATTTGCTTCTTCTTTTTTTCAACTGGTTAGGCAAGTTTAGTATATTGGGTATCAGCAAATGTTTTTACTTTTTATATATTAAGTATGGGTGATGCAAGATCTACTAAAACTTTACTGGTTGTAATTATCCAAGATAATTTTTTAAGTCGCGTTGCCATGAAATATTGAAGAAAAATTGAAGATACCATTAAATACTTAGGTCCCATCACAGTAAATTTCAGGTTGAAAGAAAGACATAGATAAATAACATATTTCAGGCATCATTATAAATAAATCAATACTTGTAGCTTTTTGCAGGGAGTTGAATTTGAAAATTTTATGTCCAATGAAAACTACAGAGTTCTAACAAACTAAATATCCTAATTTCAGAGAATAGCACACATCCTCGTTTTCTGTATCTGACTCAATCCATTTATTGGCCGTGTCTGAAAAAAAAAAAGAAGTTACACCAATTATTCCTACACTCAACCAAGCTCGAAAACAAAAACAGGTTTACACAGGGGGAGTAACAAAAAGAAATTTACATTGGCTGTATCACACGATTGAGATAAATTTATGAAACGTCACGAGAAATTTCAATCACATTGGTATTGGGGAAAGACGAATGTCACAGTTTAAACCATTAGCATACCACTGCAGTCAGCTATGATTTGTATATCATCATCCTCCTTTCCTGTATCTGACTCAATTCATTTATTGGCCGTGTCTGAAAAAAAAAAAAAAAGTTACACCAATTATTCCTACGCTCAACCAATCTCGAAAACAAAAACAGGTTTACACAGGGGGAGTAACAAAAAGAAATTTGCATTGGCTGTATCACACGATTGAGATAAATTTATAAAATGTCACGAGAACATTGGTATTGGGGAAAGAAGAATGTCACAGTTTAAACCATTAGTTTACCACCGCAGTCAGCTATCATTTGTATACCATCATCCTCCTTTCCTGTATATGACTCAATCCATTTATTGGCCGTGTCTGAAAAAAAAAAAAAGAAGTTATTCCTACGCTCAACCAAGCTCGAAAACAAAAACAGGTTTACACAGGGGGAATAACAAAAAGAAATTTGCATTGGCTGTATCACACGATTGAGATAAATTTATAAAATGTCACGAGAAATTTCAATCACATTGGTATTGGGGAAAGAAGAATGTCACAGTTTAAACCATTAGTTTACCGCCGCAGTCAGCTATCATTTGTATATCATCATCCTCCTTTCCTGTATATGACTCAATCCATTTATTGGCCGTGTCTGAAAAAAAAGTTACACCAATTATTCCACGCTCAACCAATCTCGAAAACAAAAACAGGTTTACACAGGGGGAGTAACAAAAAGAAATTTGCATTGGCTGTATCACACGATTGAGATAAATTTATAAAATGTCACGAGAAATTTCAATCACATTGGTATTGGGGAAAGAAGAACGTCACAGTTTAAACCATTAGCTAACCACTGCAGTCAGCTATGATTTGTATATCATCATCCTCGTTTCCTGTATCTGACTCAATCCATTTATTGGCCGTGTCTGAAAAAAAAAAGTTACACCAATTATTCCTACACTGAACCAAGCTCGTAAATGAAACATACATTTTAGCGGAAAAAGAATGTCACAGTGTGAAAATCATGAAAATGAAACAAAAATGTTACTCTTACACGGAGGTAATATATTTACAACATATACTGAAAAAAAAAAAAAAAAAAAATGTAACAGCCACACAAGAATAAAATGTGACATATACACAAGAATAAAATATTCGTAATACTTTACTCACCAGATTGTAATAGCTGAAATATCTCAGTGAAAAGTTCATCACTCATAACAAAAAGCATTTTTAGCTCTCTTTGGAACTGGTACGATTCAACGAAATTTATAGCACTGACCACCGTGCCGGACGACCGAGGAAATTTATACCCACCTACCTCAGGGATTGCAAAATTCGATTTGTACACAGTAGGCAGATAGGTGGGGAGGGTTTATCCGCTGTATAAAGATGTATATAGTACAGCCAGTTTATTGCACTCGTTTCCAAATAAATACTCGGCTTAAAATATATCTTATTTAATTTTTCAAGTCACACATCATCTTGGAGACTGTTGTTTTAAACACTTAAAAATGATCAGGTTGTTTACTACTAATACTGGATCATCGAAACGTTCACGTTGTAGTTTGACACGTGGCTAATGAACTTATACAACCTTTGTTTGATTTCTTATTACAATTTATAATTCAATACATCATTAGTGCAGACTTTTGTCATAGTCATTAATATCGAATTGAATTCTGTGAAATAGCTAATTAAAATTCACTATAATGTTTTGACACTACAGAGGGCAGAGGGTTTGAGTGTTTAATAAGATCCACCAGATATTTTATATTGCTGAACACTACACTGAAATTCTTTTCATACAGACATTTGGGCGTAAAGCCGTAAGCCAGAAAAAGGAGCTGTATGTGGTCCCGCTCCAATATTTGTCTCTCTAAATCTTTTTAATGACTAAAGCCAGGTGTTTCATCCATGCTACACTAATGGAAGCATGTTATTTCGACTACGAATTCCATCTCACTCGAGGGTTTCATGTAAAATGCATGGAAATTTTATCTTAATAAAAAAAGTAGTACTACGAGCCTATGTGACAACTGAAACATCTAAAAGATAAATCCCCGGTCTGCAATTGACAGACATAAAAACTCACATATTAATTGCAAAGTCACCTCATAAATGGTGTGGCATACAACTCAGTACTTAACCCAATTGATTTAATGTATCATCTATGCATAGGTAGCCAGTCATTGTGAAATCTCGTAATCGTGAGGCAACCTATCAGTATTTGTCCGTATTTTCGTTAATTCTGCATCAAACCGTGGTTGTCCTCCATTCTTTCCTCTAAAGCACTTATATTGGCCTCAAAAGAACTTAGTAGTTTTCCTCGAACTGTCTCCAACAGTTCATTAACTGTTTTCGTTTCCTGTTTTAATTGTTCATTTCCTTGTTGAATGTTTTCCAGAAGTGTTTGAAACATTGTCATCATGTCTACTGGTGGAGTGAGGTTAACCCCTGAGTGTGTTAGTGTTTGTTGTGTGCTACCGGTCTGAATTTCTGTCTCTGTTCGTAACTGTGACTGCCTCATTAGTCCTGAAATTGTAACTCAAATCTCCGCTGTCCTGTTCTTCCGACATTTCAGCCATTCCTACATCAAAGTCATTTACAGCTCCCCCCTGTTCTGCCATATTAAATTGAATTGGCTGTAGTTTTTGCGTTCTTGATTGAACCTCTTCCTACCAAATCTGAGAATCATACACAAATTACTATCAGACCTCAAGAAGAAAATGGAAAACTTATCAATTGCACCAACACAAGAAATGGAAAACCCCCTTTTAACTTATTAAATGTTATTCAGTTCGTCATTTAACACAAAGAAAGGAACCGAAAAAAAGAAAACTTTTGCTTTTAGACAATCCATCACATCAAATAACAAGTGGAAATATCGGCCAAAAAAATACACACAACTTTAGGAACATGAACAAATCGACACCAACGTCAAAGTATCACCAGTGAAAATGGAACCACAACAAAACCAAAATTACAAAACATAAAAACATGATACATATTATCATAACCAAAAAAAAAAAAAATCACTACAACACAGTAATTAGGAAAACAAAAAACACATTATCAACCAATCATGGACATAGAATGACTGCATATATCATTCCTATAAGGTTCAAACACTGATAGAAATACATTTATATAAATGAGGGAAAAAAGTATATTGCATTGTTTCTGGATTAAAATCGATCTCTTTATCGGATTTTTCCGAATAAATAAAGCCCGAAACGTGGTAAGCGCCAAAATGTAACAGTCCAGCTTGCTGCTATGGGATCTTTGAATCTGAAAAACGTGAATTGGTTGTATACTTCAATATATATCTATTAAAAAAAAGCATTTTAGTCCATTAAATTTACAAAACATTAATTGAAATTCAACAATATTCACTTTTTAGGTGGGGACTTTCCCTAGATGAGGACATAACTATGTTAACCCATTAATAAACAAAAATTTTAAATACAACAAATTTAATACAAACCAAAAATATTATCAGTTTTCTTTTTTTAATCTCAGAAACAAGTGCAGAATGTTGAACTTTAACCATACGTTGAATGTCTTCAGCATCATGCTCAGATGATACCCTACTATTTGAAAATATTGCCACACGCGACCCAAGACTTGGATCGCAAAACACAACTCTCCACGTGGTAAAATGGTGGAGCGTCCTCTCACACCACCACACCCATCGACGCACAGTGGTTCATGATTGGAATATAGTGGACATTCGAACTTACATCATAATATCGATCCATAAAAATTGCTTTATATAACATTTGCTGTATTGATAAAAAATTGTTATATTCAATTTTTGATAAAAAATGAGTCCTTCACACTTAAAATAAATAAATTTAAAAATGTATAAGTGGATTTTTTTTTTTCTCGGCCCTATATCAAAGTTTCAAAGTCAAACCTTATGCAATCGTAAGTACCTATCCTACTTAATATTACAACATAAAAATTTCTTGCGTATCCTTGCCGCTTTGACTACAAGACGCAAATTAATTTCTGGGTAAAATACAGCGAACATTCGAACTAAAGTCATGATACCCATGCAAAAAAAAAAATGCTTTAGATAGCGTTTGCTGTGCTGATAAAAAATTGTTATGTTCAGTTTTTGATAGATATTAGTCCTTCACACTTAAAATAAAAAAAAAATCTAAGGGTGGAAATCTATAATTTTTTTTCAAGGCCCTATATCAAAGTGTCGAAGTCAAACCTTATGAAATCATAAGTACCTATACTACTTAATATTAAAACAGAAAAATCTCTTCAATATCCTTGCCGCTTTGACTACAGGGTGCAAGTGAATTTCATGGTTAAAATACCGAGTGTTACACAAAAATGTATACACACTTCAGGAGAAGAAAAAACATGTGGAAACGTTTTAATACAAAATGTTTATTAGCCTGAAAGTAAGATTATAAGTCTGTTTGAAGTTTCCAATACACTTTCTGGGGTAAATGTTTATGTTAAGTGTTCAAAGTGATGGCCTTCTGCATCAATGCATTTCTGAACACGGGTTGCGACTGATTCGGTAACTACCGCTAAAGTTTCCAGTGGGATATCTGCGCACACTCTTCTAATCTCATCCCAAAGTTCGTTCAGGTTATCTGGTTTTCTTCTGTACACCTGGTCTTTCACTGATCCCCATAAGTAAAAGTCCAACGGTGTTAGATCTGGAGAACGCGCAGGAAACTCGATTGGACCCCTGCGTCCAATTCTCTGGAAAATGTAGATCAAGGTATGCTCTTACATCCCTATGGTAGTGCGCAGGGGCGCCATCTTGTTGATAATAAATCCTCTCATTACCGTACAGTTCATGAATGGCAGGTAAAATTGAATCGTTAAGCATTCTCAGATAAAGTTCACCGGTTAAAGTACGAGGGTGTTTCAAATGAAAACCTTAAAAGTGCTATATTTTTTTTATTTGTGACAATGAACAAAAAACTTACATGTCATTTTTCGACGTAGTCTCCTTGACGTTGAATGCATGTATTCCATCGCTTCGGGAGTGCATAGATACCACGACGGAAGAATTCTTTTGGTCGTGTGTGTAGCCAGTCATGCACCGCGGCTTTCACCTCTTCGTCACTTCTGAAATGCCTGCCCCCTATTCCTTCTTTGAGTGCACCAAACAGGTGAAAGTCACTAGGGGCGAGGTCTGGTGAATAAGGAGGATGTACCAGACATTCAAATTTAATTTCCTGAATAGTCTCAACTGTCCTACGGGCTGTATGTGGTCGGGCGTTGTCATGCTGCAGCAAAACTCCTGAAGTCAGAAGTCCTCGTCGTTTACTCCTGATTGCAGGGCGGAGGTGATGTTTCAGCATGTTTGAATAGGAATTGCTGGTTACCGTAACCCCCTTATCCATGTAATGCTCCAAAATTATTCCATTTGCATCCCAGAAGACAGTGAGCATGACTTTTCCTGCAGACGGTTGAGTGCGGAATTTTTTTGGTTTCGGCGATGAGGTGTGGCGCCATTCCTTGCTTGACCTTTTCGTTTCTGGTTGGTGGTAGTGAACCCAAGTCTCATCACCTGTGACAATTTTGCTCAGAAAGGCATCACCTTCGGCGTGGAAACGACGCAAAAGTTCTTCACAGGCATCAATGCGACGGGCTTTCAATTCGGCAGTCAACTGACGTGGCACCCATCTTGCAGACACCTTATTGAAGTGCAGTACGTTGTGAACAATATTATGCGCTGAACCAATACTTATCTTCAAAATTGTGGCTATTTCGTTCAGAGTTATGCGTCTATTATCCTTTACAAGCTCCTCCACTAACGCAATGTTTTCGTCCGTCACTACGCGGTTCGCCTGCCCTGGTCTTGGGGCATCCTCCACAGACGTTACACCGCTTTCAAACTTCCTACACCACTCGTACACTTGCTGCAACGACAAACACGAATCACCATACTGTGCTATTATTCTGCGATGAATTTCAATTGGTTTGACCCCTTCACTACTCAAGAAACGTATCACTGAACGCTGCTCAATCGCGGTGCATGTTGACAGCGGGGCGGCCATCTTGTTATGTATTTCATCACCTTCTCTAGCGTTGTAACATCACTGTGCCGCCTGTCGGTCACTTTGTGAACTTCAAGGAACACTGCTGCCACCTACCAACTCCATCACGATACTTGTCGAAATTTTATTTAACTTTTAAGGTTTTCATTTGAAACACCCTCGTACCTTCATAACGGAAAGGACCAATGAGTCCCCTACGAGTCAATCCGCACTACACATTTACACCAGGCAAATTCACAGCCGTTTCCACTGTGATTTGGGGATTATTGTCAGCCCAGTACACACAATTGTGTCTGTTGACAGTTCCATTGACCTTGAACTGTGCTTCATCTGACCAAACCACATTCCCCACAAATCCCGGAACGTTGTTAACCATGTCCCGAAACCATTCACAAAATTGTAACCTACGATCTGAGTCGTCGTCATTTAACTGTTGCACCAGTCTTGGAATGTACACTTTAAACTTGCCTTTCTTCAGAATGCGTAGCGTGCTGACATGACTTACACCACTCTCACGCGCACATTGCCTTGTAGATTTTTGTGGCGACTGCTGAAAGCGTGTCAGCACCGCAGCCGAGGACTCGTCACTCGTAGCTGTGCGAGGTCGCCCTGATCGGCCTTTGTGTACATCACACACTGTTCCATGCAGCTCGAATTTGTCACGTATACGGGTAATTGTTAACTGTGTAGGTGGATCTGTACCAAACTCACGTCTCCACTGTCTCTGGACAGCAGCCACATTCTCAAATTTCCAGTACCACTTCAACAATTGCTTACGCTCTTCAAAGTTCAACTGTACTTCCGCCATGTTGATATCAGTTAAGCACCGCTGCCCGCGTCACGGCCTTATCTTGCTGCCACCTATTGAGCAAACATCACACTACGTTTGTACCAAATTTCATCCTCTCAAGCGTGAAAACGAACTCTCTATGACCTTTAAAAGTGTGTATACATTTTTTTGTAACACTCAGTATTTCTACACGGTATTTAATATTAAAGGTAATTTAAAAGATCTGGTATTAATTCACAACTTCCGCGTGTAAGAAACCAGAGATTACCGGTATTTATTGAGTTCGCGAATACCAGCAGTAAGTTGATTATCTGGTCCAAACTTTCTTCTAATTCCTTGGTAATACTCGTCCCATATACTACGTTTTTCATTTTCGTTTCTGCTGCAACTAGAACTAGACGCCGCACAGTGGGCCAGAATCTGAAAACCTGAGCAAATAGGAAAAAAAAAAGTTTCTGGATGGGAATTTTTCGCCTATCAGGTTGGCTACAGTAAAGTTGGAACTACTGAATACCGATTGTTTGGACGATCAATTGTTCATTTCATCCTTTATATTTCATGTCAAAGTCGGCACTTCATTGCTAGCGGTGCATGCAGCCGACCAGGCTACAAAATAGTCTTGTCGTTAAAGATAAATATTTGTGTTCTGTGTAAGTGAAACGAATATTTTAAATATGGACGGTGTTCCAGGCAGTATGTACTAATTAAAATACACTTATGTCATTATTAAATCATTAATTACACATTTTTTTAAAATTAACTTAATACCAGAAAATACGCGAGAAAATTTTAAAATGTGCTTAAAAAATAGAGATAAGTTACGAATTCCACGATATTCCGCTTTCTTTTGCACTGTGTACTTTTACCTTAGTAAATTACCCTTCAAATCCACCTACTATATAAAACAAAAATATTCTACATACTTTGTGGAGTTACTTTTTAACGCTTTCAAACACGTGTTAAGAAATAAGTATTAAATAAATTAATAATATGAACTGTTGGAGGATGCTCAAGATTCAACCAGTAAGTTGATAAAGAAATATCGTATAAGTTTTTCTCGAAAGTTTTCCGGACTTAAGAGTATGTAAGATGTGTTCAG
Source organism: Vandiemenella viatica (assembly GCA_031002005.1). Taxonomy (NCBI): domain Eukaryota; kingdom Metazoa; phylum Arthropoda; class Insecta; order Orthoptera; family Morabidae; genus Vandiemenella; species Vandiemenella viatica. The sequence goes on along the minus strand of CM061919.1, from coordinate 163,818,981 downwards.
GAGAATGTTGGCAACCACAGACTTCAACATTTCTTCTCTGCGCAAATCGTCAAACAAACTGAAGAGTTTGTCGGCAGAAGCCATTGCCCTCTTAGTTCCTGTGCTGTAAGATTCCGATGTAGATGATGAGGAAACAGTCTTTGAAGATGATTACGATTCAGCTGAAGATGCAGAAGAAGAAGATATGAAGATAAAAAACCAAGAATAAAACGAAAACTTTTAATTATAGTCACAAACAATTTACTAACTGAATAACTGTAATTGAAATAAAATTATTTTTTTTGTAATATTTTATACTATCTTCTATCCTCTATTTGGTACTTTTTTCTAGCTTTACATGTTTTGAGCTTATATTTTTAACCAGTAACTACAACAACCTCTGAATATTGACTTTTATATAAATAAAAAAGAATTTTACCAATTTTTGTCCGCCATCTTGGATCTGCCATTTTCTTTTCACTTTTTAATATTATATTCTTAATCAGCAACTTCGATAACCATTACATACTAACTTTGGTACAAATTGAACAACTTTTTATATTTTGGCCAGGTTTTTGCGATTCTGGCCCACTGTGCGCCGGTGAGAAAAAAAGGGTCTACAAATGACGGGAAAGTCGATTTTTTTGGGGGGGGGGGGGGTATAACCGCTCTTTGGAGCACAGAGCACATGAGACCTAAAAATAAAGTATCGGAAAAAACATCTCATGTAACGTATGAACGCCCTAGATTTATACCCACTACAGACTTTTTTTTTTTTAGTGAAAAAAATTAAAACATAATGAGTTCTTATTATTGTGTTTACTATTACCTTACATGTAAACATAAATAATGTAATAATAATATAACATTGTATATAACATTAAAAACAAAATCTTTATATATAAAAATGAATTGCTGTTCGTTTGTATCGCTAAAACTTGGGAATGGCTAGACCGATTTGGCTAATTTTGATCTTGAAATATTTGTGGAAGTTAAGAGAAGATTTAAACGGTGAGAAAAAATGGAAAAATTGCGAGGAAAATACTGAAAACGACCATTTAATCTTCTATTATATAAAAATCAATGTCTGTCTGTCTGTCCTCTATGCGCTCCAAAAACGTTCGTCCGATTACGGTTAAACTTTGGTGAGTTGTCGAGTGCGCGTCCGGGATGGTTCCTAAGGAATATTTTTTTTTAAAAAAAAAACCACCTCCTCTTCCCCATAACTTAAAAAATCCTACAGATTTTATCTGATTTGTATGGAAATTTGCACACATATACTTTAAAATAAACAGAAAACCACTGTCTACATTTTGATTCCAAAAACGCACCCCCTTTACCCGTTCCCACCCCTTAAGTTTTACACAAACCCACACTTTTTATCAGATTTCGATGGAACTTTACACGCATATAGTATTAATAAAATATAAAAATACTGTAGACATTAATTTTACAAAAACCCAATCCCTCTCACCCTTTCTACTCCAAAACCACCCTCTCTCCCCCCTTGTGCCCCATAATTTAAAAAACCCACAGATTTTATCTGATTTTGATGGAAATTGGAACACATATACTTTCAGACAAACAGAAAAATACTGCCTACATATGGTTTCAAAAAACACAACCCCTCTTCCCCATAACACCCAATAATTTAAACAACCCAACATATTTTATCCGATCTTTACGGAAATTTGCACATGTGTACTGTAAAACAAACAGAACAATGCAGTCTAGATTTGGTTTCTAAAAATGCATCCCATCTCCCCCTTCCCATCCCTTAATTTCTACATATACCTTCACTTTTTATGCGATTTCGATAGAACTTTGTACACATATACTTTTTTAAAAAATAGAAAAATACTATAGACATTAGTTTTTCCAAAACACAACCCCTCTCCCCTTATCCACCCCAAAACCACCCCCTCTTCCTTACTACTCCCCATAAATTAAGAAAACTTACAGATTTCATCCAATTTTGTATGGAAATTTCCACAAATATACTTTAAAATAAATTGAAAAATATTGCCTAAGTATGGTTTCCAAAAACGCCATCCCTCATACCCCTTCACATCCTCCTAATTTAAACAAATACATAGATTTTATCCAATTTCTATGGAAATTTGAAGACATATACTTTAAAACAAACAGAAAACCCCTTCGCCCCCATTACACCCCCTTAATTTTTTGCCACTGTGTCATATATAGAGGTACAGTTTTTACCAGATTTTGAAGGAACTTTAACACACGTATACTTTAAAACAAGCAGAAAGATACTATGTAAATTTGGTTAGCCTAATCCCACCCCTCTTCCCTTTTACTCCCTTCCCTCTTAATTTCCAATGATATTTATCAAAACCCCCAAATTTTTATCGGATTATGATGAAACTATGTTGAGTTGTAGAGAGCACATCTTGGATGGTTCCTGGAAGAAACAAAACAAAAAACAACCCCCTCCACCCCTTAATTTAAACAAACCCATAGAGCTAATCAGATTTCCACCAAAATTTGCAACATATGGTATCCAAAAATGCAACCCCTTTTCTCCTTTAAAACCCCTTAATTTTTGCCAATATACCTTATTTAAAGCCAGTTTTTTTTAAGGAACTTTGCACACGTATACTTTAAAATTAACTGAAAAACGTAGTCTAGCAATAGCGAAGCATTGCCGGGTCAGCTAGTCTGTCTTCTTCTATTATATAAAAATCAATGTCTGTCTGTTTGTCCTCCATGCGCTCCTAAACCGTTCATCCGATTATGGTAAAACTTTGGTGAGTTGTCGAGTGCGTGTCCGGGGTGGTTCCAAAGAAATAAAATTTCCAAAAAACAACCCCCTGTTCCCCATAACACCCCATAATTTTAAAAACCTGCAGATTTTATCCTATTTCTATGGAAATTTGCACAAAAAAAATACATACTGCATTTGGTTTCCAAAAACGCACCCCCTTCGCCTTTCCCACTGCTTAATTTTTACACAAACCCAAACTTTTTATCAGATTTCGAAGGAGTTTTGCACACAAATACTATTAAAAAAATAGAAAAAAATTGTATACATTAGTTTTACAAAAACCCAATCCCTCTCACCCGTTCTACTCAAAAAGAACCCTCCCCCCCTCTTCCCCCTTTCACCCCATAATTAAAAAAAACACACACACATTTTTCCAGAATTTTATGGAAATTGGCACACATTTACTTTAAAACAAACAAAAAATACAGCATACATATGGTTTCCCAAAATATAACGTTTTCACCCCTTTTCATCCCCTTAATTATTGTCAATGTTATTTGTACAAAGCTGCAGTTTTTACCCTATTTTAAAGGCTCTTTGTAGACGAATACTTTAAAACAAAGAGAAAAATACTGTCTACATTAGATGTGTCAAATCCCACCCCTCTCCCCTTTTACCCCCTCCCCTCTTAATTTTAAATGATTTTTTATAGAAACCGACAGTTATTATTCAATTTCGATGGAATTTTTATATGTACAGTTTCAAACAAGGAGAAAACTTCTGTCTGCATTTGGTTTGAAAAAACTAACCCCTCTTCCCTTAACCACACCCTTCATTTCTGTCTTTTTTTTTTTTCGTTCAAAGCTACAGTTTTTACCCAATTTAGAAGGAGCTATACATGTGCATATATTTCATTTAAAAAAAAAAAAAACAAAAAAAGTACTGTCTATATTCGATTTGCTAAAGCCTTCCCTCTCCTCTTTTACCCCTTCTACTCCTAATTTCCGATAGTTTTTATAGATACCCATAGTTTTTATCCGATTTGGATCGAACTCTACATTATCTATATTTGATTTACAAGACCAACCCCCTCTCCCCCTTTTCCCACGTAATTATTGTCAATGTTTTTATACAAAAATACAATCAATACCATTTGACGATCACCTTAAATCTTGGAACATATAAGCCATGGAGGTTACCTTAATATTCATAAAATCCATCTCGACATCGTCGTAGCATAAAGCCACAAGGAAAACAATAAACACTGATCAGTTTGAAACTTGGCAAACATGTATGATTTTTCGTTAAGGTTTATGACCAAATAAAAAAAATTCCAATCCACAACCCCTCCCCCTTTACATCACTTAATTTTCGTATTAAACCACAGATTTTACTCATGCCTTTCGTGCTTCATGTTGCTACGATAATTCAGTAATAAAGAGTGTGGTACTTTTATTTCTTATGTTTCATTTATTCACCGTGCTTTCTTTCTTTACACCCAAATTATATTTTTATCAATATTCTTTATACAAAGCTACATTTTCTATCAGATTTTGAAGTCTCTTAGCACTTTAAAACTAACAGAAAAATACTGTCCACATTTGGTTTACAGAAACACAACCACTCACCTCCGTTCAACCCCATTAAAATGAATGGTTCTTTGTATGTTTATTCGATTGAGATAAAAACTTTGATGAATTGTTTTGAGTACGCCCACATACACATTTTTATATTTTGGATTACATCCCCGCAGGGGCCTGGTACGCAAGTGCCAGGTACGGGTTTGGCGAACCCGCGGTGCCCGAGCTGGAAACTTGTGAGCGCCGCAAGTTTCCCACACCGTAAACTCCTACCATGCTTCAACGACCACCGTAGGGCGTGGCGGTGGAACGTTGTGTGCCTAGGAGAACGGGGATCTTGGCTTCATCGCCCGGATTGCGAGGACGGTACAAACCTCTATAAAAAACCCCTCAACCTCAAGGTGAGTAACGTGCCGAGGAGGTGGATGGGTGGTGAGGCAAACCACCCGCTAGCGTGCAACCTCAGGGGCACCTGCCGCACCCCTGTTGTATTGGGCTTGGTGGCGTGATGCGGGGGCTCCACGTCACTCGACATTTAGTTCCTCCGAACTCGTGGGACCAAAACGAGGAATAATCAAAAACCCAACTCTTCCTCCTGCGGCTTGGGCAACCCGCAGGGGTTATGTCACTTCAACGCCCAAAAAAGAGGTGGTGGTAAGCGGGCGAGGGTTGAAAGCCCTCCTAATGAAAAAGAAATTGGTAACAGGAAGGATTATCTTGTTGATAACGCCTTCGTTATAATGGCACGGCTGGAGGGATCTTTCGAGAAGGTCTCTCCATTTTACATCCACAAAGGTCTAGAGGGTATTGCGGGTACCCTAAAATCTGTCAAAAAGCTGAGGAACGGGACCCTGCTATTAGAAACATCTACTAATAAGCAGGCTGTCCTACTCCTTAAGTGTGAGAAGCTCGGGGAGTTCGCAGTAAAGTGCGAACTCCATAAAACACTCAATTCGAGTAAAGGCGTGGTCACCTGCCGCGACCTGATTGACATTAGTACCGAGGAACTCCTTAAGGAATGGTCAACAGAACATGTGGTCGAGGTTCGTCAGATCACACGAAGGGTTAACGGCAGTCTTGAGAAGACAGCCACCTTCGTCCTGACGTTCGACACTCCAACGTTGCCCAAAGCCATTAAAGCTGGCTATTTAAATCTTAATATCCGTCCGTATGTCCCGGAACCAATGCGCTGTTTTAAGTGCCAGCGTTTCGGGCATACGACGGCGACGTGTAAGGGCAACCCCACCTGTGGGAAATGTGGGAAAGCAGCACATGAGCCAGGCACTAGTTGTACTCTCCCACAGGTGTGTGTACACTGCTCCGGGGCTCACCCAGCCTGGAGCAGGGAGTGTCGAGTGTACCTTGATGAGAAGAAGGTACAGGAGTTGAAAACCAAGGAACGGCTATCATAAGGCGAGGCGAAGAAGCGGTTTAAGGCGCTTGCGCCACCCGTATTCGCTACCAGCTTCGCCAAAACCTTGTCAACTCCCGTCAGAAAGGAGAGTGTTGCTACACAGACGTCCTTTGCAGACATGGGCACAAGTACAACGTGCTCATGTCAATGCAAATGTGGCGCTACGTCCACAAAGGTCATAACACCGAAGACCGCGGACGCTGGTAGCAGCACATCTACAACCTCGACCACAAGGACAGCAGGTACACCGGTTCCACCAGCAGATGCACAGCCATCCGTTGCAGAATCTTTAGCTGCAGAACCAACAGCAACAGCAGCATCCGCAGGAGTACCTGCGGCTGAACAAATGGCAGCAACATCCGCCGATAGCAGCGGATGGAAAACTGTGCAAAAAGTTCGGGGTCCGAAATTTAAACATGCGGATCCCAGCATGTTTGTTAAGTCCCCTTCCTCTTCTCCCCCCAGACCACAAACTGGGAGGGAAGGAAAGGGGCGGAGGCCTCGGCGGAAGAAAGACCCGCCAGGCTCTGAGGCCTCACAAAAATGCGGAAATCGTCTTCGGACCCCGAAGACGACCAAATGCTGGTGGACGCACCTGGTTCCGTTCCTCAGCATTCACAATCGGAGGACCCACCCGAACCGGGGCGGGTGAAATTAAATAGGTAGGATGGCTCCCATACTGCAGTGGAACGTTAACGGCTTTCAGGCTCACAAAGAGGAAGTCCAACTCTTAGCACGGTCTAATCCGTTGTGTCTCTGTTTACAGGAGACACACTTTAGACCTTTACACCAGCCTGTGCTAAGAGGATATGACATATTCCGAAAGGACGATACCGAGGGTGATCGAGCTAAGGGAGGAGTGGCGGTGTTTGTCCGAAACACTGTCCACTCCGAACCCGTTGCTCTCACCTCTAACCTACAAGCAGTGGCAGTGAGGATATACGGTCCTATTAAACTGACCGTCTGCTCCATTTATCTACCACCAAATACGCCCGTTGAGTGTGACGAACTCACCGACATACTGCGGCAGCTTACTCCGCCATTCCTCCTCCTAGGAGACTTTAACGCACATAGTGCGTTGTGGGGCTCGAACACCGATTGCCCCAGAGGCCGAGTGGTTGGTAGATTGATGGAGCAAGAGGACGTTTGTATCCTGAATACAGGACAAATGACCCACTTCACCACTGCTTCCGGTTCGTCCTCTGCCATTGATCTTTCGTTGTGCTCTCCTTCAATTGCAGACTCCGTGCAGTGGGAAGTGGATCGCGACCTCCATGGAAGCGACCACTTCCCTATATGGATGCATGTGGGCGTCGAAGGTAGAGGAGGAAACACCCGACGCAAATGGAACGTCAGTAAAGCAGATTGGCAGCTCTTCTGCCGTTCTGTTTCGCTACAACGCCGCGAGAATATAGACGACAAGGTGAGTCACTTCACAGAAGTGATTCACCACGCTGCTGACGTTTCCATGCCAAAAAGCTCCGGAACGCTGCGAAGGACGCCCGTCCCCTGGTGGAACGACGAATGTCGTTCCACTATCCAGGGTCGCAGACGGGCGTTGCGTCGCTTCAGGTTGAACCCAACAGCCGACAACCTGGCAGCGTTCCGTATAGCTAGAGCTAAGGCGCGTCGGGTTATTAAGGAGAGCAAGAAAAGATCATGGCAGAACTTTGTGAGTACCATAAATCGTTCCACACCTTCATCGAAAGTATGGGAGTCTATCCGCCGTATATCTGGAAGGTACTCCCGCCCACCAGTATCTGGATTACTGGACCACGGACGTGTGATAACCGACGAACGAAGCATAGCCCAGCTGATGGCGGAGAATTTCGCTGCCATCACTTCGTCTGCCATCTTGGACCTTCAGGCGCAGCAGCGAAGGACTGCTGCCGAAAGGCGCACGCTGTGCTTTGATTCGTCGGACACAGAGGCGTATAACAGCCCGTTCTCATCCTGGGAGCTGGAGTCTGCACTAAACAGTGCAAATGATACCGCTCCAGGACCTGATATGGTCCAGTACCAGATGCTGAGGCATCTTAGTAATGATGCTAAAGAGTACCTTTTAGATATTTTTAATCATATTTGGACCGGAGGACACTTCCCCGACTCGTGGAAAGAAGCAACATTAATACCTATTTTAAAACCTGGGAAAGACAAATTGCTGCCAGGTAGCTATCGTAGTATTGCCTTGACAAGCTGCGTGGGGGAAGACACTGGAGAGGATGGTAAACCGCCGCCTCGTCTGGTGTCTTGAGTCCCGTAATCTGCTGAGCCGCTTTCAGTGTGGTTCAGGAAGTTCCGTTCCACCTTGGACAACCTGATCCTGCTGGAGGCGGCAATACAGGATGCGTTTATTCGCAGGCAACACCTTGTAGGTGTCTTTTTCGACCTCGAAAAGGCTTACGATACTACCTGGCGGCATGCTATATTAAAACAGTTACACGAATGGGGTTTTAGGGGTAACCTGCCCCGCTTTTTAGAATCATTTTTATCCGGTCGTTGCTTCCGGTACCGAGTCGGTAGTGAAGTGTCAGATCTTTTTATCCAAGAAAAATGGTGTTCCTCAGGGATCAGTTTTAAGCGTGACCCTTTTCGCCATTGCGATAAACTGTATATCATATGTAATAAGGAGTCCCATCCGGTACTCCTTGTACGTAGATGATTTTTTAATTTTTATCGCTTCGTCCAGCCTGAGAAGCGCTGAGCGGCAGTTGCAGCTCACGTTGAACAGGCTGGACGAATGGTCAGTGCACACCGGTTTTCGTTTCTCTGCTGAGAAAACCCGGTGTGTACTTTTTACTCGTAGTAGAACTCTTTTACCGGAAGCCCCACCTTACCTTGAGGAACACTGTTTTACGTTTTACTGATACTGTTCGTTTTCTGGGCCTCATCTTTGACACAAGGCTCAACTGGCTGCCACATCTCAAAGATGTGAAAGCCAGAGCCTCAAAAGCCTTAAATATTTTAAAATGTCTATGTGGCAGGTCGTGGGGCGCTGACCGCTCCTACCTGCTACAATTTTATAGGGCCTTTGTACGGTCGCGACTGGAATACGGCTGCATCGTTTACAGCTCAGCACGGGATAGTTATCTTCGGATGCTGGATAGTGTCCACCATGCAGGAATTCGGCTCGCCACGGGTGCCTACCGCACCAGCCCTATTGTCAGTATTTGCGCTGACTCTGGCGAGCCGCCGCTTACCTTCCGGCGGCAACTCCTCATGGTGCGACACTACTTGCACATTGCCATAACACCTGGCAGTCCCGTGCATGATGTGGTTATGCGTCCGGATTTCGAACGGCTGTATATCAATCGCTACAGAGCGACTAAACCCTTCAGCTTCCGTGCAAGGGCCGTTTTAGAAACAATTTGGGTTTGAGTTACCTTCTTTTTATCACCAGGGATGGAGTAAATCTCCTCCCTGGCTTTTAAGGAGGCCCAGAATAATCTTAGATCTTTGTCGGTATAGCAAATTGTATACCGCTAATAATGTTTTTATTAGTATTTTTACCGATATTTTAAAACAGTATCACACGTTTACCCCGGTATTCACGGATGGGTCTAAGCAGGCTAATGGAGTGGGATGCTCTGTTGTGTTCCCTCGAGCGACCTACACATACAAACTGGATGGTAGATGCAGCGTTTACACCGCCGAGTGTTACGCTGTTTTAAAGTCGCTCCGGCATATTAAATTAACCCGCGATAAGAGGTTCATCATATGCTGTGATTCCCTGAGCTGTATTCAGGCCCTAGGAAATATGTACCCAGCAGATCGTCTAGTCCAGGACATCCAGGACGCCCTCCTTTCTCTCCAATCTCACGGAAAGGAGGTGCTATTCTGCTGGGTACCCGGCCATGTGGGAATCAGGGGGAACGAGGCAGCTGATGTAGCTGCCAAGTTAGCCTGTGACAAGGTCAGAATTGACTTTGCTCCGGTCCCAAAGTCAGACCTTGCCTCGGCGGCGAAGAGAAATGCTTTTGAGGTATGGGAGAGGCAGTGGCTGGAAGTAGAGCATAATAAGCTCCGGCTGGTCAAACCGACCGTTCAGCCGTGGAGCAGCTCCTTCCAGCGGGCGAGGAGGGATGAGGTTCTCCTTACTCGCCTCCGTATAGGGCACTGTCCTCTGACGCACAGCTTTCTCCTCCGCCGGGAGGACCCACCGGAATGTGATGCCTGTGGCGTACCTTTGACGGTACGCCACATTTTAACTAATTGTATTTTATTCTATGACTTAAGGGCAGACGTTGGCCTAGCCAATGATCTGTCCCTTATTTTAGGTAATGAAGCTAGCAATGTGGCTAAAGTTTTAAAATTCTGTGTTGTGGGCGGTCTTATCCCAAAAATTTTGGGAAGACCGGCCTAATCTTTTAATGTGGATGAGTGGCCATTTTACAGCCACTCATCCATGTATTGTGCATAGCTCTTGTTTTGTTTTTGTTTTACTATTAGATTTAAGTTTTTACGTCTGACTGGCCCCTTTACAGCCAGCCAGACATGTGCTGTGATGTTCGTATTTTAATGGCCCCTTTACAGCCATCATTTTAGCTTTTTACTCGATTTGCCGTCTGTGTGGCCGACCCCTCTACAGTCGGCCATACAGACGGTAGAACTTAGATTTTAAGCCACATTGCTAAGCCGGTCGTTGTTAGGGCGCTAATGACCCCGCCGTCGACGCGCCCTTAAGCCCCAACAACAACAACAACAACAACAACAACATTGGATTACATGAATTGTAATTACCGTTTAATGCATTTAAAGTACATGGCAATTCTCTTGGGATAAGATTATCGGGTATGATATTTTGGGAGATTTAATTTCACATATATGCAAAGAAATACATTTGTTTTCTATGTAAGAGCATGAAACAAATAAAATGTTTATGCAATAATTTGGCAGTAGTAAAATAACAATGAGGCAAGAAGGAATTGTAATATTCGTTTGAAATTTGGCAAACACGTTCCTCAGTTCATACACAAAAGCGAAATGAAACGTAGGTACAGGAAAAACTTTTCTTATTTCACTCATTTTAGTACTATATGATCACAAAGAAATATTGCACTTGCAATTGCGTCATCTCGAATAGCGGTAACCCTTTTGGATGGTGGTCGAACAGCGCATTCAGCTTTGAAGTTGCCATTGAATATCCAAATCACTGATACACCCACATGCAATATCAGCAAAAATTCTGGAATGGGTAAAATACTCCAATCATGTCAACTCATTATATGGGACAAATGTACTATGGTCCACAAAAAAGCATTAGAAGCGCATCATCGTACACTTAAAGATTTGAGAGGGAATGAAAAACTCTTTGGTGGCACTGATTTTATTAGCTGGTGATTTTCGACAAACTCTACCCCTTATACCACGCTCAACACCCGCTGATCAACTTAATGCATGTCTCAAATTGTCGGTCTTATGGAGACACGTACAGAAATTGACTTTGAAATACAATATGCATGTTCAAGTACAAAATGATACATCCGCTGAATGCTTCGCCAAACAATTGTTGGAAATTAGTAACGGGAAAACGGCAGTCGATAAATCCATGAAATGTATCAAGATTCCAACAAACTTTTGTAGAATCACAGCAACAATAGACGAATTAATTCTTAAAGTTTTCCAAAATATTACACATAACTACAAAAAGTCACCAGTGGCTGAGTGAACGTGCTATACTGGCAGCTAAAAACAGTGATGTTAATGCCATCAATTGCAACATTCAAAACAAAATACGATGTGAGACGACAACTTACAAATCCATCGATACTTTAATGAATCAGAACGAAGTTGTAAACTACCCTAACGAATTCTTGAATTCAATTGATTTGCCAGGTGTACCGCCACACGTGTTGATGTTAAAAATTGGCGTGCCTATAATTCTTCTTTGAAATATTAATCCACCACGACTTTGCAACGGTACAAGACTTTCAGTAAAAAAGTTGATGAATAATGTCGTTGAAGCTACAATTGTAAAAGGAAAATTTAAATGAGAAGATGTACTGTTGCCACGCAACCCAATGATTACAACAGAAATACCGTTCGAGTTTAAATGCTTGCAATTTCCGGCGCGACTCGCATTTGCAATGACCATAAACAAGGCGCAAGAACAATCATTACAAGTGTGTGGACTAAATTTGGAAAATCCATGCTGCTCTCATGGACAACTGTATGTGGCTTGCTCACACGTTGGGAAACCGATTTATTCGTGTACGCACTTGACGGAAAACCGAAAAATATTGTGTATCCTAAAGCATTTGACTAAAAATATAATAAAACCAAACAATTTAGTTTTCTTTCAAGCACTGAATGTAAATATCTACTCTTTACTAAATACAAACAATCAAATTTATTCATTTAATCTACCTCAAGTCTACCAATAGCGAAGTATTGCCGGGTCAGCTAGTCTTCTCTATTATATAAAAATCAATGTCTGTCTGTTTGTCCTGTATGTGCTCCTAAACCATTCGTCCGATTACTGTGTAACTTCGTGAGTTGTCGAGTGCGCGTCCGGGGTGGTTCCTAAGAAAAAAAATTTCAAAAAAAAAAAAAAAAAAAAAAAAAAAAAAAAAAAAAAAAAAAAACCCCGCAGGGGCCTGGTACGCAAGTGCCAGGTACGGGTTTGGCGAACCCGCGGTGCCCGAGCTGGAAACTTGTGAGCGCCGCAAGTTTCCCACACCGTAAACTCCTACCATGCTTCAACGACCACCGTAGGGCGTGGCGGTGGAACGTTGTGTGCCTAGGAGAACGGGGATCTTGGCTTCATCGCCCGGATCGCGAGGATGGTAGAAACCTCTATAAAAAAAACCCTCAACCTCAAGGTCAGCCACGTGCCGAGGAGGTGAATGGGTGGAGAGGGAATTCACTCGCTAACGTGCAACCTCAGGGGCACCTGCGCACCCCTGTTGTATGAGCATTCCTTCTTATACTGGTTTTTCTCGTGGGACCAAAAATTAAGCCTCACCAAAAAGCCAAAGAACCCTGCGGTACGGGTGTGCCGCAGGCAAATAAAAATACACCCAATTCCAAGAAGCGGGTCAGGGTTGATAGCCCTCCCGCTTCGGAAAGTAAATGTAACGGGAAAGTCTGTTCGATCCAGAACGCTTTCGTTGTGATGCAGAGAGTAGAGGGGACATTTGAAAAAGTGTCCCCCTTTTATATAAATAAAGGTTTGGAAAGGTTAGTTGGTACCCTAAAATCAGTTAAAAAGCTGAGGAACGGGACGCTGCTGCTGGAAACATCCACCAGTAGGCAGGCATCCCAGCTCCTTAACTGTGAGAAGCTCGGGGAGTTCGCCGTTAAAAGCGAACTCCATAAATCCCTAAATTGTTCGAAAGGCGTGGTCACCTGCCGTGACTTTATGGACTTAGGAACCGAGGAACTCGTTAAGGAGTGGGAGGATCAGCAAGTGGTCGAGGTGCGTCAGATTACACGGAGGGTAAATGGCAGTCTGGAAAAGACTGCCACCTTCGTCCTGACGTTTGACACTCCAGTGTTGCCCAAGTGTATTAAAGCTGGATACATTAATCTGAACGTCCGTCCGTATGTTCCGGACCCAATGCGCTGCTTCCAGTGCCAGAGGTTCGGACATACGACGGCGTCATGCAAGGGCAACCCCACCTGTGGTAGATGCGGCAAGGGGGCACACGAACCGGGTGTCACTTGCGCGCTCCCACAGGTGTGCGTCAACTGCTCCGGGTCGCACCCTGCCTGGAGTAGGGAGTGTCAAGTGTATCTTGAAGAGCGCAAGATACAGGAGTTGAAGACCAAAGAGCGGATACCTTATATAGAGGCAAAGAAGAAGGCGAAAGCGCTCGCCGCTCCAATATTCGGAACAAGCTTTGCCAAGATGGTCTCTACTCCCGTCAGGAAAGAAAGTGTTGCTACGCAGACATCCTTTGCAGACATGGGCACAAGCACTATGTGCTCATGTCAGTGCAAGTGTGGTGCAAAAACCCACGAAGGTCATAACACCTAAGACCGCGGATGTCGCTAGCAACACATCTGCAACCTCGACCTGTCCAGCAGCAGAAATAAAGTCTCCACCAGCAATCAGATTAACGGCACCTCCTATTCCACCACGAGCTACTGAAAAGGTAGCGATACCATTTGCTAGCGGTGGAAATAGAGGTGACCAAAAGATCCGAGGTATAAAGTTTAGACAGACTGATCCGACCCAGTTTGTTAAGTCCCCCTCTTCTTCTCCTCCCAGACCGCCCACCGGCAGGGAGAGTAAGGGGAAGAGGCAGAAGAAGAAGAAGAAAAAGGACGGGGAGGATTTTGAGGAGTCCTCTGGGTCGGAGATGTCTGTCTCCGCCTCCGGGCAAGAAGATACGGAAATGCTGGTGGACGAGACTGGTCCCGTTCCTCAGCAGGAAGTGGCCGAAGACCCACCCGAACCGGGGCGGGTGAGGTTAAATAGGTAAGGATGGCTCCCATACTTCAGTGGAACATCAATGGATTTACAGCTCACAAAGACGAGTTACTCCTCTTAGCACGGTCTGATCCTTTGTGTCTCTGTCTGCAAGAGACACATTTCAGACCATCACACCAACCTGTGCTAAGAGGATATGACGTGTACCGTAAGGACGATACCGAGGGTGATCGAGCGAAGGGTGGAGTGGCGGTGTTTGTCCGAAACACTGTCCACTCCGAACCTGTAGCTCTCACCTCTGATTTACAAGCAGTGGCAGTGAGGATTTATGGTCCCACTAAACTCACAGTATGCTCTATTTATCTACCACCTAACACGCCCATCAGTTATGACGACATGTCTAACATCTTGCGGCAGCTTACTCGGCCATTCCTCCTTTAGGAGATTTCAACGCACATAGTGCGCTGTGGGGCTCAAACGCCGATTGCCCCCGAGGGCCGAATGGTTGGTAGATTAATAGAGCAAGAGGAAATATGTGTCCTCAATACTGGTGCAATGACACATTTTACCACTGCTTCCGGATCGTCCTCTGCCATTGACCTTTCATTGTGCTCACCCTCAATCGCGGACTCCGTGCATTGGGAGGTGGATCGTGACCTTCATGGAAGCGACCACTTCCCAATATGGATGCACGTAGAGTTTGAGCGTGGAGGAGGAAATAACCGACGCAAATGGAACGTCAGCAAAGCCGACTGGGAACTCTACCGCCGCTCCATCACTCTTAATGTGTATAACAACCTTGAGGAGAAGGTGAATCACTTTACCGAAGTGATTCACCAGGCTGCTGACGTTTCCATGCCTAAAAGCTCCGGAACGCTGCGAAGGACGCCCGTCCCCTGGTGGAACGACGAATGTCGTTCCGCCATTCAGGGTCGCAGACGAGCGCTGCGGCGTTTCAGGTTGTACCCTACATCCGACAACCTGGTAGCGTTCCGTATAGCCATAGCTAAGGCGCGTCGTGTTATTAAGGAGAGCAAGAAAAGGTCATGGCAGAACTTTGTGAGCACAATAAATCGTTCCACACCTTCGTCGAAAGTATGGGAGTCTATCCGCCGTATATCTGGAAGGTACTCCCGTCCACCAGTATCTGGGTTACTGGATCACGGATGTATAATTACCGACGAACGAAGCATAGCGCAGCTGATGGCGGAGAACTTCGCCGCCATCACATCGACTGCTAATTTTGACCCTCGGTTTCAGCGACGAAGAGTCGCTGCCGAGAGGCGCCCGCTATGCTTCGATTAGTCGAATACAGAGGCCTACAACTGCCCATTTACATCTTGGGAGCTGGAGTCAGCACTAAACAGCGCAAACGACACTGCTCCAGGGCCTGATCTGATCCAGTACCAGATGCTGAGGCATCTTAGTAAAGATGCTAAGGAGTATCTTTTAGATATTTTTAATCAGATATGGACCGAAGGACACTTCCCCGACTCGTGGAAAGAAGCAACGCTTATCCCTATTTTAAAGCCTGGTAAGGACAAATTGCTGCCAGGTAGCTATCGTAGCATCGCCCTTACAAGCTGCGTGGGTAAGACACTGGAGAGGATGGTCAATCGCCGCCTCGTCTGGTGTCTTGAATCCCGAAATCTGCTGAGCCGCTTTCAGTGTGGATTCAGGAAGTTCCGTTCCACCTTGGACAACCTGATCCTCCTGGAGGCGGCAATACAGGATGCGTTCATCCGCAGCCAACACCTTGTGGGTGTTTTTTTCGACCTTGAAAAGGCCTACGATACTACCTGGCGGCATGTGATTTTAAAACAGTTACATGAATGCGGTTTTAGGGGAAACCTACCCCGTTTTTTAAAATCATTTTTATCTGGTCGTTGCTTCCGGTACCGAGTCGGTAGTGAAGTGTCTGATCTTTTTATTCAGGAAAACGGTGTCCCTCAGGGGTCAGTTTTAAGCGTTACCCTTTTTGCCATTGCTATAAATAGCATAGCAGCCGTTATAAGGAGTCCCCTACGGTACTCCTTATATGTGGATGACTTTTTAATTTTTATTGTATCGTCCAGCCTGAGAAGCGCTGAGCGGCAATTGCAGCTCGCGTTGAACAGGCTGGACGAATGGTCAGTGCACACCGGTTTTCGTTTCTCCGCTGAGAAAACCCGGTGTGTACTTTTTACTCGCAGCAGAAGTCTTTTACCAGAGCCTCACCTTACCCTGAGGAACACCGTATTAAGATTTACTGAATCAGTTCGGTTTCTGGGCCTCATTTTAGACAACAGATTAACCTGGCTACCACATCTCAAAGATGTGAAAGCCAGAGCCTCAAAAGCTCTAAATGTTTTAAAATGTCTGTGTGGCAGGTCATGGGGCGCTGATCGCTCCTGCCTGCTACAATTTTACAGAGCCTTTGTACGGTCGCGGCTGGAATACGGTTGTATTGTGTATGGTTCGGCACGGGACAGCTATCTCCGTATATTGGATAGTGTCCACCATGCTGGAATTCGGCTCGCCACGGGTGCATATCGCACTAGTCCTATTGTCAGCATTTGTGCTGACTCGGGCGAGCCGCCGCTTACCATCCGCCGGCAACTCCACATGGTGCGACACTACATGCACGTTGCCATAACACCTGGCAGTCCCGTGCACGACATAGTGCTCCATCCCAACTACGAGCGGCTCTATACCAACCGGTATAGAGCCACTAAACCGTTCAGCTACCGTACAAAGGCTATTTTAGAACAATACGGATTAGAGCTTCCCTCTTTTTATCACCAGGGTTGGAGTAAATCTCCTCCCTGGCTTTTAGAAAGGCCCAGAATTATTTTAGACCTGTCTCGGTACAACAAAGTTTGTACCGCTGACAGTGTTTTTAATAATGTTTTTACTGACATTCTAAATGAGCATCACACTTTTACCCCGGTGTATACGGATGGGTCTAAGCAGGCTAACGGAGTTGGCTGCTCCGTCGTGTTCCCTCGAGCGACTTACACATATAAACTTGACGGCAGGTGCAGCGTTTTTACTGCTGAGTGCTACGCCGTGCTAAAGTCGCTCCAGCATATGAAAGTAAATCGCGAAAAGTGTTTCATCATATGCTGTGATTCCCTGAGCTGTGTTCAGGCCATAGGAAATATGTATCCAGCAGATCGTCTAGTCCAGGACATCCAGGACGCCCTCCTTTTCCTCCAATCTCGTGGAAAGGAGGTGTTATTCTGCTGGGTACCGGGCCATGTGGGAATCAGGGGGAACGAAGCAGCTGATGTAGCTGCCAAGTTAGCCTGCGACAAGGTCAGAACCGACTTTGAACCGGTCCCAAAGTCAGACCTTGCCTCGGCGGCGAAGAGATTTGTTTTTGATGTTTGGCAGAGGCAGTGGCTGGAAGTTGAGCATAACAAGCTCCGGCTGGTCAAACCGACCGTTCAGCCGTGGAGCAGCTCCTTCCAGCGGGCGAGGAGGGATGAGGTTCTCCTTACTCGCCTCCGCATAGGGCACTGTCCTCTGACACATGGTTTCCTTCTCCGCCGAGAGGACCCTCCGGAGTGTGATGCTTGTGGCGTACCTTTGACGGTACGCCACATTTTAACCGAATGTGTATTGTTTTTAGACTTAAGGGCAGACGTCGGCTTAGCCAACAATCTGTCCCTTATTTTAAACGATGACCGTGACAACGTGGCTAAGGTTTTAAAGTTTTGCAGCTTGGCCGGTCTTGTCCCAAAAATTTTGGGCAGATCGGCTTAGGTTTTAGATTGGATTGGTGGTCGTTTACAACCACCAATCCAAGTACTGATTTTACTTGTGGCACTGATTATATGGCTGGCCCTTTTACAGCCAGCCATCTAACTTGTTTTTTAACCTGGTTGGCCCATGTACAGCCAACCAGTTAATGTATGTAATTTTATATTCTAGTCACAGTTTTAAATTTTTATGTTGCCGTCTGTGTGGCTGACCTCTTTACAGTCGGCCATGCAGACGGTATTTTAGTTAGTATGTTAGTATTTTATTGTGCTGTCTCTGTGGCCGACCCCTTTACAGTCGGCCACACAGACGGCAATTTCGCCACGTTGTCACGCCTGGTTTTTGTTAGGGCGCTAATGACCCCGTCGTCGACGCGCCCTAAAAAAAAAAAAAAAAAAAAAAAAAAAAAAAAAAAAAAAAAAATTCAAAAAAAATTCAAAAAAAATAACCCCCTCTTCGCCATAACACCCCATAATTTTAAAAAAACCTACAGATTTTATCCGATTTGTACGGAAATTTGCACACGTACACTTTAAAATAAACAGAAAAAACACTGCCTATATTTGGTTTTCAAAAACGCATCCCCTTTCCCCCTTCCCACCCCTTAATTTTTATACAAACCCACACTTTTATCATATTTCGAAGGAATTTTGCACACACATAATATTAGAAACATTGAAAAATACTGTAGACATTAGTTTCACAAAAACCCAATCCTCTTACCCTATCTACCCCAAAACCACCCCTTCTTCCCCCTTCCACCCCATAATTTAAAAAACCCACAGATTGCATTTTGATGAAATTTGGCACTCATTTACTTTAAAACAAACAGAAAAATGCTGCCTACATCTGGTTTCCAAAATCACAACCCATCTCCCCATTACCACCCCCATAATGAATGTACCTTTCTTTGTAAATCCTCTATGCTCTACTAAACCATTCATCTGATTATGGTGAAACATTGGTGAGTTGTCGATTGTGCGTCCGAGATGGTTCCTGAGAAATAAAATTTCCAAACAACCACCCCTTCTTCCCCATAACATCCCATAATACGTGATATAATGTGTATGAGACCCCCTTTATATGACCCCGTTACTGGACTAGTAGATTACGCGCGAATTTTAACATACCGGACTGAGTGAGCAAGTGCAGGCGTCGCGGCAGCGGGAGGGGAGCAAAAATAACTTATCCACTTGTTTCATTTTGTTGGTGTCATTACTGCTTTTACCAATTACGCATAGTTCTTGAATTTTTTTAACTAATTTCGCTAATAAAGCTGCTGGTTTGAGTTAGATGTACAAGTATTCAACATGGGTTATTTGGTAAAAAAAAAATGCAAGGGGAACGTGCACAAACTACGTAGCTCGGTCGTGGGGGGGGAGGGGGAGGGGGAGTGCTGGAAGGCTACGCTGGGCTACGTGGGGGGAGGGAGGGTTTTCGAGCCAGGCTACCTAGCTTTCCTTTCATAACAATTCTCACAGTTAAACACACAACAGCGTGTCGACATTTATTTCCCTCGGCTAATTATCTCCGTCTGTAATTTACAATAATCTGACAGGAGAAAACAGTACAAAATGTATTCTGTAATCAAAAGTGAAAAAAGCTACGTGCTACGTGGGGGGGGGAGACAAAAGCCACAGCAGGGCTACGTGGGAGGGAGGGGGGTTCACAGGAGGCTAAAATGGAGCTACGTGGTT
>CM061919.1:163646443-163798468 GCA_031002005.1 Vandiemenella viatica | reverse complement strand
ATTTAACCAAATGAACTATCATATTAAAGATTAAGGTCTCGGCTTTGATCACATTACATCTTAAGAATGAAATTTTTCGGAATTTGACATTTAAAGGTCAAAGGGCCAAACTCCTAGATAGCAGTATCACATATAACACAGATATTAATAAAATCCTTAACTGGCATTGACTTTTGTTGGGCACCTATTCCAATAAGCAGTTGAAACAAATAAGGAGGTTCTTCTTTCAGCTTATTACAAATCCCAAGCTTACTATTCATTGTATTCACAAAATTATCACAAGGGTCATCTAGTTTTTTTAAAATTTTCTTTATTGAAATTGCTGACTGAAATTTTATGTCCAGGTCCATCAATCATCATTCTCCTCATCATCTAAACCATTAGAGGTAACATTAGCACATGCAGATCCTCTGCAGTGTCCATGCACTAGTGAACACTCCAGTCCAGAATGCGCACATCTACATTGATGTTCATAAATGCTCCAGCAATTTCAGGACCTCAAATTAAGGAGATGCTTCAGAGTATGTGGGAGCTGGATAGTCACTGAAAATAGAGCTAACGTAGGAATTCAGTGTCCTCCCTCACAGAAATATCTCCTAAATGCTGTGGTGGAGCCCAGAACAACAACTTGCATTCAGCTGTGCCATTCAATGCAAAGGAGTTACCGTTGATATCATTTGCACTTTAACATGACAAAGATCAAGAAGTACTAGTCATCTCCAATGATACCGATGTTCTGGTAATGCTATTAGCAGTAGCTAGTAAAGATAGACTGATAAACATTGTTCACCCCACCACAAGCAAACCCACCGATAAGGCCTTCTATTGCACTGAAGTATACAAATCCATCGCAGACATGAAAAACTCTGTAATTTTTTGTCATGTTTTGTCACTGGGTGCAATATTACACACATACTTTTTGACAAAGGAAAAAAAAACAAAGTTGGAAGTTATTGAAAAATTCTACATTATTGCATAACAAAGTGAAACCAAACATGATGGGTGAGTGGTAAAATTGTGGTCTTTCATTCAGGAGGAAGTAGGTTCAAATCCTCATCTTGCCCTCCAGATTTCCATGTTTTCTTCAAATCTCTCCAGGCCGATGAATTGGGTCCTTTAAAAAAAGGACATGGCTGAGTTCCTTCCTGTTTCTTGTTAACAATCCTTCCCTACCTCTAATGATCTCACTGCTGATGAGGCATAAAACCATAATAAATAAAAGGGAAATGCAAATTGAAGACATTTGTAAATCCCAATACACTCAAAGAAGATATAATACCTGCAGGAGTGATGTTTGCTGTTGCCCTCTACAAAAATTTTAATCCTCATTGCCAAAATCAGTATGAACTTTGATTAGTAGCATCTTAGATATAAATATGTACTAGATGACCCATGGAAAAATTTTGTGAATAAAATATGATGAAAAGTGAGGTTGAATGCTTGTAATATAGTTAAAAGTAGAACAACACTTTTGTAGCAAATATTTTTTTGTTCAGTGTAATACATACCCATCAAAATACTTACAGCATATTATGAAATAGTTAGGAAAATATAAAACACACTGTATGTACAACAAACTGTCACCGACCTTAACAAAATACAACCAACCTGAACAAAATGCACTCAGCATATCAAAATGTTTGTGATATGTGTGGCTGTGCAAATAAAATGTTTACATTGGAATTGTATAGCAAAACAAAAATGTTTTCCGTAACAGAAAAAATATCAAAAAAACTACTTATTGTATAAAAAACATTTTATTGACATTTCTGTGATATCTGCTGCTGCAATCTAGGGACTTGACTTTGAGCTGTCTCATACACATTATTAGGTGTCTTGTGGTTAATTATAAATGAAATAATTAGGCCATGCTACAGTTTCAAATTTTAACTTGTTTTTATTTCTCTTAAGACTTTGGAATTCAAACATACTGGTCACATGTAAACACAAACTCCAGTGATTAGTCTCAATACTACTTAATACTACCATACATACTCACAGTTGTAAACGATTGACCGTGATTACATTCGTCTTTCACTTTGTGGGCGTTTTATGATATTATTAAATAGAGCAACTATCAAGTGGGCAGATTAATATAGAATTATATTGAATTGACAGTCTGACACCATGTAAGCACCTTAGAATTTTGGCAAATTCTAGTTTTGCTTAGGCGGGACTTAGAAATTTCGAGAAGTATAGTTTTCAACCTTAAGGAATTTCCCTGTAATCTGGCTCACAGTTGTAATTCGTTATAATAATCATTTTAATGTGTAATTATCATATCGGGAAACGTTTAGTTTAAGAGTTATTCCCGTTTGTTCAAGTTTTGAAGCACGCGATCAGAATAGTGAAATTCTAAGATTCGCAGTATCTTTAAATCCAGTAAAGCGACAACCGAACTTTTATCACCAGCTGTAGTCAGCACTATCCCCGATATTTTGGCAATAAAATTAAGTAATTCAGCAAAGTCTAATTAGCGATTTTAATTGAGAGAAAAAAATAAGCTTTTTTATTAAAAGAGATATCAATTTAAATTTTACATCAGCAGATAGCCCTAATTAAGACGATTTCAGACATATATGGGTTTTCATCAAAAGTTTAAGCATTTGACCGGTAATTAAGTTTTTGTAAAATAGATTGTCGCAGATTGTTGTGCACGCGCGTAAAAACTTCTAGAACACTTAGGGATTTTACCCAAATTTGAATGTATCACTACGTGGTGACTTAAACAGCTAAAACATTAAAATTAATTACTCTAAATTTCTCAAGAGACTGCCGCTGGACTTCAAGTAGATAAGTCCATATACTGTCAAAGTTTAAACATTTTTAATAGTCGGGATCTTCAAATAAATTTCACTCTTTGAGCTACGCGGAGGCAAAAAGATGTGATACAGTTGCTGACGTCACTGGTTCTCGTGGTTTCGATAAAAGAGCCGGTCTGTGGCTGTCCGTGGTCTGTTCTGGTCTGTCTGTTCCTGTCCGCGGTCTGTTCCTGTCTAGCATTATGTTAGTTCGTCTCGATTGGTCGTAACTTGCCATGCCGGCTAGTTCGAACATGTTGAAACTTTGGTGTCGTGTTATATAGTAACTAACATGAACTTGTAAATTTACTAAAGGGGTTTCGGTCGGTTAGATTTCTCTCCACAATCTGCAATCGTTGGTAAAGATAGTTCGATATGCCTGCTCAACTGTAAATGCTATTTTGAACTATTGACTTTGAAAATAAAAACTTTGAGTTTTCCAACAGTGAACTTGTGTGTTTCAGTTGTTAGCATAAAACCCTTTTCTCTATTTGGGGGTATCAAATATTGTGGCGACCTGAGCATTTAGTTGAGTCATCCTGGCTACATGATCAAATTAAATCAAAATTATTTAGCAGATGTACTGAGAATTGTGAGCTATCAAGTGTTTAAGTTAAGGCACTTAGGCGATACTATAACCCCAGTATCGGTCTGGGTCCTTACAACCAGGTGAGTTTAAGTGAAGCAGATTCGCCAACTGCATTAATTAGTAGTCAATGAAGGCTAACATTACTCTTAGCAATAGATAAACATGTACTTCTTACCTTGGGGACATATTACTCACATCATATACATTATACCTGAAACAACTGGGTAACTTACTCTAACACCTGATAAATGATTTGGGAACACCAGAAGAATGGATTGAATGAGAGTATTTATTCTTTAGATCAGTGTTTCCCAACCTTTTTTGGGTCATGTCCCACTTTTAATTTTTTTTAGCCCCCTATACATAATTTTTAATAAAACAATTATTTGTTATCAAAGAAACTCATATAGGATGGTTTTTGAAAGAAAACACTTTTATATTGTCATAAAACACAGTAAGTAAATTTTAAAAAATATAATTAAATACTAAAATTCAAATTCAAAAGATTTTTAATAAAGATTTATTATGGCAATTTAGTGTGATCCTTTTAAGAATTTGCTTTTTTGCTATATTTTGTACCTATATCTAGCATTGCATTTAAATAACCCGAAGAGAAAGCGGTAAGGTCGTATCAAGTCAATTTCTAAATTGCCCCCCTAAAAAAAGCAAATTGCCCCCCTGTGGGGCGTGGGCCCCACGTTGGGAAACACTGCTTTAGATATTGAACATAATAAATGCGTCCGCATTTCCAACTGAGTTATATCGGGAGGAATAACACGAGCAGAAGTTCACAGATTTACCAATATGGTATCAACAATAATGGAACTAAGTCTTCTTCAGACGTGAGATACTGATTTAACTACAGCATGACTTGGAAACAATGATAACTGTTAAGACTGTAAATAACCAATTCAAATACAACACGAACATTATAAAAGTATTGATGCAAGAGACTTGTTAAACTATGAATTTAGGAATGCATGATGAGACTGGAACTTACAGACAGACGAGCTATAGAACAGAATGAAATACTAATACTACAAGATGACCAGAACAGACTAAGTCCAACTGCCATGCGGCAGCAGATCTACTCGCAACTATTACCTTGCTACATCGCGTCAGTCCGTTGGTCAACTGAACTGCAGAAAGCAAGGCAAGATGGCGTCTCCCTTTAAATACTATCAAGTCACTGACACTAGCCAGGGCAATGCTCTGCGGCATATGTATGGAATTCGCGACTCAGTGCCTGATGCCGTTACGGCTGTGCGCTAAGTGGCTAAATGGAGCAGCTCTCTCGAATGTTCACGAATCCACCTTACAACATTTATACTCATACCCATGATAATATTTGGACCTTTACACAGTACATGCAAAACTGTTCCAACTGAGTGTCCTTTGCCGACAAAAACTGTCTCCATAAACTGTGTCAACTAAGTCTCTACCGCTCGCTATATATAAATTTCACAGAAAGTTCTATAACATTAAAAAGACTTCCGACTAATATTTCTTGAACTTTAATAATACTTAAACAATTAAAAATATATTAAAAACAATGAAAATCAGTACATAATCATTTAGAATCATTGTGATATGTGTAGAAATGAAAATTAAAGATACTTAAACACTAAATTATCCACATAAATCATTTTAAACTGAAGTAAATCATCCTATAAACATCGTAGCTCAAAAACATTTAATCTCTGTCTGTTGCCAAGTTCTGTGCTTGGACATATTAAATAGTACTTGCAAAATTTCTTTTCATAAAACAAAGTTCATTTACACTGAATTACAGTAAATTGCAAGACAAACATAGAATATCATATTCAGTCAAACTCTAGCTTGCTACAAATGCTTCATAAAATACAATTTCATTTAAAGTCTAGGTTTAAGAGCTGTTAGGGCATAACATTTTTAAGTATCAAATACAAAAAAAAAAAAAAAAAAATCTTAATATATGATTTTACCTAATTGGAAACCTTAATATTTAAAACGATATGTCATTTATGGATTTCAGTCAAGTATCGGAAGATAAAAAAAAAAAAAAAAAAAAAAAAAAAAAAAAAAAAAAAAAAAACCATGTTGTAGAAATGATATTGATACTTTTGCCCTTTAAGGGTAGAATTTAAAAAAAAAACTAATTTTATAAAATATGGTGTGTCTATATCAGAGATGTTGATCTTTAAAATGATATCTCATTTATCAATTTCAGTTAGGCATCAAGCAAGGTAAAAAAAATATTAGAAATGATGATATCTTTGCCCCTTACGGGTTGAATTTAGAGAAAGTTCTTTCTTAAAATATAATGTGACCAAAGCAGATATTTCAATATTTAAAATGTTGCTTCATTTATCGATTTCAATTAGTTATCAAGTTGAGATAAATGGCTAGTGACAGAAAAATGTGTTGTAGAAATATTAATACTTTTGCTCTTTAACGGGTCGAATTCTGTAAAATACCTTTCTTAAAATATGGTGTAATGAAACTGAAGACCTTACGAAGACCTCAGTTTTTAAATTTATACCTCGTTTATCAATTTTGTTAAATTATCAAGGGATATAAATGACTCGAGACACAAAAAATTCATTTTAGAAATAATAATATTTTTGCCCTTTAAGGGTTAAATTCAGAAAAATAGTCCATTCTTAATAAATGATGTGACCATAGCGGAGACCTTAATGGTTCAAAATGCATTGTATAACCATTGATACTTTTTTCCCCATGTCACCAAATCAGAGACATTACTCTTCATAATCCCACTTCATTTCTCAATTTTGGTTCAGTATTCAGGGAGATAAATGCTTCGAGATACAAAAAACGCATTTTAAAAATACTGATATTTTTCCATTTAAGGGTTCAATTCAGAAAATGTGACTACAGTGGAGACCTTAATCTTTAGAATGATACCTCATATATCTACACAGTCCAGTGACATTAATGTGACCACCTCTCTAAAACCAGAATAACCACCTTTGGCAGAGCAGACCGCTGCGAGGCGTGTAGGAAGAGAGTCAATTAGGTTTCTGAAGGTGTTCACTGCGATGTTGAGCCATGCCGACTCCAGTGCCGTGGCCTACTGCGCTAGATTACGGGATTGAGGATCCGTGGCGTGAACAACCCGATCGAGGTGGTCCCACAGATTCTCAATTGTGTTTAAATCCGGTGAGTTTGCTGGCCAGGGGAGTAAGGTAAACTCATCCTGGTGCTCTTCGAATCACACACATACACTGGGAGCTGTATCACACCTCGCATTGTCCTGCTGTAGATGCCATCATTCTGAGGAAAAATTATTCGCATGTAGGGGTGGACATGGTCCGCAAGGACAGATACATACTTGTGCTAATCCATCGTGCCTTCCACAATGATGAGATCACCCAGTGAATGCCAGGAAAACATTCCCCAAACCATAATGCTCCCACCTACACCCTGGATCCTTCCTGCAATTGTTGCAGGGTGTTTCCATTTAGATGTGTCATGCCGTATGCGCCAATGTCCGTATGTCCAATGGAGCATAAAATGTGATTCATGGGAAAAAGCCACCTGTCACCTCTTTGGGGACGTCCAGTTGCGGTACTGGTGTGCAAATTCCAGCCTTTGTCGCCGATGAACAGCAGTCAGCATAGGTGCATCTGCTGTGGAGGCCCATGTGCAGCAACGTTCGCTAAACGGTTGTTGAGGATACACTCTTGGTAGCCCCTCGGTTCATCTGGGCGGTCAGTTGCTCAACAGTTGCACGTCTATTTGCCCTAACGCATCTCCGTAGCCTTCATTCGCCTCTGTCATCTATAGCCCGTGGTGCACCACAGTTCCACACTACTGATTTTGAATAGTGCCATTTTGCCATGCACGGTATACTTTCACCACAGCGGCACGTGAACAGTTCACAAAATTAGCCGTTTCAGAAATGCTTGCACCCTTGGCCCAAAAGCCAATAATCATGCCCTTTTGGATATCGGATAAATCGCTACGTTTCTGCATTACGCCAATGATTGAAATGATTTCCGATGTCCTAGGACATCTTTTATATGCATTCCACTGTAATGTGCTGCCACCTGCCTTCTGTGATTGGTTATTTCACGTTGACGTCGAAAGTAGGTGGTGGTCACATTAATGTAAATGGACTGTGTATTTTGGTTAGATATTAATGAAGGCTCATGACACAAAAATGCGTTGAAGAATCATTGATACTTTTTAAGGTTAAATTCCAAAAAAATTCTTTCGCATACCAAAGTTGATGGCTGTGATGAGAGAAAACACTTAGGTTGACAAAGAAATACACAATATTTTGGCAACTGCCTTATTCAGTAGTAGATAAACAGGCCATTAGGCTCCGTATGTATGCACACACTGAATGTCACCCAATGAATCATTGAAAACATGATGTTTCGATGACTAGGTCATCAGATGTCAGTGCAGATGTCTACATGCCTGATGAAGACGATGGAGCTAATCGTCAAAATATCGTGTTTTTGAAACAAAATCCTGTGGTACACCCATGAAGACATCATTGTGGCTAGATTTGTCTGTAAAAATTACTGCAGAACACAATCAATAACTGATAAAGAAGCTGAATTGGGGTTCATTAGAATATTGGAAGAGGGTGAAGAGACTGTATGGAGTGTACATTGTGTATATTGCTGATGAGGAGTGAAAAGATTTTTGTGAATTGATGAAGGTGCATGGAAGTGAAAAGATTACAATGACCACAAGCTGACACTTAATTACATGCATAAGGGTGTGGGAATATTCTCTTTCATAGGTAAAGGCTTCAGGGAACGGAATAAGGTACCAAGGGAATTGAAGAATAATTTATCAAAAATTCTGAAATAATCTATAATTAACATTCATAAAGGGCGAACATAAACAGGTACAATTAAGGAGGAAAATGTGTGTGGGGAGAAATTGGCACCGGGGTTTGCACTCTGTCACAGTAAATTGAATTAAATTTAAAAAATGTGTAGTGTGTGAAAGAGAAGAGATGACCATGATCCCATGATACCACTTTCTTTTTTTTATGTAAGGGGGTGAGCAAGTGTAGATTTGTAGATTTTGAAAAGGCATTTGACTCAGTAAGTGACAAGGCTGTGGTGGAAGCTTTAGCTGAGTATAGCATGGGTACCGCTTATATCAGAGTGGTCCTCATCATACATGACAACTACTGAGCCCTTATCGGTGTCAGGTAACCAACTACATTTTTCTACATTGAAAGAGTGTAGGAATGTATGCAACAACATGATCAAAGTCACCAGAGAGCATTGAGTGGTGGAGTAATGCAGTATGTGAAAGAAAATGTAATGAAAAGATTCATTGCTGGTGGGGTAAAGAGATATATTTGGTAAATAAAAGAGTTAAAATAGGAAAATTATTGAACTAATAAGAGAAGAAGGATTTGCATTACATTTGAGAAGTTCAGTTAGTTAAAAGTAATAAACCAAGATTGGAAGTCTATACCATATTACGGAAATGGAAGGAAGGTTAATATAAGATTTAAAAATAAGTTATTAAAGGAATGCAACCCTGTGACATTAAAAGGAAGATTTTTTGTTTATTAGGTATTTTTTATGGAAAATAAGGGTGATAAGGATGAGCTGTCTAATATTGGTTGATTAAACAGATAACATTTAAGGGGAGGTTAATGGTGTTAAAAATATTTCATAAAGAAGTTGAGTAAGATTGTTTAATGGGTTTTTAGGCAGGGTATTTCTGGGATGTAACAAGATATATTCTATATGAAAATTAGAAGAAATATTTTCTAATAATTTGGGAAGTTACGTTCATTTTAAAAGAATTTGATAAAATTTAAGAACTATTCCACAGTCTGAGAACGACTGGGGTGAGACATATTGTTAAAATTGTTTGGTGTGGAAAAGAGAAATAAAAAGCAATGGTTGACCAGTAGCAATCACATTGTTTGTCCTAAAGATATAAGTACAAGATCTGAGATGACAGCCTCTTTCTTAGCTAGGAAGTATAGCAAGCTGATCCTCATCAAATGAAGCAAAAGTTGGATGATGTTGCATGCCTTTAATTTACTTTAATTTAATTGCAATGGAGCAGTAATGTTGGTAATTTTTGAGGAGTACATGATCTTAAACATTTGTAACAGCTGAATAAGTAGGGAGCATATATAAAAGCAAAGTCATAGATAGTACTTAAGTGAAGTCACTTTTGTAACTTTCCTGCATCTTAAATACAAAGATGAATTTCAATTTTGGTTGTGTTGACTTGAATGGATATTTAATCTGTAAACTACAAGAATCAAACCATTTCTCTCTATTATATTAGAACCTCCAACCTGTTTAATTTCTGTGAGCATTTTTTCCACGTTGTACTGAGTGGCAAACGTGGTAACTATGAGAGATCATATAATCACACTATTTGTATCTGACTGTTGACTGAACATTTGTTGTTATGTAACAAGCCAACGAGGGATCATGTGTACAACACATGCTATCCAATGTGATACCATCTCTCCAAAATTATTTTCTGCTGTCTTGGAGATGGCAATATCAAAGATAAAATGGACAGAAAAAGGAATTTTAACTGTGGCAGAATACTTAACAACTTGAGATTCATCAATAAGATTTCATTTTCTGCTAACTACATTGATGAACTCCAAACATGGGTTATTATTGATCTCATTTCCTAGGGTAAAGCAGTTGTGCTGAGCTTGAATCATTCAAAAACAAATGTTAAGTCTAACAAATGGGCCACAGTAGGGAATGTTCAAATAAATAACATATCTTTAGAAAATGTCAGTGAGTAAATTTGCCTTGGTCAACTTATGAGATGAGATATGAAATATATGATCAGAAATTTGCACTCACATCAAGCACATAAATCTAAAGAAAAAATCTAAAGAAAAGTTGCTTATGACTAGTGCATTTTTCCTATGCTGACTTCTAAGTGTGAGACCTGGACACTAAATGCCTGTAAAAAATAAACTGATACAGTTACGAAGGTCACGGACAACTTGAACTTGGACAACACAGCCTCTTTAAAGTGGCATTGAGCTTACTTTGTTGCTTGGAGGAAAGATGGACAAATACATTGTTGGAACAGAGTCAAGAGACCAAGCAGAAGACCACCAGACTGGTGGGATAAGGAGTTAGCTGGCAAAGAATCGCCCATGACTTTTCTACCTGAAGAACATTGTTCAAGCACTACCTGAACTCATAACTCTAAGAGGCCAGATAATTTCAGTACTGAACCAGCTGAGATGATGATGTGAAAGATTCTGTGTTTGGAATAAATTACAAGCATAAGACTGAACTCTTTACCTCAAACACTATTTAAATCAACCATATCATTTATTTGATTACAGCCCTTGACTTTTAACAGCAACTGAAAGAATTGAATAAAATTACTGAAAGAAGAAAGTTGATGGGGCTGTATATTGCCTGTAAGTTCCATTGTAATTAAAATAGATTTAAATTAAAGTACAAACAATGATTGAGATACTTGTTAGTAATCTGCTTACTTTTCTGTATATTAATTGCTAATCAGGCTTTCTGGTTTGGGTTGTGTAATTTTCATGCACTCATTCAGAAACATTTTCCAACCTTCTGCACAGAGTGAACCATAAGTACTTGTTATTTCCAAAGAAAAGCAGATATTTATTCTTCTTTATCATAATTTTATCAAGTTTAAAGATTTTTATTTGTTTCAGAACAAGAAAAGGAGTGCGAGTTGTGACATGAAGATGTAAACTGTAGTTGTTTAAACCATCAGTAACTAGGTAGTTGCTGCATTTCTTGTGATGATGGTAGTATGTGGTCAGGATCATTATGGAGGAATAATGTCAACATTTGTTTATTAGCTTGCTAACAATTTTAATGATTAAATGTTTAAGCTCAAATGAGGAGGAGAGATATTGAAATATGTTACTTACAATTTTCCTTCAGATGTTTTTATTTTTATTTTCCTAATTAATAATATTTGTTTGTTCCAGGTGGGCAGACACTAATAAAACTACAAGACAAAATGGTACAGTTCAATCCAGCTTTCAGGTTTTTCATAACAACTAAATTAGGAAATCCGCACTTTGCTCCTGAGATTTCAACTAAAACTACACCTGTCAATTTTGCTGTTAAAGAAGCAGGTATGTTCTAAAATTGTGTGGAGGGTAACCATAAGAATCCTGCATGATAGGCTATAAGTTTAAACCTAGTAACTTTCATTATTGAGATTAGATTAATTTTCTATTCACATAAAACAACAGAGACTAACTTTTAAACATTTTGGGTATCAGATACAGGAAAGGGTGTGGTACAAAGAAGATTTGTCTTTGAAAACTACCACAGAACACAATCAGTAACTGATACAATAGAGGAGCTGGAATGGTATGCATTGGAGGATAGAAGGAGGGTGAAGAGAATCATGTGAATGTACAAGACATGTATTGGTGATGAGATATGGTGAGATATTGGTGGGAGAGTTAGGAGAGGTTCATAGAAGACAAGAGATCACCATTACCACAACCTGCCTATTGATTTCAGGCATAAGAGTGTCAGAAGATATTCTTTTGTAGGTAAGGGGGTCAAGGACTGGAATAGATTATCAAGGGAAATTATGAGCAATTTACCAAAAACACTGAAAATTACTGGAATGCAAAAGTCAGTGGGAAAAGGAAATGGGAAAAATGGGTATGTAGGGAAGTTGCCACTGATATGTGCACTCCATTACAATTGAATTAAATTAAACGACAGTTGTCTCTTGTTTTTTTTTTTTTAAAAAAATAAGTTTTGTTTATTCATTCACCAATGTTTATTGAAGATAACTTAAATACTTCATGCACATGATGGGAAAGAAATTGGAATTGATAACAGAAGGTAACTGAGATTTGCAAATATCTTAGGGAGGGTAAGTGCAAAGTACAAGGTGAATAAACATATTTATCCTAACAAGGGCAGATAAAAACTATTTTGAGTGATATAATTAATAATGAAGTAATTGTGAAGAATACAAGATAACCCAGTTTAAATAATGGCCAAAAATAAGGTGGATGGTGATACAATAATAAGAAAGTGTGGTATCCAGAACTGAAGATATTTTAAGACAAAGGTTCAGTATGTCATGGTAGGGCAGTTGTGCAGAAAAGATGATAAGAAATATAAGGAAACCCAATACTTTCCTAATACAATAAGGAGATGTTACAAAAGAATATAACAGTGTAAAAATTAAAGAAGGAATAAATAACATTGAAATGGTAAGCTAAAAATACATTTGTGAACTGTATTACTGCTAGGGAAAACACTGAGTCATCCAACTAAGCAAATTTTATGGGTAATTTAGGGAAATAACTTAATGGGGATATGAAAATAGCAGAAATATTAAGTAAATGGTTTTATGAGATTGTTGGAGAATGTCATGAACAAATGAGTGGGAAAATATTGGAGAAGGAGCTTTCTTACCTCATCGGTAGAAATGAACAGGAAGTCAGAAAAAATGTCTGAGGGCATGAATCTAGGAAGGTTAAAAGAGAATAAACAGGTTGGTAAGTAAAACATTACTGCAGATTTGTCAAATGTAGGAAGTTAAACCATTACAGCAATTGTGCAATTACTCTGAATGATAAAAAGAGAACACTATGATGTTGCTTCCCCCTCTGACCTTGATGCATGAACCGATTTAGTTGGGAATTTCCATTTTATCCTGCAATTTGAAGGGACGGGCCTCGCATTTGGGAGGACATGGGTTTGAATTCCCATCTGGGCATCCAGATTTGGGTTTTCCATGGTTTCCCCAAATCACTCCAGGTGACCGCCGGGATGCTTCCTTCAAAAAGGCCATGTCCGAATTCCTTCCCTTTCCTTGGCCCCAGTCCCATCCCACTCATGATGACCTTAGCTGTCAACGAGGCATAAAACCATAAGTAAAAAGAAAAAAACCGTTGTATCCTGGATATTGGCACCAGGACAGAGTTTTCATCTGAGCTAGTCCCACACACATTCAACTGGGGGCAGATCCGTTAATCTTGCTGGCCAGGAAGTGCCTCAAAATTACACAGATACATCATAGAGATACAGGCCATGCGTGGACAAGGATTGTCCTATTGAAAAATGTCACCGCAATACTATCGCATGAAAGGTAATGTCTGTGATGTACTGTTGTGCTATCAGAGTTAGCTGAATCATCACTAGCCATGACCTCAGGTCATAACTAGACTTGGAGTTTTAGGTTCAAAAAATCTTATTTTAGGTGCCTAAAATAGGCTCTATTCCAAAGCAAAGTAGGTTCTAAAAATATCAAAATAGAATATCAAAAATGTGGTTATGTTTATGAAATATCACAAATATTTTTTTTAAATTAATAATGAAATTAATAGTGAAATTCAGCAGAACATTATTTTATTTAGTTGATTTTAGCTGACTCAGATTATCTAAAATCAATAAAATTCTACATGTAAATTTTGCACTTATTTCCTTTTGACAGAGAAATATATTTGCAAAACATCTTTTTTGGATATTTATTGGATTACTAAAAATATGTAGTTAAATTTAAAATGCAGATGGTTGTGTCAAAATTCTCAGACTGCAAATTCCACAATTTGTGGATTTTTAAACTATTGACCAAACACCATCTGTTTGCAACCTAGATTGATTAGCAATCCAGCACTGTTGGGTGAAATGTTAAATTAACGGATTTTTTTATATTATTATGATATAACTATTAATAATATCAAGTTAAAAGTTTTGAACAAATGGCCACAAAACTCAGGGGGTAAATTAAATTGTCTGACTGTGGCCCGGACAATTAGGGTTTTACCCCTGATGAAGTCAAAGTTGAACATCCGGAACGGCTTCCCAGACCCACTCAGCCTGCTATTTACTGTGTACCATGGTGGAAAAACTGCAGGAATGTAAAGAATGGCCGGAGCATGCCACTCTCCCATTCGTATCCTTCTAATACCAATGGTTGCAATGGTAATGCTGAGCTCTACCTCAATGTTTTGTGAGAGAAGAGGCAGGAACTGTAAAACCCTGGGGCCCTTACCTTTTAAAAGTTTTGAACTATTTACTGCACATAGACACAATAACAGGGCTACCTAATGTTAGGAAAATCCCATGTATTTTTTACTATTTCAATTCCTGTCCGGTACCCAGAAGCGATGTTCAATTTTGCGATACTCTGGAAGGACAACTGTCCTGTTTATCACTAAAAACTTAATAAAGCTACATGTCTGACATTTACACTGTTAAGGTATTGTTAACCCTTTGACTGCTGTAGACGTGTTGACGCGCGCAGCTATTACTGCTCCCAGGTGCTCCAGACGTGTATACACGCGCCGCCTTGCCGCTCTGTCTGTGCTCCAGACGTGTATACACGCGCCGCCTCGCCGCCCTGTCTGTGCTCCAGACGTGTTAACGTGCTAGCCTCTTAGCGGCCTGGCTATGAAGCCATATTTCCACCCAGGGTGGATAGTTGTTTTCCTCATTCGGCCCTTGAGCGTTGGCAGCTGCGATCTAATTTGTGTTGCTCTTTTCCTTTTAGTTTTCGCTGAGAAAATGGCATACAGTCATTATTTTTTTTAACTGCTTAACGTCTCTTAACAGCGAGGTCTTTAGAGATGGTAAAGAATGGGGGGCAAGGAATGGGAAGGAATTCGGCTATGGCCTTTTGAAGGAAGCATCCCGGCATTCACCTGGAGTGATTTGGGGAAACCATGGAAAACCCAAATCTGGATGCCTGGACGGGGATTCGAACCATCGTCCTCCCGAATACGCCATCGTGTTTGTACCGCGGAAGAAATCATGGAGATTCTTACTAGAAGCGACAGTGAATATGATCACTTTGATATGGATGACAGTGTCTAGATGTAATTTTCCTAAGCTTTGTACATCAGCTAGTGGAAATGACCATTTTTCAGAGTTTGAAGCTACAGATTGTGCGAGCAAAATGTGTGGAAAAAGAGAATGCTTTAGTGACACATTTGACAGCTTGTGCTTGTCGATTAAGCTGCAGGACACAAGTGGGGATTAAGTTAACTTTCCAGCAGTTTGTCATTTTTCCTGATATTTCTAATGGAATATCATATGATATCTATTGCTGATGAGACCAACAGATACGCGAGAATCAATTCACCCTATATTTTCACTATGAAGTGGTTTAAAAAGTTCTTTTTCCACATTCTCGAACACTGCATTTTAAATGCTCACGCTCTTCACCGAATAGTAACCGGACGAAAAATGCCAGTTGCAGAGTTTCGTCTGTTGCATCCATAAATTTACAGTTCGTGAGGTATTTTTCAGGATTTCATGACATCCCCCCCCCCCCCGGTCTTGTAAGATCAGGTCCGTGAGACGCCTCCCCCCCCCCCCCCTAGAAATTGCCCTCGCAATTTTTTTAGACCTTTTTTTTTAGGTCGCAACCTTCCAAAGCTGCACTTTTCGAGGAAATACATCGACTTTCACGTCATTTGTAGACTTTTTTTTTTAATTCTACAGTCCAAAAAATTTCACGTGAGATTTCTGTTGACCCTCTCTCTCCCTTGGTAATATTTCGCCGCCGCCTCCCGCCCCCCCCCCCCCATATCACCTCACGTAATTTATGGACGCCCCCTTAGAGAAGTTGTTGAAACATATGCCACAGAACAGAACGAACCTAGCAATGGAAGACGCTCTGATAAAGAATATTGTCAAGCATTTACTGGGAGACATTTTACAAATTTCATTCATATTGCAAATTCAAAGAAGAGCACGCCAATGCGTAAATGCGCTGTATGTTCGATACAGAAAGTGCGTCGAGAAACCAATGTAGAACATGTAATGTATCACTGTGTGTTGTACCATTTTTCAAGGCTTATCACACAAAAAGAATTACTAACCATGGTTAACTGCAGAGTAATAATTACATTACATTTATACACCTCTAAAACTAAACGAAATACAAAAAAAAAAAAAATTAAAAATATATTAGCCCGTGTCAAAAAGAAGGCTGGAAAATTTGTGCAGAATTTGTGAAAGGTATTCGGAAAGGTTCTCTCCAGATAAATTACTACGCTCACAAACTAAAAACATTTAAGTTGCTGTAATATCTATTTAGTATATGAAGTACCGGCATGTTAGATTACGCAGACATTCACTTTTAGAGGAGCTTTAAATTGAAAAACTTTAGATGTTATATTAACAGCAGTTTTTTTTGTATCTGCGGTTTCAAATCGCAGAGTGACAGCAGAAGAACGTCAGACACAACGCTCCAGACGTATTCAGTACACAGCGGTCCGGTCTAACGCGGCATTCCAGCGCAGGTAAACGGCTTAGGCGTAAACAAAGGAGCACTCAGCGAAAGCTCGGCCGGGCAAACCGTAGCAGTTAAAGGGTTAATATAACAGTGAAATCTAGACATCATATTGCTCCTGTTTAATCACCTGTTTGTTGCACACTACACAATATATAATGTTTCCATCTGTTGAGAAATTGTGAAACTAGTTAATCCACTGCCTAATTAAAGATGATTTAGAGCCCAGTACCTAGACCATACTGGTTCTTTATGAGACCACATGACTGACTAATATTGTCTCTGGATGACTTCAGTTTCCGTATTACTAATAGTAGACAAGGACCGAGTCTAAATGACCCCATACACGTTCACCTCTGAGTTAAAATGCTTTTGTCGTTAATGGAAAGAAAAATTTGGAAAATAGTCAAAAATAGGTGTTTATGCCAATTTAGGCATTTTTAGGCACTATAAGATCACAAATAACAGCCTTAGATGTCAATAAATCTCATATATATGATGTTATTTTCATGTATTTCGATCAAGAACAAAGTAAGTTTTTCCTAAAATCCAAGGCCTAATCATAACCAGTGGTTCCCCTCAGGTAACAGCAGGAGTACCATCACTGTGCCTCACTAAAATGTTGGAAGAATGGGACCTGTACCCAGGTCACTCCCATACTCGCCAACACACCCGAGGTAGAGCAGAGCCACATTCATCACTGAACATAATATGATGTCATTAATCAGCAGTCCATGTTTCCTTTCCATGGCACCACTCCAAACACAGCCATTTGTGTTGTGGTATTAATGGCCTACACATGGATGGTCATTCCCATACAGTCCATCATTGAGTCACTGTCACACCCTGAATACTCACAAATCTGGATATTGAATCGTTCAACCAGTTACCCAAATGGACGCCCACCTTAAGGCCACTTTCAAACTCTGTCAGGTGCTGATAATGCTGTCTCACACAAGTACATAGCATCTTTGTGTCATTCGCAGTGATCACTAAACACGGACAACACTAATGCACTCTATCTATTTAACGTGTTGTGTAGGACCGGCTATTATCTTTTCATGGTTCCACCAGTTTTAGGAGAGCTTGTAAATGGGTAATAAACCTACTGTTATCTGAGGGTAGGATGTGTCAATAATACAC
This sequence comes from Vandiemenella viatica, assembly GCA_031002005.1. Classification (NCBI taxonomy): domain Eukaryota; kingdom Metazoa; phylum Arthropoda; class Insecta; order Orthoptera; family Morabidae; genus Vandiemenella; species Vandiemenella viatica. Next base: position 163,780,699 of record CM061919.1, on the reverse strand, counting down.
CAGCTGGTTATGCACAAGTATTTACATGTATTCTGTAACATAGATGATAACCATTTATCAACCGGTTATGCTGACCATACCCCTATTCCAGCCAGGTTAGTTTAACTTGCGACTACTGCCAGAGGCTAACATATCTTCCTTAACTTCCCATTAGGTATGCCATCCCCAAATAGCTATTGACACCTAAGCAGGTTCATTCCCACATGTCTTTATCGTAACGCCATGACGTGTTGTCTGGAAAAGCTGCTACCAACCTACTGCCTGTGGCTACCTGCCTCTGCTCTTCGCTGTGATGTGCTTGATGACCAGTAGTAGATCAGTAGACCACTTGCAGATGGCCTGTAGATGACCTTCATCATCCACCTTGTGGCAGCAGCCACTCAGTATCACCCCTGCTCCATCGTTGCACCTCAGTTTTGTTCATCATCCCTGCTGAATTTTTCTCAGAGGGGATAACGACTGTCCAATCACCTGCCTCCTTTATGTGATCAATTTGATCTGATAATGTTGTTGCTCACTTGTAACCACTCAGTCTCAACCCACTATCCAGTTCATTGCTTCATGATGTTTTGCACATTCTTTCTGGCTTGGCTGTTTACAGTATCTGTTACAACTGACCTAGCTCTCTGTAATTCTCTGTTAAAGTTCCTATAACTCCCAATAAATCCCAATAAAACATTGGTCCTCTTTAGAATTTAACATACAATAAAGTTCTTTAACACTTGATTGCTATTGATTTGAATGCTTTACTTTTGAATTACTGATGGTTACTTCCTCCTCATTGATAAATCATAATATGATAAACATTCACATTTGGTATACAGCATTATGGAATGACAAGAATGAGGTTTGAGTTAACTCTTTATTTTGATTAATTAACTGCTAAAATTCTCCCCATCCACCATCAGAATTTATAGTCACAGATAATTGCAACTCAAATCATTTACATATCTACCGATGGTGTGTTCATGTTTGAAGTTACATTGACATCCAACTATTTCTTTTGCGTGCTTCAATTTTTTTGTTATCAAATGTATTTAGATTGACTATGGAGATTTTCTATGCAAAACACTCTAGAAATGTTCATCATCAGAACCTGTTTTTAAATGGTAAAAGAAAATTGCTTTCTGTAGTAGTTGATTAATTGATAGAAATATTGAATTCCAACCACATCAGTAATTTGTGAGTGGTGCTCTAAACGAAATACAGGGGTTTGGGAGTGTTAGTAAATTTGAATCTCAGCTAGTGGGATATGTGAAAGCTATTTAAAATGAAAAGAACAAATGAGATCTACTGAACGTGTCCAAGGTAATGAGATAATTAATCTTACAATTGTAGTGTACAAGATTAAAACCAGTGGTATAGATCATGAAATGACTTCCTTGGTTTAGGAATTTTTAAGATGTAGGAAGCTAAAAATTAGGCCATGTAAAATGGTGTCAAAAGTGATGGAAGTGATAACTGGAGAGGCTAATGTAGTGGCAACATTTGTCATGAGACAAACAGTTTAATGTGGTTTCAATATGCTCAATGTCAACGGGGATATTAAATTTCTTGAATCGAGTGAACATAAATAAACAATGTTTAATGTATAAAGTTCTATAGTTCTTTAATACCTGCTTGCAATTGACTTCAATGGTTCACTTCTGAATTACTGATATCCATTACCTCCTAACTGATAAATAAAAATGAAATGCTGTTCGTTGGTAAGTGCATCACTGTACCAATTTGGCTAATTCTTTTTTGTATGTTTGTAATAGTCTGAATAAGGTTTTTAAAAGAAAGATAAATAGGAAAAGTTGACTGGAAAATTAGGGAAAACTGAAAGTACATTTTTCTATGGACTGATTTGGCTATTTATTTATTTATTTTTATGTTTGTAATTGTCCATATAACTTTTTTAGAGAAAGAAAAATTGGAAAAGTTGACTGGAAAATTCAGAGAGAATCAGTTTGAATGAATGTTCCATTGTTGAATAAGCAACAAAAATATGCTCTTGACAATTGTGAATGATAGACCTAGAGGGAGTTTCTTCTTTGACTTAGAAAAACGTTTTTGATCTGTTTGATTTTGGCAATGATTTACTCACAGAGTGAACTTGCACTTGCTTCATAAGGAATTGCAGCTACTTTTTTGGAAGTTGGTCAGACAGCTCATTCAGCATTAAAGTTTTCATTGAATATACATCTCATCAAACTCCAACATACAACCTTTCAATGAACTGTGCAATGGCCAAAGGTCTGTATCATTTGGGATGAATGTATGATGGCACATAAAAAATCTTTAAAGCGATAAAACAATCAAAACCGGTTTGGTGGTGTGATGATAAAAATGTAAATAAAACACCTTGAGAGTCACTGAGAGTTCAAATTTAATGGAAGAAGATAAGTCATTTGGCTAACATGAAATTCTGACTTAATTTAATTGTGACTTAAATTTTGAAACAGAACCACATGATTCCAGGTCGATCACATTCCGGTGCATCACACATTTCCAGCATTTCACCGGTGTACTGCCAATAGAATTCATGTGGCATGTAAAATTTCCTGTTGGCATACTTCTGAATGTACTCCTCCTCAAATTGATTATTTATGGACACAATCATTAATAAACACAATGATCACTCTGACATATGTTTTTTAACATTTTTACTTTGTTTACACATTTTCAACAGCTTTTCACAAATTCACAAACAAATTTAATGAAATTTGGACAGGACAACGTCTGTCGGGCCAACTAGTAATAAGATAAAGATTCACAGTTGGTATACAGCACTATGAAATGACAAGAGTGAGGTTTAAGTTCACTGTTTGATTTGATTTATTTCACTTCTAAAATTTTCTCCAGTCACCACCTGAATTTAGAGTCAATTTTGACCATAAATTATGATGAAATAAGAACTTCTTTTACTGAGGCTACAATGTTACAACAGACTATCTTCAAATCAATTTAACAACTGGTCAAACACTCAATCCACAATTAGTTAAAACTTGTACAGGGGGTTGCAAAAAGGGCAACTTTTTTTATACCAAATTATGAACTTTATTTTCTCAAGACACAATGTGAGATAAATAAACATGTTCCCTATCCTTTCCAGTTCAAGTATGGAAAATTATTTCAGACATATTTCCCCCTCTACTTTGCTGGCATGTCCAAACTCTGTTTGTAAAATTCCCAGTGATTGCCTCGCAAGACCACACTTGCATGTCGCTAACAACACTTCACGTTTCTACCATTAACTTGTGGTTGTTATGGGGTTTATTGACATACACCAATGATCAATTAGCCCCCCAAAAAAGTCCCAAAGGGTTAGGTCACATGTACTTAGTGGTAATTGTTGGTCACCATTACAGGCGGTGAGGCAATCCATTAACTGCTCTTGGAGCAACCAATTGCTGCAGGGGGTGTAAGACAGGTGGCAACACCCTGCTTAAACAACAACTGTTGTATGTCCATTCCATTGAAATGAGGCCACAAAAAATCTTGTATCATAGCACAGTATTGATTTCCAGTAACTACCTGACCATCAAAAAAAGTAGAGGCTAATGGTACTGTCCAACAAAAAGCCACACCTAACTATCTCTCTCTGAGTATTCATTTCCCTTTCTTGAAAGGTACAAAGATTTTCTGACCCCCAGATATGGCAGTTATTGTTTTTTATACATACATTTAAGTGAAATTGTGCCTCATTACTAAAGCTGATTTTGCTTGGATGCTGTCGTCATCCTGTCATCTCAGAAACCAATCAACAAAATGTGGCCTCTTCTTGTGATCCATCAAGTTCTGCAAACTAAATTTTTTAAGGGTAGTAGTGGATATCATTCGGGAGAATTCGTAGTACGGAAGTATATCCGATGTCCAATTCTTGGGAATAGAGATGAACCAACTTGATTGAACTAACAGTCAAGGTTGTATAAACCACATCAATGTTTTGCACAGAGCAGCGAGAATGAGGATACTCACAATTTTTCAAATTCACTGTTGAACCCATTTCATTGAACTTAAATCTGCAAGCTTGTCAGGGATAAGCGCGGGATACGGGGGTTGGTATCGGCTTCATCACCTGAACTCGAAGTCTTCCAAAATTTATCAAAGTTCCGAAAAGTTCTGTTACCGTGTTAAACTATATGGTATGCTAACTGTTAAAATGACCACAGTCGCCACTTACAGATTTAACCTCCTGTAAGAAAGGTGCTTTGCAGAAATGAAAGTCAAAAGTCAAATAACTGCAATATATTCTTGAAATTTTCACATTAAATATAAAAGTTCATAGTTAGCAAAGGCAATCGGATATTATCTTTCACCGAAAATTACAGTTTGAGAAACAGAGCAAACACGCACGCCCCCAAAAATGAAAACGAAATTAGAAAGTCATAAGTTGAAAACTGTTAGTCTGAATGTTAATGGTGCTGAATTTCAAACATGGCGGCGGTCAAGCGTGGTCCTTGGCTGCCATACTTCTCCCACCTACACTGCCTACCAATGCGTTCGCGCCCGCACGGAGCGTGCGCACTCTAGCACGCTTGACGAAAGACTGAAACACCGAGCTTTTTCTTCCGCGGTCTGCCGCACATATATAGGTTTACCTCACGTGATACTATGCTCCGGCTGAGCGCTTGCTCCCTCTCAAATATTCCCTTACATTTAATTGTATAACTTATCTGCTAAGTGTTCGATTTAAAACTTGAAAAGGCAGAAGTTATTGGAGTTTACGGGTGTAGTGGTTTAGTAAAAATTTTAATTTAGATTAGCTTTAATTCTCATGTCTGATGACATGACCAAATATGGAAATCTTTACGGTGTTTCACCACCGGCCCGGTTTTTAGAAAATTTTAAATTGGCTTTAGTTACAAACATGAAACTAGGCTCAAAGTGTTGGCCCCGATTTTAGCCTCTCAAAAATATAAACTTTATTTAGATCTGTCAGGAATTGATGGAGTTATTCCCAAAAAACAGATTTTCCAAAATCCGCCATAATTATTATTTATGTTTTTATGTGTAGTTCTGAAGGTACCTTGATTATTAAGCCGGAAAAATTACTAATGTGTAGCCTGTATTAAGCTGCGTATTTTAAAAGTTATCTCATCTCTGTAGGTGCTGTATCATGGATACAATAAAATCGTTTGTTATTGCCTTGTGGGAGGTTGTCGAGTGGATTTAGAAATTCTATAACATCGGTTCTGTTGCTTTAAATGACATTAAATTAATGTATATGAAGCTAGAAGAATGGATCTTTAAGGCGAACTATATTTTAAGCCGGAATGTAAGTAGGCTTTTAAATGAAAAAATGTTAAAGTTAAGTGATCCATTTTATGTGTTCAGATGGCATTTAGAAATACTTAGACAGTCGGAAACTATCAGATTTAGATGAATTTAATTCTCTTTAGGACTGTTTTAATTTATTAGTTACTTTATATCGGATGACAATGTTTAAAATCAGTGTAAAAGCATATTAAGTGTACGGTGCCTATGGCAAGTTACTTCGAAACTGGATTAACAGACAGAAGGTTAGTAAAATGTCTTTTATTGGTTACAGAAAATTAATTACGTGCGTTTACTGGCATTTACATGTTCTTAGCGCCTTTAAAATGGTTTTGCTTTATTGGAATTAATTCTGAAAGTATTGAAAGTTTCGCCTATTTACCAGCTCCCGGTTTTCACTAATATTTCATATTTTACAGCTTAGAACTACTTGAAGCTTATTGAAACTGAAAGATTAGATTATTTACTATGTCTTTATCTACTTTTTAAGTCTTGAAACTATTTAAAAGGTCTCAAATCGTTTATGTAAACTGCTTATGCAATAGTGTTATCATATTTCTTCAAACTGCTTTAAATCTCACTGAAACTACATATTACTGTGATGTTATGGTTATGGTAGGTCTAGGCCTGGCTTTTATTAGTTCTTTACTGTCTTTACTGTATAGAAACCTCCTCAGAAATACCAAAATCTAGTATATGCCAAAATTTAGGGTTAGGTTTAATTTATATTGAAATTATCTATTTATCTCTGGAATAATGCTTAGTAATCATGAAAAAAAGTTTATTTAGGCACTCTATTTACTATTATATAACATTTACTTCTTTTAAATCAGTTCAGAATATCTCCCTAATCAATATTAGGATCTGGTATTGACAGTTTACTCTTATATGGAATAACCTATTTCCTGCTGAAATATCATGGATTTATTGCTTTTTATGGTTTATTTATGTTGGCTATGTGTTTATTTCTTTACTTTACTATACTTGAAGTGTTGTTAACTCGATTTTACCCATGGTACCGCGTACTAAAGTTAACCCCAAACTTGGCCGGATTTTAACGGAATATTGAAAATAGAAAGAGGGATACCTTACAAGCTGTTGATTAATTTGGTACTTCATTATGCCCTACAATCATGAAAAGACTTCTCACAGTTGCTACATAACTTTCTCAATTCTGATAAAATCTTTATCTTTAAATGGGCAATCTTCTATTATCTAAAAATAAATGTCTGTCTGTCTGTCCTCTATGCACTCCTAAACCATTTGTCCAATTATGTTAAAACATTGGTGAGTTGTTGAGTGCGTGTCCGGGGTGGTTCCTAAGAAATAAAATTTCCAAAAAACTACCCCCTCTTCCCATAACGCCCCATAATTTAAAAAAAACCTTCAGATTTTATCCGATTTTGATGGAAATTTGAACACATTTACTTTAAAATAAACAGAAAAATATTGCCTACATTTGGTTTCCAAAATGCATCCCCTTTCCCCCTTCCCACCCCTTAACTTTTACACAAACTCACACTTTTTATCAGATTTCCAAGGAACTTTGCACGCATATACCATTTAAAAAAATAGAAAAATACTGTAGACAATAGTTTTACATAAACCCAACCCCTCTCACCCGTTCTACCCCAAAACCACCCCCTCTGGCCCCTAGCACCCCATAATTTAAAAAACACACAAATTTTATCCGATTTTGATGGAAATTGGCACAGATATACTTTAAAACAAACAGAAAAATACTGTCTACATATGGTTTCAAAAAACACAACCCCTCTCCCCCTTCCCACCACCCTAATGAATGCACTTTTCTTTGTATCTTCTGTATGCGCTACTAATCCATTCATCCAATTACGGTAAAACTTTGGTGATTAATCAAGTGTGTGTCCAGGATGGTTCCTAAGAAATAAAATTTGCAAAAAACCACCCCCATATCACCCCATAATTTAAAAACCTACAGATTTTATCCGATTTTGATGGAAATGTGAACACATATACTTTAAAACAAACAGAAAAATACTGCCTACATTTGGTGTCCAAAAATGCATCCCCTTTCCCCCTTCCCACCCCTTAACTTTTACACAAACCCACACTTTTTATCAGATTTCGTAGGAACTTTGCACGCATATACCATTAAAAAAAATAGAAAAATACTGTAGACAATAGTTTTACATAAACCCAACCCCTCTCACCCGTTCTACCCCAAAACCACCCCCTCTGGCCCCTAGCACCCCATAATTTAAAAAACACACAAATTTTATCCGATTTTGATGGAAATTGGCACAGATATACTTTAAAACAAACAGAAAAATACTGTATACATATGGTTTCAAAAATCCAACCCCTCTTCCCTTTTACATCCCTTAAATTTTTTCAAATGTCTCTTATATAAAGCTAGAATAGTAACCTGATTTTGAAGGAACTTTGCTCTCGTGTACTTTAAAACAAACAGAAAAATAATTTCTTTGCCATAGTCCATCCGTCTCCTCTTTTACCACCTCCCCTCTGAATTTCCAATGATTGTTAATGAAACCCACAAGTTTTATCCGATTAGTGTGAAACCTTTGTGAGTTGTGAGTTGCAAGTGAGAAAACCACACCCTCCAGCACTTTACAACCCTTAATTTAAATAAACCCAGATTTAATCATATTTAGACCAAAATTTGCACATGTATACTTTAAAACGAATTGAAAAGTACTGCCTACATATAGTGTCACCCCCTCATCCTTTTCACGTCTCCCTAATTTAGCCAAACCCACATCTTTTATCCAATTTTGATGGAAATTTGCACATTTATACTATAAAATATACAGAAAAATACTGCCTAAATATGGTTTCCAAAAATACAACCCCTCTTTCCCTTTACATCCCCTTAATTTTTGCCAGTGTAACTGGAATCACCAAAAACAATGCATATCCAAGACCATTGCAATAAACTAGAAATTGAATGAAACAGTAATTACAATTTATACTTAAATATCTAATCTTTACTAAATACAAACGTTCAAATGTATTAATTTAATCTACCTCAAGTCTAGCAATAGCGAAGCATTGCCGGGCCAGCTAGTCTATTATATAAAAATCAATGTCTGTCTCTCCTCTATGCACTCCTAAACCGTTCGTCCGATTATGGTGAAACTTTGATGAGTTGTCGAGTGCACGTCCGGGATGGTTCCCAAGAAGTAAAATTTCCAAAAAACCACCACCTCTTCCCCATAACACCCAATAACTTAATAAACCTTCAGATTTTATCTGATTTCTATGGAAATTTGCACATGTATATTGTAAATCAAACAGAAAAATACATACTACATTTGGTTTCCAAAAACGCATCCCCTTCGCCCTTTCCACTGCTTAATTTTTACACAAACCCACTCTTTTTATCAGATTTCGAAGGAGTTTTGCACACACATACTATTAAAAAAAATAGAAAAAAATTGTATACATTAGTTTTACAAAAACCCAATCCCTCTCACCCGTTCTACTTAAAAAGCACCCCACCTCTTCCCCCTTTCACCCTATAATTTAGAAAAAACACTAAATTTTTCTCAAATTTTATGGAAATTGGCACACATATACTTTTAAACAAACAAAAAAAAAACAGCATACATATGGTTTCCCAAAATATAACTCCTCTACCCCTTTTCATCCCCTTAGTTATTGTCAATGTTATTTGTACAAAACTACAGTTTTTACCCTTTTTTAAAGGATCTTTGTAGACGAATACTTTAAAACAAAGAGAAAAATACTGTCTATGTTAGATGTGTCAAATCCCATCCCTCTCCCCTTTTACCCCCTCCCCTCTCCTCTTTAACCCCCTCCCCTCTTAATTTTAAATGATTTTTATAGAAACCCACAGTTATTATTCAATTTCGATTGAATTTTTATATGTACAGTTTCAAACAAGGAGAAAACTTCTGTCTGCATTTGGTTTAAAAAACTAACCCCTCTTCCCTTAACAACACCATTAATTTCTGTCAGTGTTTTTTTTTTTTTTTTTCCTTTTTCTTTTTTTCTTTTTCTTTTTTTCTTTCAAATCTACAGTTTTTACCCAATTTAGAAGGAGCATATATTTCATTTAAAAAATAAAAAATAAAAACCAGAAAAGTTCTGTCTACAATCGATTTGCTAAAGCCTTCCCTCTCCTCTTTTACCCCTTCCACTCCTAATTTCCGATAGTCTTTATAGATACCCATAGTTTTTATCCGATTTGGATTGAACTCTACATTATCTATATTTGATTTACAAGACCAACCCCTCTCCCCCTTTTCCCACGTAATTATTGTCAATGTTTTTATACAAAAATACAATCAATACCATTTGACCGATCACCTTAAGGGGGTAGGTACACTTATCAGATTTCAAAAAAATGATTTTTTTATTATTATTCACAAAAACAGTTTATAGTTTTGGCTTCATTTTAGTGAAAAAATTATTTCAATATCTTCAACAGTGTGTGAATTATGTGTGATTAAGCAATGCCCTGCACGATTGACAGCCATTTAAATCTTACTGCGCTTGAAGGTGATCCAAATCTTTAACCTTAAATATCTCAAAACAGCAATTCATCAAATGGTTTTAAAGATAACTTTTTTCCATATGCATAGATCTTTTTCAAATTTGCAGGACATGTTCTACATACTAAGTACTACAGTCTGAACCATTATTGTTTATGCAGCTATTCCAAAATGAAAAATATGCCTTTATATCTAAGCAAAAAAAAGCAAAAATTTTAATTTCTTGACAAAAAAATTATTAATAAAAAATATACAGTTAAATATGTTATATTATAGGTTCAACTTGTTGCCTTGATATTAGTTTACAATACTAAAAGAACATTTCTGAAAAATTTCAAATACTATGCCTTTTATCTTTAAAACCCTTTACAACAATATATTTTTCACTGTCAATTTGGATGGTACATTATCCTATTGTTAAACAATATTTTTATTTTAAAAATCAATTTTTTTATCTAGCTATAACAGTTCTATGGAGCTATGAAATTTGAACCCTCAAATTTTAATAGATTTGGAGAAAATGACATCTCAACTTTATCAAATATTTGTATGTGTTAGGTGTACCTACCCCCTTAAATCTTGGAACATATATGCCATGGAGGATACCTTAATATTCGTAAAATCCATCTCGACATCATCGTAGCATAAAGCCACAAGGAAAACAATAAACACTGATCAGTTTGAAACTTGGCAAACATGTATGATTTTTCATTAAGGTTTATGACCAAATAAAAAATTCCAATCCTTTACATCACTTAATTTTCATATTAACCCACAGATTTTACTCATGCCTTTTGTGCTTCATGTTGCTATGATAATTCAGTAATACATGAGTGTGGTACTTTTATTTCTTATGTTTCATTTATTCACCGTGCTTTCTTTCTTTACACCCACATTATATTTTTTTTCAATATTCTTTGTACAAAGCTACATTTTCTATCAGATTTTGAAGTCTCTTAGCACTTTAAAACTAACAGAAAAATACTGTCCACATTTGGTTTACAGAAACACAACCACTCTCCTCCTTTCAACCCCATTAAAATGAATGGTTCTTTGTATGTTTATTCGATTGAGATAAAAACTGTGGTGAATTGTTTTGAGTACGCCCACATACACATTTTTATATTTTGGATTACGTAAATTGTAATTACCGTTTTATCCCTTTAAAGTACATGGCAATTCTCTTGGGATAAGATTATTGGGTATGATATTTTGGGAGATTTAATTTCACATATATATAAAGAAATACATTTGTTTTCTATGTAAGAGCATGAAACAAATAAAATGTTTATGCAATAATTTGGCAGTAGTAAAATAACAATTAGGCAAGAAGGAATTTTAATATTCGTTTGAAATTTGGCAAACACTTTCCTCAGTTCATACACAAAAGTGAAATGAAACGTAGGTACAGGAAAAACTTTTCTTATTTCACTTATTTTAGTACTATATGATCACAAAGAAATATTGCACTTGCAATTGCGTCATCTCGAATAGCAGGAACTCTTTTGGATGGTGGTCGAACAGCGCATTCCGCTTTGAAGTTGCCATTGAATATCCATATCACTGATACACCCACATGCAATATCAGCAAAAATTCTCAAATGGATAAAGTACTCCAATCATGTCAACTCATTATATGGGACGAATGTACTATGGTCCACAAAAAAGCATTAGAAGCGCTTCATCATACACTTAAAGATTTGAGAGGGAATGAACGACTCTTTGGTGGCACAGTGATTTCATTGTCTGGTGATTTTAGACAAACTCTACCCATTATACCACGCTCAACACCTGCTGATCAACTTAATACATGTCTCAAATTGTCGGTCTTACGGAGACACGTACAGAAACGACTTTGAATTGCATGTTCAGGTACAAAATGATACATCCGCTGAATGTTTTGCCAAACAAATCTTGGAAATTAGTAACGGGAAAACGGCAGTCGATAAATCCACGAAATGTACCAAGTTTCCAACAAACGTTTGTAGAATCACAGCAACAATAGACGAATTAATAGCGAAGTTTTCCAAAATATTACACATAACTACAAAAGTCACCAGTGGCTGAGTGAACGTGCTATACTGGCAGCTAAAAACAGTGATGTTAATGCCATCAATTAAAACATTCAAAACAAAATATCAGGTGAGATGACAACTTACAAGTCCATCGATACTTTAATGAATCAGAACGAAGTTGTAAACTACCCTAACGAATTCTTGAATTGAATTGATTTGCCAGGTGTACCGCCATACGTGTTGATATTAAAAATTGGCGTGCCTATAATTCTTCTTCGAAATATTAATCCACCACGACTTTGCAACGTTACAAGATTTTCAGTAAAAAAGTTGATGAATAATGTCATTGCAACTACATTTATAAGAGGAAAATTTAAAGGAGAAGATGTACCGTTTCCACGCAACCCAATGATTATAACAGAAATACCATTCGAATTTAAATGCTTGCAATTTCCGGTGCCACTCGCATTTGCAATGACCATAAACAAGGCGCAAGGACAATCATTACAAGTGTGTGGACTAAATTTGGAAAATCCATGCTTCTCTCATGGACAACTGTATGTGGCTTGCTCACACGTTGGGAAACCATCTGATTTATTCGTGTACGCACTTGACGGAAAAACAAAAAATATTGTGTATCCTAAAGCATTTGAGTAAAATATATAATAAAACCAAACAATTTAGTTTTTTTCAAGCACTGAATGTAAATATCTACTCTTTACTAAATACAAACGTTCAAATTTATTCATTTAATCTTCCTCAAGTCTACCAATAGCGAAGCATTGCCGGGTCAGCTAGTCTTGTAAATATAAAAATCTCGTGTCACAATGTTTGTTCAGGATGAACTCTGAGACTACTTAACTGATTTTGATGAAATTTAGCTTAATGTGTGTAATTTTGTCCAACTTAATATATAGGACAATTTTTATATCGTTTATAGACCTCAATATTTATTATTGTGATTAAACATTTGTCATAGGACAATGGTTTGTAAAATCAATAAGTTGCTTATAGGTCGCATCGCAGTGTGTTAATTTATCGTCACAGGTTGGGTAACCATCCAGCATTTTGCATTGTGTTTTGATTTATTTATGCTGCAGTCTATTCCAAGTCATCATAAGTTTCTAACAGAAGGCGGTGTGTTAATTTATTGAACCGTCCCGTTGATGGCGTTGTGTTTCATCTGTTCCACGCCATATGTGTGTTTCTTGAATTTTAATTGTGCTGTGTATTGCGTTATAATTATACTATATTGTTGTGCATCGTTTGTGTTTTATTATACATAACAACAAAGTAATGACACACATGAATATAACATTGAAGAAAAGGTTACAATAAATTCAAAAACATTTAAGTATTTCTTGCTTGCTTCTCTTTTTTCTTCTTTTTGTTATGGCCAGTTCTCCAGTATTCCTTCATTATTGCACTGTGTTTTTTCTTTCTCTCCTCTGTACCTTTGAATCCCCCCCAAAAAAATTATTTTCATACTATTCACTGACATTATTTTATACAGCAACACCTGACCAGAAGAGTGTGTTCCCGGATATATCAAATAATTACTTAGATCATAATTGGCTCAGTAATCGTGCTATTTTGGTATCAAAAAATGTTGACGTCGATGAAATTAACTGTTGCCAGGTGATCTGACGTCTTTTAAATCGGTAGACACTATTCTAGATGAAAATGAAGCCGTAAATTTTCCAATTGAGTTTTTAAATTCTTCGGATACACCAGGAATGCCACTACACAATCTTCGGTTAAAGATTGGTTCACCGATTATTCTTCTTCATAATTTGAATCCACCTAGATCATGCAGCGGGACATGTTTGGTCATCAAAAGGATCACCGGAAATGTTCTTGGAGCAACTATTTTGACTGGAACGTTGCCACGTATTCCAATGATACCATCAGAATCTCAAAGACCATTTAAAAGGCTTCAATTTCCAATTCGTTTGGCTTTCGCTATGACCATAAATAAGTCTCAAGGCCAAACAATGTCTGTTTGCGTATTGGACTTGGAAAATACGTGTTTCTCCCATAGGTAGCTATGCCTTATCACGTGTGGAGAAACCATTTATTCTATTTGTATTAGCAAAAGACAAGCTAACCAAAAATATTGTGCACCAATTATTATAAATAGTAATAATTTAAAATAATGAAAATAATTGTTAAAAATGTTTAAATATCAACTTCATCTACCTCATTTATAAAATGAAATTTCAATAAATAAATAAATATTTTTTATAAATATCAATTTTTTTATATATTTTTAATTTAGTAATTTATATGGAAACGACAGATGAAATACACTTAACACTCAGGAGGGGGGGGGGGGCAACAGCAACACAAAACAACACAAAAACAAAGAAAATACAATATTTCAGGTAAAACCCTTTTTTCAAGTTAACAGATGTAAGTAGCTGGGCTTTCGCAAAACTTGCATTCAACGCAAAGTGTTTGATGTATTTCATCTGTCCTTTCCATATAAATAATGCCTCGTGATATTTCTTTCCTTTCATTGTTACCAGAAATTTTAATGTATTATTCTGCTCTTTTTACAACATTGTGCATTGCTCAGGTACTAGCTCCAATTAAACTGTCCCCCTCTCCTGGTCATCCGTTTGAGTTTACCCCCACCTTGTTCCTGACTAACAGTCATTCTGTGAGTCAATTTTCTACACCACCCTCCCTCCATAATGTTCTCCTGTTGACAAAGGGTCAAGACCCAAAATATTTATTGTTTTTCCTTTTCTTGTGTTTGTATGTGTTCTCGTCATCATCTAAGGAAAGTGGTGGTTCATTTCATATATATATAAGTTTATAATGTCAATGTAAATTTAATTTGCAAATTTCTGTTCCAGTCTCCTAGTATTGTGACAGCTTTAGTGTTTAAATTATTGATTAGACTCTTATTAAGTTAGCTGAAGCACCTTGTTTTGATATGTTTGGCCATATGTCATTTTAGCTTATTTAGTTCCTTTAATGACTGGTTCTGCTTTAAACTATTACCAGTACTTATTTTAAACAACTGTGCTTTAAGTTTGACTGAACCTCTACATTTGGATAACTATTGGTATTATGATCTACTACTGGCTACATTATCATCAGTTTTAATTGTAAGTTGACTGTTAGTAATAACAACAAACACTTTTTAGTTGTAGTCTGCTACAATAATTCAGATATTTTACACATTTAGGCCATCTTCCAACATCAGGTATTAAGTGCATGAGATATAGAATTGATTTTCTATCCTGGAGTAACTTTGAGATAGCTAATTTTCTATTGTCTGAATAGGTGATCATATTATTTCAATTATAGTATTTTGTTATTGATTTTTAATAGTACTCAGAAGTGTTAATTTTGTTCAGGTCTTGAAGCACAACTTCTGGGAACTGTTGTGCGGAAGGAGAAACCAAAGTTGGAAGAGCAGAAAGATACTCTTGTGCTGAACATAGCTGCTGGACGCCGTACTCTTAAAGATTTGGAAGACGAATTGCTACGTCTTCTTTATGAGACTAAAGGCTCACTATTGGATGACCTGCAGTTATTGATCACATTACAGACATCACAGGCAACATCTGTAGCTGTAACAGAACAGCTTAAAGTTGCAGAAACCACAGAAGTTGAAATTGATTCAGCTCGTGAGGTAATGTTCAACAGGTATTCTTTGTGGTGGAATCTGCAAAAGATTTTGAGCAATTTATGCAGAATACTGTGCAAAATTTTAGTTCTAGCTTTAATAATGGTCACTTGTTCACTACTTTTGATTTGATATAAAAAAGTTTAGTTCTTGCAATAAAAACAGATTAATTATTCAAAATAAATATAAAAACATTCCAGGGATATTGACTCTCCTTGATTTTAAGTGTTATTGAGTGCTTCGCCACAATCCTATTTGTAATTAAAGCCTACATAGTAAAACATTGATCTGATTCTGTTATACACATTACCAGTATATCTATCAGAAAGACATTTGCAATAACGTGAAAAAAGCTTATCCTATAGTGGAATGATGAAAGTCATTCAGTCACTTAAGGACACAGATATTGCCACAATTCAAACATATGTACACATTATAAAACCTATCATTACCTGCAGGTCTTCCATCTCTTGATACTATATATTTCCCATCTTTTGATACAGAATTCTGGATCCTAGAAACATTTATAACCCCATTCCTATTGTCTTGCATTCTAGATGCATTCTCTGCATTTCTGCCAGACTTTTGTGACTGATAAGATTTGCCAGGTATTTGCTCAGTATTTTTTCTCTCCAGTTCCCTAGTGTGATTTGAATATTGCTGTGACTTCTGTGCCTTTAATGTGGCAGTTCCAAGAGGTTTGTTAGATTTCTCAGAATCTCCAAAAAGATCAGATTGGATTATGCCAAGATATTTACACTTCAAGCTTTCAACAAGCAATTCTGACCCCACTCTATAATTCTAATTAACCTTTAGTTATTTATTGGTATAGGGAATAAGCTGACTCTTCTTGGCATTTATCTTTATCCCATGCAGTCTTCACCTGTTTGGTCCTATTGCATACCGTTATATTACCTGCAAAATATGTAGATTCTGACCGTAAACCATCAGCACACAGACAACTCAGTATAAAAAAAATAAAAATTTAGTTGGACTAAGACAACTATGAAAACTCGGGCATTTATCAACTTACATGTCTAAATTGTGAGACTCAAGAAGGCAGTTTAAAACCAGATACAAAAAACACATGAGTGCACTTAATTACAGCAATCATTCCATATTCGCTCAAAATCTAATAGAAAATGATCACTTACTAACAGACATTAAAATCCTATCAATCCACAAACACAATACCATCACTCTCAAGAAATCTATCAAATTAAAAAAGTGATAAAAAATGGTAAACAGGTACTGAATTACTATATAAATCTAACAACCCAACTGCTGTTCGACTGGTAAACATACATTAACCCTACAGAAAGGAAAGTACCACAAATAAACACACACACTCACACACTATACATAAAATTGGAAACAAAATAGTAAAGCATCACTCTCCTATGCATTTTCAAAACTGGCGCTGTCAGTGCACTGCCATCTTTATTTTAAGAAAACAAGATGGCCACCATAATCAAGTGTTTAGTGATAGACACAATGTTTAGATCCAGTATGCAACAGCCAAGACAAATGACTTTATTGGAAACATGCTTTGGAGAAAAAGCAGAGATTATAGGGTGGGAAGGGATAGCTTGTTTTAGGTACAGACTAGTGATGTGCCAGATATCTGTATCCGTATCCACAGATATCTGAGGGGGAAAAAGATGTTTCCATATCTGTATCAGTTACTTTTTTAGCGGATCTATCATGGAACTTTTGTAAAGAATCTAAGTAAGCATATATATAAAATTTTAAAGATAGGTAGCAATAAAATAATATTAACTTCAATTCCAATTACTTTATACTTCTTACAATCTCATATCTGGCACATTCATATTGCAAAAATTAATTATTTAAACATTTATTTTACTAGGTTAGCAAAGATAACTTATTACTAAAGTAAGTTTTAAGGTATTGTTTTAACTATCTTTATAGTGAGATCAGACCTCTAATATTTATGATATTAAGGTACCACTAAAGTGTTTACATCAGTTAAAATAATCACTTTTAAAGAAACTTTAAAAAAATGTTATATTTAAAATTAAGTTTGGTAAATTGTACTTCAAAAAGAGTAACTTGGCAGCTTTGTCACCCAAAAGTCTATTACAATGAGGATCATAAATAATTCCTGCTGCACTGAAAAACTGGTCACTTGGAATGCTTGTTGCAGATGATGATAAATATGTGCAAGCCATGTGCCATAGACCTCCAAATTTTGTACTATTGATCTACCAATACTTTAACGGATCTTGATCTCTTGATATTCTTTTTTCATTGGTATATTCTGCTAGCAAATTGGCATTCGTAAATGATAATTGGTTTTCAGTTTCCACATCATCATCGTCACTGTCTAATATATGGCCATAGAGTCTTCTTAATTGTTGTAGCGTGCTTTTCATACACTATTTGGTTTTTCTATGCTAATTGTAGTTATTGTGAGATTTACTTCTGTTCCTGAAGCTGTAAGTAATTTCTGTCTTATATCTTTGATGATAAAGTCATTGAAGAATTTATCTTTGTAGTGTGGTACTAAAAACATTGCTATTTGGAACAATATATTTTTGTTGACTTCAAAAAAAAGTGATAATTCATTCTTCAAAAAAAAACTACGGATGTGCTTATGTTGGGTGTTTCCCCACTATCAGCAGGAATTTTCATCTGATTATACAATTTATTTAATGCTTAGAGGAGTAACGTTTTGTGCACTCAATTTTCTTTTGGTATCCTACAAAGGCTTCAGTACTCTCACTAATTCTTGAATTAATATCCATTCTTCAGCATCAAATTGATCTATTTTATTATTAGTAGTATAAAGTGACAGCGAATTGTAACGGGTTAATGGCATTTCCCCATTACTTTGGAAGATTACTTTTGAGAAGTTTTAAATATTGGCAGTTTGCATGGTTGTCTGGTGACTTCAGCATCCACCAAGTCCATGGGTTTAGGGAGGTAGGACCCACTTTTAAAGCATGGGTTGAAACTGGTCGTCGTCTAGTGACGTCAGCATCTGCCGGGTCAGTGAACTCGGGAGTGTAAACCCCAAAATCGGAAGCATGGCGCACCTAGGCTTCTGGGCCATTAGTCTGCCATTGGCCGTGGAGTAGGTGAGTCCATCATGAAAGTGAACAGTCAGTCGAGTCAACGAGAACGCGTGTTCGCGCTCAATCATTATGATAAAGAATTAATTTTGTAGAAGGTGATTTCTTTGGTGATATGAAGGAACTTTAGTAATGAAGAAAGTATTTGTAGAATTTTGTTTTGTGGTGAGCCATAGGTATGGTCTGAGAACTAGGAAGGGTGTGGTATGAATGAAAAGAGTGCGTGTTATTCAGTCTAAATTTATCGGAGGCATTACCTGTAATCTTAAAGGATCGAAGTACCGATAGCGAACTGTAAGCTATTTGTATTTTCAATAGTTAGTTAAAAACGGACGTAATTTGGGAGTTAACATTGATACATGATACCGCAGCCTAAAATCGAATCAACAACACCTCAAAGCAAGAAAAGTAAATAAATATGACATAATAATAATAAATAAACAGTTTCTAGTAAAACAGCTCTTGTAAACTTACCAAAATGAGCGTAACCCATAAATATCCAAAATTGCTGGTAAACAGATTTGGTTAAGCATCCATATCACTAATATTCCACACATCTTGCCACTGTAAAGCACTTTTATAATAATAATTATACCGGGTTAAAACTAAAAGTCATTAGTAACTTGTAGTTTCAGATAGATTTAGAACAGTAAATATGACTTTTAAAACGTCGATCCATGTGCCCACTTCAATAATAGATTTCAATTCAGTTAAGTAATTTCTGAGCCTTAAAAGTAGATTTAATAGTACTAAATAACATTTGCACTAATTTTCTTTATGTTTCAGGTAGCTACCATCCGGTTATTAAAAGATATAAATAATTTTAGAATCACAAATCTACTACGCAATTACAGCCACCTTTTAAATAGAATTTTGGACCGGCAAACATATTTCAGGAGCTAAAAACATTTGGAAATCACTTGAATAAATTAAAGAAAGGCTTTAAAAATAGTATCCGGGTCATACGTGCTGTAAATAAAAAATTAGCAAAATTGTGTAAAGTTGAAAAAGTACCGATTTTAGGAAAATTAATAACTTTTGAACCACTCAACCAATTTGAAAGATTTTGACCTTTTTGGAATCAGCAGACTCGTAAGAACAATTTGGCA
Organism: Vandiemenella viatica; assembly: GCA_031002005.1. Taxonomy (NCBI): domain Eukaryota; kingdom Metazoa; phylum Arthropoda; class Insecta; order Orthoptera; family Morabidae; genus Vandiemenella; species Vandiemenella viatica. The sequence continues at coordinate 163,761,061 of CM061919.1, read as the reverse complement.
ATAGTTTAAACCTGATATTTGGAAAATCAGCACGGTCCCTTCGCCGGAAGTTTCCCAAAGTGGGTTAACTGTCCTATTCCACCAACTAAATAATTGTTTAACACTGTTTTGAAGGCACTGAGAGAGAAAACACACATAACACAAAACACTATTCGAAACACGCTCTACACATTGTGATTTTATGAAAGCCCTCCGTGAACACCATTGATTTACGCAGTTTTTAGGCATTTTCGATATAAGGAAGTCCGCAACCGGCCATGATGGACAGTATCAGACAGTAATTGGAAGACCACGGTAGGAGCCGTTTGTATTACTCGGCAGGGTAATCTCGCGCTCAGCCGCGCGGGTGCCGATGCGTACGGTTGTTCACCGGAAACAGTAATGGCGCTGGTCCAGGGAGGCCATCTTAGAAAAACTGAACTTTTGTTAGACATGTGATACTTCAGTAGGAGAACTTTTATTTTTGATCAGGGTTCGGCGGTTCTGTTCTGCTTCTTTACTTGTGATCTTTCATGTGACGTTTAGTCTGATGCCTTAGCTAACTGACATTTACTATACTTTCAGAATATATATTTTTCGTGACATAGACTTCAACAACTTTCATTTCTAAATTAGTAACCTTCTTACATAGGTTTAATTATGTAAGTGGCAGCTGTCTTTATAATACAGTTAGCAATTTTCCGAAGGTAACTCACGGTTTTAAAACATTTCTTGACTTTTATCAGTGTTTGAAGGTGATCAAGTTTAGGTGAACAAGCCGATACGCACCCCGGTATCCGATCTTTTCCCTAACAGAACTTTCATAAAGGTTGGGAGTTGGAGTGAGATTATCTTATTAACTATTAAACGCATGTGTTTCAAATAAGAAGGTGCATTTTCATTTCATTTACCAACATAGCTTTGGTTGGCGACCATCAGAGAAAGAATCTAGTGAGTGCGTGGAAGATTTAAAGGTTCACAGTAAGTATTGTAGCCGAACCACCAGCATAACCGTGACAGAATCCATAATGCAGTCAAGCCTTTCCTACATATAATAGCTGTAATTCCAGTGTGGCGGTGAATCTTGCAAAAATTTTAAATCTTTTTGATTGACTCAGATTTGTATTTTTTCTAATTCTCGTTTTGCCATTGTAGAGTGGTTGAAATGTCCTGAAATTTTTCTGCATTTGATAAGTAACATGGAGATTGTATCAACTTTCATAATAGTTTGTTTAACAACCAGATGCAGCTGTGCAGTCAATATTATTTATATCAGATAAGGTGCAGGAACACTTCCCGTTAAATCCCCTATCTCTTACCATACAGTGGACATCCTGTTTCAGGATTCCCCACCCTTCAAATATACTTTGAAATATTGCCAAAATGTAATCTCCCATTTGACGTTTTTCAAGAATCTCCACTTTTAAAATGATATTTTTTCATGAAAATCTTTTTGTAATGTTAGGGATAGTAAAGAAACACCTGACCAAAAATCCAACCAGATATCTGATGTGATGGAAACTTTCTCAAAATCCTTACATATGTTCTTTATTTTTGATCATAAAGTTAGCTCCAAATAAGTTCCTTAAAATATTTCCTACCTCTTAGAACATAATTTGCCACAACATGACCCATCAATCATCGGAACACAAAATCTTCTACATGTTGGAAAGTTAAATAAGATGAAGCTATAATTTCTGCAATTAAATAGTTAATTTTTATTTTGTATTATACATCATTTTAACTTTTTCTATGTATTTGTTAAAAAATGTTTTTCTAAATTCTCTTTTTTGCTGTTTTTATAGACGTTCCGTACTGAATGTTTTCACCACCAATCTTCTTAGCAGAGTCTTTTAATAACTCATATTCTTGTGGGTGTTTCGTCTGAAGGTGATTATATAACGAAATTGTACCTTTATGGCAATACATTCCTTCACAAATTTTGTATTTAGCAGATTCGTCATTAACTATCATAAAATATTTCCACATTACACTAATATACTTTTTTTGTAGGCATTGTTTTTATTTTAATGTAACTTACAACTTCCCAAAAACACAAACATATATAATCCATGCCATCCTATGTCATCTTAAAATGTAAACACGCACAGTGCAAGTTCAAAACACATTGCGTTAGCTGTACGTTCATCAATAATAGATCGTAGGTGACAACTTTTTCACTGTTGGTCCATATTGAGAAAGTTGAGATCCCTATTCATAGATCTAGACACTAATGATCCATATCTGTATCAGTATCTGTGGATATACATTTTTAATGATCCGGCACATCACTGGTACAGACAGACATGCTACTAATAAAGCATGCCAATGAGCATGCTTAAAACTAGTATGTCCTTTAACTGTATACATTTGTTTGAGATAAGCATGCTTGTTTTACACATACTCCTGCATAAGCATGCTCAAAGCAAACACATCAATACAAATGTCATTCACTTGCAGGCTCTCTGCCAGTTTAGAGGAAAACCTTTGAAAACGAAGTTGCTATCCACACAGATTTGAACAAAATTATTTGAAAAAAATTATTATCCAAAACTTCTGTTGACATGAGAAAAAGAAGAAGAAATAGAACAATTTGGGTCCATAATAGGATATCTAGTAGATAAAACCTAGATGCCATTTCTCAATTGTTATTAGAAATGCAAGATGTAGATATTGAAGATTATGAAAATCATTTACTCATCCTGCTGCATCAAATTCATAAGTTACTGTCTGAAGTTGATTGTGTTGTTCAGATCAAACTAAACATATGCAAAATGCTCTTCCAGCTGAGGTTAATCTCTTATTGCTTTGAATTGTTTTTAATTTTTCACTGCAAAGTGATAAACTGACTTCAAATTTTTAATTATAGTTTTTATACTTTTTACAGCCACAATCAGGTCATTCATGTTTCTTATCAAATTTTAATACAGTAGAGCATCAATAATATGAACTAATTGGGACTGAGGGTGGTTTGGATTATCGATTTGTTTGAATTTTTGTTTTGTGTAGTTTTGGTGTGTATAGCTTTTCTTTTATTATTATTATTTCATCGGATATTTCATAATTTTACATACTCCAAGCAAAAGAAGTTTCTTCTTTTCTTTTGCTTCATTTTGTAGGCTCTTATGATTCATTTAGAAGTTGAAGATGATGCCCTTATAGGAGTTTACTGAGTATACTTTCAGTACAAGATACTAGTTTTAACAGAACTCACCAACACAGCAAATATCATTAACAAAGGTTCAGGACCAACACTAAACGAAACTTAAAACTACCGGCACACTGAAAGAATTGCTGTTGTGTCACAGTTACAACGAACATTTAGGATCAAAGCCAGTGTGCAGTTGGTCACAAAAGTATTGTAGTGATAATACAATAACAAATGCAAGGTTAACAATGCATTTATACTCTCATCAACATGACGCTCACACATTGTATCAATTTCTGAATCCATGCAATAATAGTATTACCAGCTATTTGACATCTTGGCTTTGACTTGAACCACCACCACCACCGAGGCAAGAGGCACTCGCAAGAAACCATGCAAGTCATGACCATGCGAGAACACTGTTCGTGCTGTCTCGCATTGACACGTACACGCTCACACACGAGTGTAAGTACAGCTTAAGGATTAAACTAGTTGTACCTACTTTTTTTTAATATATCTATAACCTTTTTCTATAACTTTTTTTAAAAAAATGTATCTATAACCTTGCCAAGGGGTGTAAGGGTTTGGGAGAGACTATACTAGTCTTTTCCAACCAAATGTCAACCTCTCCTTCATGTGGTGCACCCTGTTTGTACGGACGACGCTCTGGCGACTGAAAGATTCCCGGTATAAGGAGTCACCCACTGCTTGCCAACGGCCTCCGAAAGGAGGGCGGAAGAGTGGGGAGCGGTTCAGGGCACCCTCTTGCCCTTGGGGTTGGAAACGGCCCCTAAAGGCGGATGAATCAGAAATGATCAATGGCATGGGGATGCAGTAGGCAATGGGAAACCACTGCTTTAAAGACCCAAAGGGTATCCCAAGGACATGTAATCCTCTCAAATTACATATATCATGATGGCTTCTTCCTGCGTAAAATATTCCAGAGGTAAAATAGTCCCACAATCGGATCTCTGGGTGGGGACTGCTCAGGGAGAAGTCATCAAAATGGATAGAAACATTCTACAAGTCGGAGCGTGGAATGTTAGAAGTATGAATAGGGCAGGTAGGTTAGAAAACTTAAAAAGGGAGATGGAACAACTTAAGTTTTGTTGGGATTAGTGAGATTAAATGGAAGGACGCACAGGATTTCTGGTCTGGGGAACACAGGATAATTAGCACACAAGCTGTCAATGGAGTCACTGGTGTAGGATTTGTAATGAACAAGAAAGTAGGGCAATGGGTGAGTTATTATGAACAGTTTGGTGACAGGATTATTTTGATGAGGTTAGAAACTAAGCCCGTCCCAACCACATTAGTACAAGTGTATATGCCAACGTCACAGGTAGATGACGAAGAAATAGAAAAAATATATGCTGAAATTGAAGAATTAATCCAATATTTGAAAGGGGAGGAAAATCTAATAATCATGGGTGATTGGAATGCAATAGTGGGAGAAGGAAAAGATGGCAATACTGTAGGAAGTTTTGGTCTAGGAGAAAGAAATGAGCGAGGAAGCAGGTTGCCAGAATTTTGTGAAAGATATAAGCTAGTAGTGGCGAACACATTGTTTAAGAACCATGCAAGAAGAATATACACCTGGAAATGTTCTGGGGATACCGGCAGATATCAGCTAGATTATATCATGGCCAAACATATATTCAGGAATCAAGTTCTAGACTGTAAAGCGTACCCAGGAGCAGACATAGACTCGGACCATAATTTGATAGTAATGAAGTGCAGGCTGAAATTCAAGCGAATAAGGAAGCAGCATAAGCAGAACAGATTGGAAGTGAATAAACTGAAACAATCTAGCACGTCTAAGAAGTAACTTTGAAACAAGCTCAACCGAGGACGAATGGAATGCATTAAAGACCGAAATAATGAAAGCTGGCAAAGAAACACTAGGCTTTAGGGAACAAGCTGCCCGAAAACCTTGGATCACAGAAGAAATTTTGCAGCTGATGGATCAGAGAAGAAGGTTCAAAAATGCTCAGGATGAAGCAGGAAGAAAGCAGTACAGACAATTTAGAAATCAAATAAATAGGAAATGCAAAATAGCAAAAGAAAAATGGCTACAAGAAAAGAGTGAAGAAGTAGAAAAGGAAATGGTCGTAGGAAAAGTAGATATTGCATATAGAAAGATCATACAGAATTTTGGAGAAATGAAGAAAAGAGGTATGAACATTAAAACTGCTGAAGGGAAACCTCTTCTAAGTTCAGAAGATAGAGCTAACCGATGGAAGGAATACATTGAGAAACTGTATGTTGGGGACGATTTGAACAATAGTGTATTGGAAAAGGAAGGCGATGTCAACATTGATGACTTAGGAGATTCTGTTTTGAGAACAGAATTTAATAGAGCTCTGAATGACTTGAAAGCAAATAAGGCAGTTGGAATTGATGAGATCCCTGCGGAACTTCTTAAATCTCTAGGAGAGGAAGGAATCGAAATATTATTCAAGCTGATATCAAAAAGTTATGAAACGTGAGAAATTCAAACTGGTTTTAATAAAAAATATCATCTTCATACTTCCAAAGAAAGCACAAACCAACAAATGTGAGAATTATCGCACCATTAGTCTAACATCAAATGCTTCAAAATTACTGACCAGAATAATATACAGAAATATGGAAAGGGTAGTAGAAGAGATAGTCGGTGAAGATCAGTTTGGGTTTAGGAAAAATCGGGGTACAAGGGAAGCAATTCTGTCTTTAAGATTAATACTTGAAGGGCGGATCAAAAAAAAAAAAAAAAGATACTTTTATGGCCATTGTTGATTTAGAAAAAGCTTTTGATAATGTTAGGTGGGACAAGATGTTCAAAATTTTAATGAAGTCAGGTCTAAAGTATCAAGAAAGAAGAATACTCTATAAACTATATAAGAATCAAGTGGCTGTAATAAAAAGAATCACGAGAGACATGCATCAGTTAAAAAGGGTGTGAGACAAGGTTGTAGTCTATCCACGTTAATATTCAACTTGTATGTAGAAGAAGCAATGAAGAAAATAAAAGAAAAATTTCCATGTGGCATGAGTTTTCAGGGAGAAAAGATCAGTATGTTACGATTTGCTGATGATATTTTCTTGTTAGCAGACAGGGCTGAGGATATTGAGATGTTATTGAATGGCATGAACAAAATACTGAAGGAAGATTTTGGACTGAATATAAATCAAAGTAAGACAAAAGTAATGAAATGTAACAGAAATGATACCAATACTAGCAGATTAAACATAAGAATAGGATCGGATGCATTAGGAGAAGTGAGTGAGTGCTGTTACTTAGGAAGCAAAATTACAACCGATGGCTGAAGCAGGAATGATGTTAAAAGCAGAATAGCATTAGCAAAAAGAGCCTTCATGAAAAAGAGAAACCTTTTAGTGTCAAATATTGATCTAGGAATTAGAAAGAACTTTTTAAAACTCTATGTGTGGAGCACAGCACTTTATGGTAGCGAAACATGGACTTTAGGAATACCGGAAAGAAAGAAACTTGAAGCATTTGAAATGTGGTACTACAGAAGAATGCTGAAAATTAGGTGGACAGACAAAGTAAGAAATGAACGAGTTTTGGAAATGATGGGTGAGAAAAGAAGTTTATGGAAGAAGCTTACAGGAAGAAGAGGCAGGCTGGTAGGTCATATTTTGAGACATGCTGGATTGGTTAATTTGTTAGTGGAGGGAACAGTGGAAGATAATAACTGTAGAGGAAGACAGAGATTATAATATATGAAGCAGATAATTGAGAACGTGGGTTGTAAGGTGTATGTAGAAATGAAGAGGTTAGCACAGGATAGGAAGGGATGGAGGATTGCGTCAAACCAGTCTAAATACTGACGACAGCAAACAGAAAAAAAAAAAACCTTGCCAAAACCATTGAGAAGGGGGCCACTAGGCATAATCTCTACAGTAAATTATATTTATTAACGCTTTTGGTATATCAAAACATCTTTTAGCTTATTTTTAAATCAGTTTTGTGAAAGACATATTTGGATAAACTTGTTTTAAGCATCATGGATTTTGCTGCATCCATTTCTACTACGAGAACTCATGACAACAATCATTATAAGGTGTATTTTCTATGCACAAAAAATTTAGTTTAGACAATATTTCGAGTTTGGTGATGTAAGGCCATGTGTTCAGAAGAAGCCAACTACAGGATTTAAAATTACTAATGAATGCAAATAGTTATGTTTGATTTTGACAGCACAAGTTGTAGTCAGCATTGGCAAAGATTTCCTTAATATGATTTCAACTAATTAAATAAATTATAAATATGATTTTTAACTAGGTAATGGAAATCAAAATCTAGACTAGAGGAGATAAATGATCAAAAATAGATTCAGGACATAGATAAAATCAAGTAAATTAAAATCAGGCTATTAATTCTATAAAAAGTTTAAGAGTTTGATAACAAAAATAAGATTTTCTTAATTGTATTTTCAAAGTATTGTCACTGAGGTGACAGAATTAAATTTAAATGCAGTAGAAGCATAATTGAGGAATAAGTAAGGTCCAAATAATGGAACAGGGTGCTCTAAGAAACATGTGTTAATTGTAGTTTAAACTATTAGGGGATAAGCCAGATATTGAATTTTGAAGTTAAAAACTGATGTCATGAGTCTCAAATTTCTTACTTTTTGGACATTCATATTTCAGTTTTCATTGAGTAAAAATCATGACAAGGTAGGCGAACAATGCCACCATAAAACAGTTAGTTTACGGTAGGAAGTATTGCGATTTAGATTGGAAACACAAATTTGTAAGAACTGTAATAACTTCATCCTAACTTGGAGAGTGAGATGTAACTTTGCTGTGAATGTGCCTAACCTGTGATCTTCTTATGGATTCTGTAGTTAGATGCCTTATCTATTTAATCCTGGTACTTCAAAAATGTATGAGAACTTTAGTTTAATACAAACTTTGAATTTGCTTTTAGTGTATCATGATACCCTTTTAAAATACCTTTCATTATTGGGGTATAATCAATAGTGTGGTAGCTGTAAAAGAAAATAACTTGCTTTGGTATTAAACACAGTCGCAACTTAGTTTAGGCAGTGTTGGATAACCTCCAGCATCCCACTTGCTTATTTCTTTGTTAGGGAATTTCTGAACAAAACACGTTCAAAGGTGTAATGTACTGTAAATCTGTAAATAGAAACAAAGTTGACACTGCAGTAAAATAGTGTACAATTTGTTTAAAACAAACAGTTTCATAGATAATTGACATTCCTGATAATTGACATTCAGATTACCAACTCTCTACTGTATACATTATTTTTTACGATATTGTTTTTGTACAGTGTTGACTGTGGAGTCAAAAGGTATTCATAGAATTTATAAAGAGTTTCAAACTTAAATATTTTTTCATCTCCCCAGGAAGACATTTTGGCACGAAGTGATACACATACACACCTTCCGTGGTAAACTGATCGATACTAGCATGCTCCCTTCCACAGGTAGCATGCTCAAAAATCGAATTGGCATTAGATTTTTAGCATGTTCATTTAAACATGCTTGATATTAACAGTATATTCAATACAAATGTAATGAGGTGGTAATTGCTCAATAACAGTATACTTTTGTGCTACATAGTAGCATGTATGTGTGTACCTTCTGTATAAATATCTTAGCATAACATTTTATAGTAAACTAGGATTTGAGGAAATGGTATAAGAGTTGTAAAAATCATTCATTTATTGGAAAGGATTATGAGGGGATAAACCAGAGAAATCAAATATTTGGTTTCCACAATCTTGGTCAGAACATTTCTTAAATAAGGTGGTGTAGTATGGAATACAATTACAGAATCTAGTGAAAACGGGTGGGGGGGTTGGGAGTAGGGGAGAGTAAAAAAGGTGATTTGATTATGGAAATTATTGCAGAACATAATCAGGAACTGACATAATAAAGCAGCTTGATTGGGAGTCACTGGAAGATAGGTGAAGCAAGTGCTTATATCGTACTGATTGTATTGGTAGAAGTAGCACATAAATGGGAAAAGTTGACTATTACCACAAGCTGGCACTTGATTTGAGACATAAGGATTGGAAAATTTGCATTTGTAGGTAGGGGATTCAGAGATTGGAAAAATTATCAAGGCATGTAATGAACAATTTAGCAGAAAGCTTGAAATAATTTAAAATTAATATTCACGCAAATGTAGATGGGTTGGGAAACTGCACTTAGATAATAATTGAAGAAAAAGTCAAGAAATGGTAAAAAAATGTGTAGGTAAATTATTATGAGGGCAAATGCTCTATTGTAATTAAATTAATATCTTTAAATTAGATATTTTCATTGTTGTATACAGCCTGATGTGGGAAAGTTGCTTCAAGATTCTGAATAGTGTGAATCATGCATGAATCAAATTGGCTTTGAGAGTTCACCATACAATCTAACACACATTCCAAAACTGCTGAACGGCTACTTCACCAAAAATGCTTATGGTGTGGCACCTTGTGTATATTTCTTCAACACCATTCAGCCCCACTTATGACTTTGTCATAATTCCTGCTTTAAACATTTCTATTGTAACCAACAAAGAGCCACTTGGTGATTGTTTCCATGCAGAGGCTATATTAGTAGGCTGTTACTTGTAGCCGCCACCATGGGATGCAGTCAGTGTCATCTTGAACTTTTTTGCTTAAGGCTTTATGTCTCATTGCCATTGAGTTCATTATAGTGGTGTGTGACAACTATTGACAATTGGAACAAGGCATGGGAAGAAACTTTCCCATAGCGTTTTTAAAGAACCATCCATGCTTTTGCATTAAACAACAAAACAATCACAATTAGGAAGGTCAGATTTGAATTTCAATCTGAATTCTCCTGAATAACAAGTCTGAGAGTTGCTGTAATAAATGCCAGAACTAAACATTACCTGGGCTCAGTTAATGTATATCAACATCTCTGAAGCCCTGATATCCCACAATTACCCACCAGATTTAGATCATAAACAAGTTTCATGGGCCACATTTCAATCTGCTCAACCTATCAACAGCCCCCTAAAACCAACCACAGCCCCATTTTGGTCACCCGATACTTCCCTGGTTTGGAATTTGTCAACTGAGTCCTGTGACAAGGTTGCGACTTCCTTCGAGCCTGTCCTGATATGAAAACCCTCCTTCCAAAAATCGTCCCTCAACCACCCAGAACCTGCTTCAGTAGACCTACAAACTTCAAACAAATCTTGGTCCATAAACACGGGGTCCTCCCAGCCTACAAATCAGCCCCAAGGTTCTTTTCCTTGCAACAGGTCCAACTGCAAATTATGCAATATGCCCCCGCCTTACACCACCTTCTCTTACCCCATAACTAGGGAAAGCTTCCCCATCACAGGACTAGCCACTTGTGTATCCTCTCACCTTATTTATCAACTCACCTGCAACCATTGCTCAGCCTCCTACATAGGTCTGACCATGAATCCACTGGCCATTAGAATGAATGGACACAGACAATCAGTATTCACACAGAACCCTGAACACCCTATATCTTATCATGCTATGATTCATGGCACCAACAATTTCAACACATGCTTCACGTGCCATGCCATCAGAGACCTCTCCGACAAAAGCAACTCCTCAGAACGCAGAAGGTGAGAGCTGGCTTATCAGTATCAACTTGGGACCAGATAACCGCCAGGACTAAATTTAAGATAATGCCAATTTTCCTTCTCCTCCCTTCCACCCATCTCCCTCACCTCTAACCTTTCCCGACAGAACAATCGCTCACCAGAGCCTATCTCTTAGTAGTTTGTAATTTCGAAATTTGTTTGCTAATTTATTATTATTATTTTTTTTTTTTTTTAAATGTTCCAAATATTTTTGTTTCACATATTTCTTAGTTTTTCGTGTAAAAGCAAATTAGGACTATCAGCTGACATCTACCATGTTTCTGTGATGGTTTCCTACGTATAAGTTTATTATTTCAGGTTTATGTCTTTCTACCCCCACCCTCACTTCCCGCCATGTTGTTTTTTCCCCCACTATGAGCTACCTGCCTTGTTTGATAACTCAGTTTGCTGTTAGCCTCCATCAGGCAGCCATCTCACTTTACTACTGAAGAAGGGCTAGAAGCTCGAAAATTTTGCTCTTTGTGTATGTGTATTTACCGTGACTTGACACTGCAGGAATTCTCTTCTGTGGCATTCAGTGGTTTTTCTTCTATCCAAATATTCAATATATATATATATATATTCTCTGACATTTTATACTAGGATTCACTCACAATTTGTGTTTAATAATCATGACGTCAGAAACTTGCTAAGGTTTCTTCAAACTTCTAATAGCAACAAGCTAAGTAGAAAATTTAATGTTTACTCTGCCAAACACACACTATTTTGAAGGCACTGTAGCAATTATTATAGATTTGAGGTTCTTCTTTTCGATTCACTGAGTTTCCTTTTACCAATAGGAAATATGTAATGTTGAGAACATCCATGGCATTATCTTTATTCTGCAGTCATACAGACTGGGAATTGGGGGAAATGAACAAACAAATAGAGTAGCTAAGTTAGCCCCAAATCAAATTTACTGTCTTATATGAGGAGCAACCAATGCTGAATGTGGCAGAGGCAGCATTACAAGCTCTGGCCGTCATACTGACCATCAAGCCAGTAAGGAGGAATGGAGCTCTACTCTCCATCAAGTAGCACACTGTATTTCAATGTATGCACACTTTCTTTGTAGAGAGGATCTACCAGATTGTGAAGCTTGTGGTACACCTCTTACAATCATAGTTTTACTCCTTGTATTCACTATTCTATGTTAAGGTTGATCTGGGAATAAGTAATGATTTATCAACTGTTTTGAACAATGATTTCATCAATGTATATAAAGTCCTATAATATCGTATAAAATGTGTTCTTATTCCAAGAATATTGGGACTTTTCTGGTCCCATTACAGTCATCCTACCTGAATTTGACAAATTGGATGTATTGTTTTGTTGTATTGACCCCTTTTATAAACATCATATACATTTCATAATATACTTTTGGCTTAATTTTTTCTTTATTCTTGTTTTCTATGAAAAATATCTTACCTCTTTATAATCAATTGTACAAGGTTAAATTATTGCTATATAGTGCTGTGGTCAGGCACTAATGACCAATCTGTTCCAATATCCTAAATCTCTAAAAACAAAACCACTTTCTGTATAACTGATTTCTATGCAGTCAGTCATTTTGACGTGCTGTAAGTTCCAAACAACAACATCCTACAATACAAAATAAAAGTATTTTAATCTGTTTGTAGCTTAACATTTAGTCTTTGTAGAATTAAGTATATATCAAAACTGGTTTTAAACTAATATTTTTCAAATTACATTCATTAAATGTGATACACTCCTAAAGTTTTTCATTGCTTATGATTTTCCAGGGTTATATTCCATGTGCAAAAAGAGCATCAATTTTATTCTTTGTCCTCAATGACATGAGTCAGATAGATCCAATGTACCAGTTCTCATTGGATGCCTATACATCACTGTTTACTATATCAATCGAAAAGAGTAAGAAAAGTGAGGACCTTGAAGAGAGAATAACATTTCTCAATGACTATCACACTTATGCAATTTACAGGTATTACTTGTCTATAATATGCCATTGTATTATATATTATATCATTTGGAGTCATAAAAATGTAGCTATTTGTGGGTGGCAACATATTAATGGATTACCCAAAAGGAGCTGGAGCAATTTATGAATAGTAATGTCACAGCCTGAATAGCTACAAAGAATAAAATGAACTGAAAGTATTAAACAATATTTATGTTAATAAACATAATTATTAAATGAATTTTAAATACTGAAGAAGTAATCTTATTATTTGTTCATTATTTCTTTGTCCACACTACTTAAAGAAAGCATTTTTAAATTTAATCTGTTATTAATGCTTGTTTCTGATGGTGTACATTTCGATATTTAAATGTGAAAATAGTAGTTCTGATAATATTTAGGGAAATATCTTTAAGGATTTTATTTATTTTTATCAACAGGAATACATGTCGTGGTTTATTTGAGCGTCACAAACTACTCTTTTCATTCCATATGTGTATAAAAATATTGGAAGCAATGGGTAAAGTCAGTTCACAAGAATACAATTTTTTATTAAAAGGGGGCGTTGTTTTGGACAGAGAAGAACAAATGGATAATCCATGTCCAGGTAAGCAAATTAATTATTTACTTTATAAATATACCTCCAATATTCATATCATCCTAGTAAAAAAAGTAGCTAGTAACAACAAGTTGGACAGGACAGAAAATAGTTATGCTACTAAAATCATTTCATCACACATTTAGTCCAAAATCTACTCTTCACTTTATTTAATGTGAGGATTTAAATACAACAATTTTATTTGTGTTTTATAAATAGTAGTTTTTTCTACATCTTCAATACTGACTGAAGATCTGTCAACCAGATGTTAATGGTTGATCACTTGGCGAAAAACTTTGAAACAGATATGCTAAATGCTAATGTTGAGAAACTTTGGTATATTTTGAAAGTGATAATATGGACCAGTATAAATCAATTCATTCCTAACAAGTTGATTAAGGATAGTAAAATATTCCCATGGTTCAGTTAGGAAGTGAAATGTTTGCTCAGGAAGCGAAGGCATGTGCCATAGTAAAGAAATTGGAGGATTCATCAAATCTTGTTAATTAATCCAGTTGCAAGCAGAAGTGCTGAAGGCAATGAGTCAAGATTTTAAAGCATTTCAAGCCAGGATCTGATTACTAATCCAAAGACATTCTGGTCATATATCAAAGCAATAAGAGGCTCTTGTAAGTTTATACCATCAATGATCAATTAGAATAGGGAATTATCATAAACTAGCACAGAGAAAGTAGAAATTTTCAGTAATACCTTTAACAATCCTTTCACAACAGAAACATAGAGGAGATTCTGATATTTACCAATTATACCGACAAAATTATGAACGATCTTGTTCTTGACCTTGAGGGTATGTAAAAACCAATAAGGCTTCAGGACCAGATGGTATTCCTATTACATTCTACTCCATATATGCAAAGGAAATAGTGCTGTATTTGAAAAAATTATATACTGCCCCCTTTGATCAAGGAAACATACCAGCTGAGTGGGAGTCCAATATACCGTATATAAGTGAGAATGTTAGTGATCCTTGAAATTATAGACCGATCTCATTAATTTCAATATTTGCAGGGTTTTTGAACACATATATTCAAATTTAAAAATGGGCAATGCTGTGAGACACAACTTGCACTTTTAATTCACAACTTGTGCCATATTATAGATACACAATCTCAGGTTGACTTAGTTCTATTAGATTTAAAAAAAAAAAAAAAAAAGCTTTTAATACTTTACCTCACACAAGATTACTTAAGAAACTTCATAGTTAAGGCATATCTAGACAAATATGCAACTGGGTTGACAGACTTTCTGATTGATAGAATAGAATGTGTAGTTCTGGATGGTAATCATTCATCACTGAGTGAAGTGAGGTCCGGCCCTGTTCTTTCTCATTGACAGTAATGATTTGTGTGACATAATAAGGGAGAAAAAAGACTACTTACCAGTGATGCTATTATTTATCATTGAATAAACATCCAGTAAACAGTGCTTTGTTACAGGCCGATGTTTTGAAAATAATTGCATGGTGCAAAGAGTGGCAGCTGGAGCTAAATGTTACATTGGGATAACAATTTGTATTAATCTGCTGTGGAATGAACATATTGACAAATTGGGACAGCAAATCATAATTCCCAGGTTATTCCTCACTTAGAATTTGTTCTGTTTGTGGCTCCCATCAAAATGGGTTAATGAGAAGATCCAAAGAAGAAAACCCGATTCATGACAGATATATACAGCTGGAGAGAATGCGTAAGTGTGATGTTGATGGGTTTAGATTGGGAAGACCTGGAACATTGAAGACGTTGCTCTCAGCAGAAGTTAATTTGAAAAATTCATGATTGACCTATTTCAGGATGACAGCAAACACATATTACTACCAGCAATATTTATGCCTAGGCATGACCAGAAAAATAAGATAAGAGAAATCAGGGCCAGAACCGATTCATTTCTATACTCATTTTCTCATGAGTAATTAGGACATGGAATAGGAATGATTTATTGAACGAGATAGGAGTAGGTCTCAATAAACTGCCCCAGCCATCCTGATCTATGTTTTCCATGGTTATCCCAGGTCGCTTCAGGCAAATGCCAGGATGGTTCCTGAAAATATCCAATGGGTGCCACTTGCCAAAAAAAAAAAAAAAAAAAAAAAAGTAAATGAACCAACCATCTGTTGCCAAATAGTTAAATTTAAAATTTAAGAATATATATATCATTCCTTTTAGTGTAAATTTCACTAACTGAAATGCATTTGAAAACATGTTACTCTGGAATATTGAAAATACCACAATGGGTTCATAAAATTTCAAGTAGTCACAACCATTGCATATCTACACTAACAGTGCTTTTATGTGTTTGTCACTAATTTCATTCTAAAACCTATTTTATTTGAAAATATCTTACTTTAGAAACACAAACAGTGTAATTCAATTATTATTTCTTAGTTAGAAACAGGGTTAGGTCAGAATTCAGATGTAACACATTTAATTTTTGAATAACAGAATTCCAATTTTTCAATTGATTTTTCTGGCTTTTCTTGGCTGTAGAAGATATAATTCAATAGTTTCCATGAATATCCAGCAAGGTCAATGTTGTTGTAGGCTTATTTAATTGTCCAAATTCATGATTACTGTTGCCCTTCTAACCACAGAATAAGACACTTTAGTTAGTTTCCAATATAACATAAGCTAATTAAATTAATAGATTGAATTCCTGACTTAAATCCTGTCATGGAATAATCCATGTATGCTGCCAGTCACATGCTAACATTAATAATGCCCTTGGTTGTAATTAGTGTTGCAAACTGAAAAAAAAAACAAAATGTTTTTTTTTCAGATTTGTGAAAAAAAACATGAAAAAAAACGTAGCACCCTCGTTTTTTTTCTAAATTTGGTTTTTTTTCAGAAAACAATATATTTGATAAATTATAGTTTTATTTATGGAACTTACATTTTACATGTATGTTTTAAACCTTACTAAATCATATAATATCTTACATAATGATTCATAAATGTATCTATATAGGTAACATAATTTTTTATTCATCTTCTATGTCGGTACCGCATTCACTAGTTCGGTCGGAGTTGGAATTTTCTGTTTCTTCTTCTGTCCCCTCTAGATCCATAACTTCAGAAATAGTTACATTTTCTTTTACTGGTTGTATTGCATGAAAAAGCTTTTGAGATTGCAATTTTAAGTTGTGAGCAAAGTAGACACTGTGAATGAAGACTGCGCCGATAGTTCTGTATTACGGTCTTTTAAGTTTTAATTTAAATCTATTATCATACAAAATAGGAGCTTTATTTGTTTTCAATCGTTGGTTTACGCCAACGGTTGCAAGGAAATTATTCATAATTACTGACAATGACTCAATATTATCACTATATGCTGCGAGTTTAACAAGTATACGAATATAAGGAAAGCACAACAAGTAATAAAAAGAGGCAAAAAACCGTAGTTAAATTTCCTAATTTTTTGAAAAGATTCGTAGGTCTACAGATAAATTTGTAGGGCCTGGAAGCACTAGTTCAAATAGCGAGTATCAATCCAAACAATGGGGAACGGCCTAACGGGGATTCCTTCTCAAGCAACCTAGCCTTTTCGGGAAGTCCCCTTTCGTAAAAGAAAACTTCAGTCAATGTTACCAATATTTTTGTAATTTTTTTTTTTCTACTCAACCAGAAAGATATAGTAGATTTAAAAGTAAGATAAGTACTTAGTATTAACTCTAAAACAGTCATATTAAACAATAAATGCCTTAAAAATTTGAAATTTAGTAGTTATGAAAAAAAAACATGTCCCAGAAAAAAAACATGTTTTTTTCACAGTTTTTTTTCATGTTTCTTTTCACATCAGAAAAAAAAACTGTTTTTTTTACAACACTAGTTGTAATACTGCTTGTTGCCTTTGTCAATCTGTCCTCTTTTATATGCTAAAATGTCTTTTATATTGTATGAAATGCTCTCGGGTGACTAGCTGAGTCAAGAATGCATTGTCACACGATATTTCGGCAACTAAATTCATTGTTGCCATCTTCTGGTGACTTTGTGTGACAATGCATTCTTGACTCGGCTAGTCACCCAAAAGCATTTCATCATTCTCAATGCCGAGAAAGACTTCATTCTTATATGTTTTTTATATTATTATTCCAGATATTTAGTTTGACAATGATTCAGTACGTGACCACTAGAATGGTAAGAGCTGTTTTGGGTGGCTGCATCAGGGATGTGTGGATGAGGGATATAAACACTGAAATCATGGAAAATTAGTTTAATTATTACCTACAATTATGAGACACCATTCAAATGTTTGTACAGATTCATTACTTCGTAGATTTCAGGTTCCATGGAAAGTAATAAAACCAAGAAGCAGTGATCACACTGTTGAAATAACAATGTTCAGTGATCTTTACTACTACAAATGTATAATGAGACACTTATTTTGTTCACTTTTCTTTATAATGGCCTCCACAGGTTAATCCAAATGCACTTCTGTGACAATAGTGCTTGTCATATCTGGCAAACCAGGCATCAGTTCCACAATGATGCTAGTTACTTCTCCAAGGAAGTGCAATGAGAAATATAACTGGGATGGTTCCCCTTGTATTCCCCTGTGATGTAATTGTATTATACTGTTACTATTGTACGGAGCCAGTCCATTAAGGGCTACCAAAGCTAATCAACTTCAACATCCCCATCCAACAGGTGGATCACAGTGTCATATGCACTGCAGAGAGATTCAGAATTTAACTCAGGGCTTTGATGCACAGACCAGTGATTAGGAATTGTGCAGCACCCTGGCAGTGAGGTCCTGATGATGAAAATTTCTTTTATCACCAGGAATTGGAACTATGTCACGGTAATCAGTTTGATGATGGTAAAATACAATTAATGTCTTGCTTACTTATGTTAGTGGTTTTATGCAATGACATATAATGCAAACTTGACACAATGCCACTTTTCAGAATCACAATAAAGTCTGTAGCTTTGACCATGTTGATAGTGGCTTTATTGGTACCAGACTACAAGATGAAGTCCCCAAATGTCACACAGACTATTTAGATATTTTTATGGACATAATTCCTCACACAGTGAACAATTTTAATTTCAGCTATAACAATAGTTCACACAGAAGTCTTTATTGCCTAGTAATGATGACAAATTACTTCAAGTACAGGAAAAACATAGTTTATTAAAAACTACCAAGCCACTTCACCACATTGTCATCAAATAATAGACATGGATTCTATAAAAATTACAAGTTAAAGTTTCAGACAATCCAGTCACTTCCTTACACTTTTCACATTCCACAAACTCATCTTCCCTGGCTAATGACAACTATTCACATTTAACTCTATATCACGTTGGCACCTACATGTTTCAATAATGTTCCATGGTTACTATGGCTGCAACTTACACTATCCTGACTACATACAACTCATACGTGCACACCCGCATGGATCAAAATTCAAGTCACTTCTGCCTTTTCCAATACGGCCACTACTTCTTCTTCTATCACTCCTCCAATCACGTATCTTCCTTTATCTGCATGATCCTATATGACCAATTGTAAGTTACCTCCAATAATTTTACTGTATAATTTCCATTTGCTAGTCGCTCTACCTCTCTAAAATTATGTATCTAATGCATTCATTAATTTATCAACTTTTCTTCGATTCCTGCCAAATAATATGCTGAGTTTTAAAACAACTCTTTGTTTAATTTGAATTTCATAACATGTTGTATTTTCCTGTTAATTAGTTTCTCGATTCTTTTACTTCACAGCCAAAATAGGTTGTCATCTTGGGTTTACTTAGATGAAATTTCAACTTCTGTGTTACAACTGGAAAATCCCATGCCAGCTGCTAGAAACGTTCTTGGTGCTGTAACCACCATCCTATTAATAAGATAAGGAACTCATTCAATTTACATTTGAAATTTCTGGTTTTACCTCAATTAATTTCAACCCATATTTATGCACCTGTAATCAATTCTTCTGTGGTAATCTGTCTGTACTTGATCGTCAGCGGCTTTTAACTGAACAAAAGCCAATTATCTGACACCACCAACTGTAATAACTGCAATTGAACTGAAATAATGTAGGCTTTCTCGGTGAGTCAGATGCATAAAATCTTCTCAAGCTTTCCACCGAGATAGTGCGTCAGTAGAAACACAAAGCGACGCTTCAGAGCCTGCGATTGGCTCCATCTTCCAGTGAAGTGTCGTATTTCGGAAGGGTCCCTGCTTATAAGTACTTTGGTTGCCATGTTATATCAGTCACGTGCATTGGTACCAATTGGACCTCAGACAGTGGGGCAGGGTAGGACCTAGTGGAGCATCCGGGTAGTGGGACCAGAGGTGTTGTAAAGGTATTCGCAGCAGAGGGGAGTAGCTGGAGATGATAATCTTGCAGCCTTAATCTCTGCCTCTTTAGATGATCTATCACTGGATTCCATGCCTTTTTGAGGAGGTATCCCAAATCCCTAATTATAATTCCATCAGCTAGCTGAATCTCCACAGCTTCCATAATCACATTATCTCAAAAGCCCTTGGGCAAAAGATAGAATTTTTGTCACCTTTGAAATCAAAGGTATGCCTTTCCTTGATACTATGCATGGCCAGGGCGACTTATTGACCTGCCCCAACCATACATATCTAGCATGCTCTAAACACCACTGGAATACAGACTGTATGGTCTGCCCGATATATCATCATCCACATTCACATGTAACCGAATATATGCCGGGATGCCCAACCCATCCTTAGTTTGCATTGTAGGTTCCTTCTACATCTACATCTACATCCATACTCTGCAAATCACAAACATTGTGGGTGGCAGAGGGTGCTAATCACCAATCCTAAACCCATCCATTCCAATCCCGAATAGTGCGAGGAAAGAAGGAATACATATAAGTATCAGTACGGCATCTTATTTCTCTAATCTTATCCCTTCGGTCATTGCGACCTAAGTAGGTTGGCGGAAGAAGAATTTCATTGGACTCGAAATTTAAATTTTTTCGCATATTCTCCAATAAATTCGAATGCAAGCTATGTCGTCTGTCTTCCAAACTATCCCAGCCCAATCTATGTATCAATTCTGTGACGCTTTCATAAGGGCTGTAACAACAAGTCACGAATCTAGCGGCTCTCCTCTGCACCCTCTCAACTGAGTCAATCAGAACCTTGTGATACGGATCCCAAACCCCACAACAGTAATCCAGATGCGGATGCACTAGTGTTTTATACGCTATCTCCTTTGTTTGAGCATTACAACTCCTCAAAATACGACCTATGAATCGTAATTTAGAATTAGCCTTGCCTACGACGGAAGTTATGTGCATGTCCCATTTCATGTTGCTTTGTACTATCACCCCCAGATACTTCATGGAATCAACCGTGTCAACAGATGAATTGTTTATTTTGTACTCGTGAACAAACTGATTCTTCTTGTTACTTATCCGCATTGCCTTGCACTTTTTGCAATTAAGTGTAAGCTGCCATTTACGGCACCAATCGAAAATAGCATCCAAATCACGCTGAATTTCTAAGCAATCGTCGGAGCACCTTATTTCCCTATAGATAACCGCATCGTCGGCAAACAATCGCAACCAGCATTTGACATTGTCACCTAGATCGTTTATAAATATTAAGAAAAGAAGTGGACCTATTACACTTCCTTGAGGAACGCCCGAAGTAACATTTATCTTAGAAGAGGCTTCCCCGTCAACAACGACATATTGTGATCGACCACTTAGAAAATCACGTATCCACTCGCAAATCTGAGCCAAAATACCGTAAGCTCGAATCTTCGCTAAAAGTCGGTTGTGTGGCACAGAATCAAAAGCTTTCTGAAAATCCAAAAAAAACTGCATCAACTTGCGAACCTGCATCTATAACTTTCATTATGTCGTGGGAAAATAGGGCCAATTGTGTTTCACACGATCTCTTCTTCCGAAATCCGTGTTGACATGGTGTAAGTAACTCATTCTCATCTAGAAACTACATTATGTTCGAGCATTCTGCTGCAGACCGATGTTAGAGATATGGGTCGATAATTCCTAGGATCACTCCGATCTCCTTTCTTAAAAACGGGAATTACCTGGGCTATTTTCCAGCTAGAAGGTACTTTTCTCTCTTCTAATGATTTACAGAGTATATCTGACAGAAATGGTTCAATATCCTCCGCGTATTCAGAAAATACTCTTACCGGTATACCATCGGGACCCGCCGCTTTACTCCACTTCAGGAGTTTTAATTGCTTTACAATTCCTACGCTATCAATTTATATCGGATCCATCTCTAATTCCATACGATGTGGTACAGTGGGGATGTTTTCCATGTTTTCTTGCGTGAATGAATTTTTGAATTCGGTGTTAAATACGGTAGCCTTGTCGTGGCTGTCTTCAACCTCCCGTCCGTCTTTTATTAGAACTGGCTTATTATTCCCACTACAACTAACTTTTTTTACATATGACCAAAATTTCTTAGGGTTTTCATTGAGGCTCTTAGAGAGAGAATTTTCACTAAAGTTATTAAATGCCTCACGCATCGCATTCTTAACACGTCCCCTTATCTCCTCTAACTTATCTAAATCAGTCCGATGCATCGTCCTTTTTGATCGTGCATGTATCTTCCTTTGCTTCTTGAGTAACCTTTTAACCTCCCGTGTGTACCATGGGGGATCGTTCTCTTCCCTGATTGTCCATTTCGGTATATGCAAGTTCATACCTTCCCCGAGTATATGTAGGAATGGATGCCACCTCTCTTCAACGGTGCCTCCTGCTACTAAGAAGGTGCAGTAATTATGCCTCAAATACGCTCTAAAACACTCTTTTGAAGCCTTTTCGAATCTGTAAACGATCCTCTCTTTTCTCTTTCTGCGCGTGGTTGTTAGTTTTACTACAGCAATTACAGCTTTGTGATCACTTATTCCTGCAGTGGTAGAAATATCCGTGAATAGTTTGGGCCTATTTGTAACAACTATATCTAAAATATTTTCGTTACCGTTGAGGCATCGCGTAGGTTCAGTTACGAGCTGTTCAAGATGGTGATCTGAGAAGAGGTCTAGAATGATTTCGCAAGCTGCTTTATCCCAGCCCCCAGTAACATGAACGTAATTAGTCCAGTCGATATCTGGCAAGTCACCTCCTAGCATTATTGTATGGTCCGGAAATTGCCGTGCTATATTATTTACATTATTTCTCAAGGCCTCGGCAATATTTATGCTTGCATCGGGTCGACGATAGAACGAGCCTATCACAAGTTTTGTCCTAGCTACGTTGAGCTTGATCCATATGATTTCGCAGACAGTATGGACATCTATTTTGCTACGTGGGAGGTACTAACTAACAGCTATAAATACACCACCTCCTTGGGAATGCAACCTATCCTTACGGAAAATGTTCATGTTACTATTAAAAATTTCGGCGGAACCTATATCCAGTTTTAACCAACTTTCTGTGCCTATTACGATATCAGCATCTGTACTACGAATAACGTTTTCGAGTTCAGGCTGTTTATTACAAACACTTCTGCAGTTAGCTACTAGAACTTTTAATGTTCGGGATTCTTTTAAGCTACCCTAACACGCGGTACTGAATTTATCTTGGGTGTCCGCAACTGAATTTCCTCCTCAGGGTCATCCTCCCTCAGCCTAAAAAACCCCCCAATGCACTCCACACGGCCCCTGCCACCTTCTTAAGTGATTGGAAAAAGTTTTTATCCCAACTTTGTTTAACATTCGGGCGAGTTTAGCTGAAATTGGTAGAAATACATACTTATCTGCTTGCTGCTACTCCGTCTTATTCATCCACTTCTTGTGAAAATCTCTGTTAATCTATACCTCATTGATATGGAAAGTGCATCATAAATGGCCCAGTTCAGTCGGAAGACTGTCCATGTCACAGATGGCTCTGCACAGCTTAACAAGGCCGATAACGCCAAACTATGATGAGCGGGATGGTGGTAGCTCTGCACCCCAAGATATAAGTGAGCAAGAGTAGACTTCCTGTAATATATTAAGGAAAGTCAGGCAACTGCACTGTTCCACCTCCATCGTAAATTGGATTTTATCATTAATTCCATCCAAGTGTTCAAGGAATTCATCCAGTTTCTCTCTTCTGTGTGGCCATATCACAAACGTATCATCCACGTATCTGTAAAATGAAGTTGGTCAAAGTTCTGCACTCTCAAGAGCGATGTCCTCAAAATCTGTATATATAAAGATGTTTGTTCTTCATACAAATCCACAGGTTTCATCTCGATGAAACTTTGCACACTTATTCTTTGAAATAAGGAGAAAAATACTGTCTAAATTTGTTTGAAAAATTTCCCATCATATTGAAGTTGTCTGGTTCAAATCAGGCAATTTGAATGGCGACAGACAGAAGCATAGGATGTGTAGGTCTCTGTACTACCTTTCCATATAGTGGTCTTATTGCTCAGTGGTTAAAGAACTTGTTTACTGATATTTGTATCATGGTCTTCCGTTCAAATCTCTTTGGAGGCAAAAATTTTGAAAAAAAAATTTTGATGCTATGAGTCATGCCTAGACCGTCGGTTGTTCAAATTGCATCTTAAGCTGTAGATAACACAAATATAGGGTTGCAGTGTGACGCAAATCATAGTTAGTCTTGCAGTGCTGTAGGTGTACACTTTTTTACTTTATATTGATCTCTCAGGGTTTGTTTGCAGTCAGTGTGTATGTAATCTGCAGTAATAATACTGTAAATGTGGAAGTAAGTCTCTGTCTTTTTATCATGTTTTGATGACTAAATGACTATGCCAATATTGATTGAATTTGACAAGGAAAAACTGTAGGAAGGGCACAGGACATTTTTTTTTTTTTTTTTTTTTAAACAGTTGTAGTCACGAAATTTTGAGAACTTATTGAATGGTGACTGAGGGACGGATGTGTGTGTTAGTCTCTAATGTTATGTCAGTTGCTAAAGCTGTGCTTCTCACGCATTATGTTAGTGTATAATTTGTTAATAAATGTCATTTAGAGAAAAAACATATTGTTTAGTATAGATGTCAATTTTCTCTGTCCTATTACTTTGTGTCTGCTTGTAAGGAAAAAACTGCTATACCGAGGTGAAGTATAGGTTTAGACACCTTAACTGAACATTGACCTGTTGAAAGTCACTCGGAGTTTGAGTTAATAAATTTAAATGACCATGTTCTAGCCTGGATACCTCGACTGTAAAGTTTGTCGGCCGCCACAAAGCTTATTGGAACCAAAAGCTTAGGAAAGCTTACTGTCCACTGCTAAAGCATGTCGAAATCCACTTTGATGAAAAATTAGAAGTTTATTAAACAGTCACATTTTGAAAAATAACAGTTAAAGTTGAGTAGGCAATTGAACTAAACGTTTCAAAAAATTACAGATTATGAAGAGGAAGAATTCACCGACCTAAACTCATTGAAATATTTATAAGTTCAAAGTCATTATTAATGTAAGTCACTGATAAGGTTAGAAAATTCAACATGGTGGAAGATCCACCATGCTGCCACCTCAAAGTTCAACGGTTTTTGGATATTACTTGGTATACCACGACACGACAAATCATACTAACGCAGGTCCACTATGCACAAAAGACAAAATTGAAAAACGAAACCATAAAGACAAAACAAATAAGATAGCCAGATGGTCTGAGCAGCTACCTATATACCCCCAGCCGCATGATAGATGTATTCTAATGCTTACCAAAAAATAGTGTAAAAAGAAGTGTGTATAGAATGTGTTCAAAATTCAACTGTGTGTAGCCTGGTCTTCAGTGTTTATAAAAGGTATTTAGCAAAAATTCTCAAATGATTAGCTTTCTTGTAAATGAATTAAGTTTATGTGCGCAATGGTTATAAGTTTCCGAAAAACAATTGGTACATCCCCGAATTGTAAGCTAATTTAAGCAGATTTTAGGCAACCCTGCTGAATTACAAATTATCATGATAAAATTAGTGTCATTGTGTTCTACATTTACTCCTGATTTTAATGGTGTAATTTTTATTATGGTCAGAGGTGTAATAGCAAAGTTATTAATCTGACAAAAATTGGGTTTAAAACTGTTTAGCAGACATTTGGTTTCTAGTTCATAATTGCTAAAATGCTACTTATATCATAAAAGTGATGTATCTGAATTTTCTTCGAATTTAGCTATGTGTTTTAACAGTTGTTTTGTTTTTTGCTAAAGTGGCTTAGTTTCATCGCAAATAAATTTTGAAATTACCAAGTTTTCGTGTAGGACAAAATAACTTTAAAATTGATTTAATATTTGTTCTACTGCATGGAATGTTCTGAAACTTTAATATGTTATACTAGATTTTTCGTTCTTTCTGGAAATTTACTTTTTAGTTCGTGAAATTATCGAAAACGAGTGATTAAAAATGTCGAAAGTGCAAGTGTGTTCAATGAAGTGTTTAAAATTTTATTTACTTTATTTACACAGCCTGAAACTACTGAATTTAAGTTCCTTTCTGATTATTATTATTTAAAATTACTTTACTGCATTGAGAAGTGTTAAAAATTAGTGACATTATGAAGTAACAAAAATTGATTGTTTACAAACTGGATATTGATGGATTACCCTATTTCAGGTTAGTTTAAAGGTTGTTTATTATTATAAAATGTTTATTTAGAGATTATATTGTGTGTTGAGTGGCTTTACTGTTTCTAAATCGGCTTATTTATTGAGTTGGGTTGCAGTATCGG
The DNA here is from genome assembly GCA_031002005.1 of Vandiemenella viatica. Classification (NCBI taxonomy): domain Eukaryota; kingdom Metazoa; phylum Arthropoda; class Insecta; order Orthoptera; family Morabidae; genus Vandiemenella; species Vandiemenella viatica. Next base: position 163,735,122 of record CM061919.1, on the reverse strand, counting down.
CTTCTGCATGAAACGGGTTTATCATGTCCTGTAATTGCAAACTGAAAAATTATATGTTTACCATAAGGCTTACTCTGTCCCTTATGCTCTGTAGCTAAGAAAACTAGAATTTACCCAAGGTGCTTACATGCTTATATGTTTCTGGTACCAGTTTATTTTGCCTTCTTTTTTGACATGCCTTGCGGGCGTAAACTGGCCTGAGGTGTAGCTCTAGCAGAGCACGAGCAGCTAAAGTAATTAGTACCCAAGAATCGGATGCTCATGCTGAAGAAAGAAGAAAAGACCAAGCTGAAATATAGCTGCTGTTAATTAAACTCCCCCCCCCCCCTCACATCCCCATACCTTCATTTATTTTTCTATGTTTAAATATGTTGGAAATTGATTCTCTTCATGAGACAGATTCAGTTGACGAATGATATAGTGATGTCTTTCCTGCCATATTATGCCAACTAAGTGTTGATTGGGACAAATTCTTCGTTACCAACATGTTTCTATATTCAATTCTGGCAAAGAAATCCTTAATCCACATGTACAAAGTTGCAAGTGTCAGCTAGTATTCTATAAACATGTTGGGGACCACTGGGGAGAGAGGTGAACCCATGACCACCCAGTCACATTGTTCATAATAACTCCCTTCAAATGAGAAGTATGTTGAAGTCAGAGTGTGGTGGAAAAGTTCAACCATCGGTGGTTCGAAATGCTGCCTGAGGGGTTTCAAAGTATTAGCCAGAGGAACCCTTGTGAAAAAGGACACCACATCAAAACTGACTATTACATCCTAGTCTCAACACTTTTAGTATACCAGTAAATTCCGTTGAATATTTATGCAAGTCTATGGTACTCACTATAGGTTGTAATGGAACTCCCTTTTTATGTACTTTAGGTAAACCATATATCCTAGAAGGTATCAGAGCTTTGCCATGAAGTCTTCTAATTGTTTCCGGCGGAAGACCTGAAGTTCTCCTCACTATTTACAACATTGGATCACGAGTCAGTCTAACATATGCTTCATCTTCCAAATTGAACTACCTTATAACTTTAGTGAACCATTCAGAATGTATCCTTTTCTCTTTAGAGGTAGCCCAAGCTTCTTGCAACTCCACCTGCCAATGATATAATGAAAATAAGATCAGCATATTTAATATTTGATTTCATTATAATTTCATCAAAGTTAACATTTTCTTCACCTAGAGAGATATTCAGGATAATAATTAGTAAAAAAGATAATAAACCTTGTAGCGAGTAAATCATACTAAAAAGTTTGAATACATTAATAGCTAAAAGCCGGTATAGAAAATTTAACATGTAATTACATACTTTAAATTTGAGGAGTGTTATTTTGGAAGTCAATTATATCAAGAAAGAAATGTAATTTTTGCTTACATAATATACTAAAGTTTGGAAAAGCTCAATAAAGTTTCAAGGTTGTTTTTTTAACATTATATAGTAATCTAGACACTTAGCATAAGGAAAAAATTAATCAGTTTAGTAATATACATAAATTCAAGGGAGTAAACTATATTCAGAACACAGTTAGAAACAGTTTCCAGTAGGTCTCGCTAAGATATATATAGAATTTTAATGGGGATGAAACAAAGTAGAGATTTTTTACAGTTTTAAAAACATGTCTGAGCAAGCCAGCTCTATCTATTGCTTTACCCGGAAGTAGCATTTACTTTAAAAATTCATAGTAAATCGAAGTAATCGACTTCAAAATCACTCATCAGTCATTTTAGAACACGTAGAATCATTTCAAATAGGTTTCAAAGATGTCAGAAAGTTATTAGTGGGATCAAAATTTGTGATTGCATCAATCCTCACTTCAACCTGTTAGGAAATACTAAACCCTGATTGTTTAGTACAAAATGAAAGAGTATTAAATTAGAAGTAAAATAAATATTGTTTCCGCCTCACAGCTGTAAAATTGTAGAAATTAGAAGCAGTTTTGAGTAAACAAGAAAATTATTTTTAACAGCTAAGCTATTAAAGCTATAAAATTTTTCATAAGGCTAGAAATTTTCATTTATTAAAAATCGTAGCCACTGTTAAAATTTCGGATCTATAGGAGTAGCTGGAGTCAAAAATAAAAATTATAAAACAAGGGCGCAAGGATACATAGTTTCCACACCTCACATTGAAGCTTTTGGCGAGGCTATTTCTATGAGTGACGTGGACTATGTGATGTATTTTACTGGTTACCACTGGTGCGGAGAGGTTGTCAGTTTGTGGTGTGCTTGGTGTGGAATGGTAGGAGTGCACCGTGATGTGAGGGCAGGGGCAGCCATCTTGAGTTTTAGGAGTACAATAGAACAGTTTAAAATAATTTCAATGTCACTTTCAATTTTTGTAACGAGGTTTGATCTGGTTTGGTTACTGGTTATAACTTGCAGTCAACTCAATTTGGTGAAGATTTTCTGATTGCCTATCGATTGTGCGGACTTTTACAATTTCTATTGATAACATAGTGAAGCTTTGGACTTTAATTTAGCAGTGGTGACTTTTATTTACAATACGAACTTTCCTTTTCCATTTTGAAGGGATCAAAGTGGTGGCAGCCATAAAATTAAGAATATTTGACTATCCAAAGGTACACGACAGCCACGGTTATAGTTGAAGTGATTAACTTTTTATCCTAACCCTGCGAGCAGTTATTCTCCTTATAGTGCACACACAGAACATTCTGTGTGCGCACACATTCAGAACCTAGTGGCCCGTTTTTTCTACTACTTGAAGAAGATCGTTACTGAAATATTGTATATTTGTTTGTCCGCCTTTTGTGTTTTCTCTCATCGCATCTGTCAACTTTGGTATGTGATGGGTGAATTCTTTAATTATGGCATGCTGTGCCTCTTTCACGACCTTATAACTCACATTTCTAACAATGATATTTTTTGTACATTCTTCTGTCAATATCTGTTCTTTGTAATTATCTATTACCTTACTGATAATATTCTATGTTTAAAAGCACTTTTGAACTAGAAGCCTGTACCTAACTGATCCTGCTCATGTGATGATGTAGGATCACTCTGTACGGAATTTACAAAGGAGAATAGAATAAGACATTGCTCTCTGTTTTTTAGATTAGTTTTAAATTGAAGACTCTCCTTATCACTGATGACATTGTGGTCTAATTTACCTTACAGGATTCTTCGATCCTGCAGTCAAAAGCCTTGACCAGATCTGAAGAAATTCCTAAGAAATGTCCAATATTCTGTATAAATAGTGAAATTCTCAGTCTGTCTCAAATGAAACTGTATCACTGTAATTTATTAATGCATAAATATTAAATGCTGCATTTATATGGTGCTTTTCGAAATATTATTAAACATGTTGATAGAAATGTTAAAACATTGATTTTGTTTGAGCATTTCAGTTTTGGTATGAGTAAAAATGTATTAATTATTATTTTTCCAGGCTGGCTTTCAGATACAGCTTGGGATAATATTACTGAGTTGGATAAATTAGGAGGATTCCATGGTGTAATTCAGGCTTTTGAACAATATCCTAAGGAATGGCATGTTTGGTACACAGCCAAAGAACCAGAAGATGTGCCTCTTGTTGGTAAGATATCTTCATAATTATCAGACTTCTTCCATTTTTTTCTCCCCTTTACCTAAATATTTTGATTGATTTAAAAATTTTGTACTATAACTTCTCACATATTCTATGTTAAGCTATTCCATACACTTTTCAATGATGTTTCTTTAATTTAATCTCATAACATAGTTTCTCATCTTAAATTTAAATATTTATTTAACCTTACATCACATTTACACTTAAATTAAAAAAAAAATAATAATAATTAACAGCATACAATACTTCTTTCACAATTACTTATTTTTTCTACAGGTGAATGGGAAGGTGCTTGTACAGAATTCCAGAAAATGTTGTTTGTGAGATCACTAAGGCCGGATCGAATTTCTTTCTGTGTTTCTACATTTGTTGTAAAACAGTTAGGCCAGCGATTTGTGGAACCACCTGTTTTGGATGTGAAGGAAGTGCTTGCTGACTCAACTTGTCGTACGCCACTAATCTTTGTGCTCTCTCCAGGAGTGGATCCAACAGGGGCTCTCATTCAGCTAGCTGAGAATCAGGGAATGGCTTCACGCTTTCATAGTTTGTCACTAGGACAAGGACAGTCACCCATTGCCACAAGGTTTGTGATTAATAGACATTTTAATATACTTTGTTTTACATGCTTGTGTAATCTCAGAGAAAATAAAAAGCAAAAGTAAAGAAGAAATTTATTATAATAGACAGCCCAAGAAATATATTACTGACATTTACATATCTACAAATAAATCAGAGATACACATGACTAACACATTTGTAACAAACCAATACACCTCACACTTGCTGAACAGTTGTAAAAATATCAAATGAATTACCTATTATATATATTAATAAGAAAAGATAGGGAAATTAACCCACCACATACCAAAGAGGACGGATGCGATGAGAGAACACAAATGCTGACTAACAACTGCACAATATTTCGGCATATGCCTTGCTCACAAATAGAAAAAACGGGCCATTAGGCTTGGAACGTGTGTGCACACCGAACGTTACCTAATGACTAACTGTTAGTCATTAGGTAACGTTCGGTGTGCACACACGTTCCAAGCCTAATGGCCCGTTTTTTCTATTTGTGAGCAAGGCATATGCCGAAATATTGTGCAGTTGTTAGTCAGCATTTGTGTTCTCTCATCGCATCCGTCCTCTTTGGTATGTGGTGGGTTAATTTCCCTATCTTTTCTTATTTATATCGCCTAGAAGCCGCTTCCATTTTCCTTAGTTGCATCACTATTATATATATTATTCATATATATATATTGTCACAAGCCTTTATCTCCCTTAATACCTAACAGAAATCAATAAATGAGATATCATTTTAAAGGTTAACATGTCTGCTTTGCTCATATTTTAAGAAAGTGTAAGCACCTTAGAATTTTGGCATATTCTAGTTTCCCTAGTAGTAAAATATTCCATAGATCGATTGTAAAGTTGCTTATGCTGGACTTAGAAATTTCGAGAAAAAGTAGTTGTCAACATTAAGGAATTTCCCTGTAATCTTTCCCACAGTTACAATTCGCCATAAAAATCATTTTAAAGTGTATTTATCATATCATGAAACATTTATTTTAAGAGATATTCCTCTTTGTTCAAGCTTTAAAACACGCGATCGGAAAAGTAAAAATCTAAGATTTGAAATATCTTTGAACCAAGTAAAGCTACAGCTGAACTTTTATCACTAGCTATAGTCAGCCTTGTCCCTGATATTTTGGTAATAAAATTAAGTAATTCGGCAAAGTTTAATTAGCAATTTTAATTAAGAGAAAATAATGAGCTTTTTAACTAAAAGGAATATTAATTTGAAATTTATTTCAGTAGATAGCTCTAATTAAGATGATTACGGACATATAATGGTTTTGGTATAAAGTTTAAACATTCGTCTAGTAATTAAGTTTATGAAAATAAATTGGCGCGGTTGTTGTTGACGCGCGTAAAAATTCAGAACACTTAGGGATTTTCCCCGATCGCATTAGAATGTGTCACTATGCGAAGGTTGAATAAGACATTTAAAACTAATTACTTAAAAATAGTCACTAAATATCCATTGATCTTCTATTAAATAGGTCTAAATGCTGTCAGTCTTTAATTGCTTTATATCTGCCTGGTTACTGAGTTTGCTGAGTCATATTTTGGCTAGGCCGCAGTAGAAAGTTGTGTTTCGGCTGTGACGTCATTGAACCTATATAATCTCGTGCTTACATGTGACCGGTTCTTTGGTTTGATTTCGTTCTTTCTGTATCCTGGGAGCGCTATGTGAGTAAATCTGTGTCAGTTCGCGTCGGAGTAGTGGTTAGCCGGTTGAAAGTTGGGACGTATAGGCAGTCATGTTGGAACATCAGCGAGTTAGTCTGCGAGTATGAAGACTACTTAGAACTTTTAAAATTTCAAAGGGGTGTTCGCTAAATTTTCTCTACACAATCTCCAATATTTTGGAAAAGTCTGTTCGATCGCCTACTCAACTGTATAATGCTATTTTTGAACTTGTGATTTCTTTTAAATAAACTAAATTTTTCGAGCAAAGTAGACTTGTAATTTCATAGTAGACTGGAAACCTTTTCTAAGTTTGTGGTTTGAACAAATTTAGTGGCAACCTCTAAGCATTTCAGTTGAGATCCAAAAGGGCTACATGGTCAAATTAAAATTATTTTGTAAAATTTCCACAGAACTTTGAATCCACGTGTACTATTGGTTAAGGCATTAAAGCGATACTACACCCCAGTATGCAGCTTTTGTCCTTACAAAAGTAATTTTTCCAAAGTTGAATCCTTAAGGGCAAAAATGACAATATTTATAAAATACAGTTTTTTGTACTATGAACAGTTTATCCTCTTCAGTCCCGAGCTCATAATAAAAGTGCAAGAGAACTACTGTTGTGTTATTTACTTTGCATTAATGCTAGTTAACAATGAATCACCACAAAAAAAATTTTGAAACAATAATTAATTTTTTATAGATGGTATATATATGATACCTCGGGAGTCAAGCAGGAAAATTATACACACAACTTTACTGCTTCATGTTACTTTATTTCATGGAAAAATATATGTCTTTACCTTTATTTCGACGAGCCATGTTGTACAATCAGGGCTGCCAAAAGCAGAAGATCGAACATATGAGCTGTAAGAAGCGCTATGTATATTGTAGATGATATGATAGACCAGAAAAGGTTCAGCTGTGCAGTGGCCTGGAGGTATCATATATGATACCTTGGGACTGAAGAGGTTATCTCCTGTATTCTTAACCAAAACTGATAAATAAAGTACCATTTTAAAGATTAAGACCTCCACTATTGTGTCATCATATATTAAGAAAGGAATGTTTGTAATTTGACCCTTAAGGGGTGAAACTATCATTATTACCATAAAAGTTTTTTTTTTCTGCAATGAGCCATTTATCTCACTTGATATCTAACTGGAATAAATAAATGAGGTATCATTTTGAAGATTAAAGTCTCCACTTAGGCAACATTATAAATTAAGAATGACATTTTTTGGAATTTGATCCTTGAAGGACAAAATCAATAATTGTGAAACTCAAACATTTGAGGCAGTTCAGATACAAGCTGCTAGATAGCAGCAGCACATATCTCACAGATATTAATAAACTGCTTCACTGGCATTGACTTTTGTTTCATACCTATTATACTAAAAAAAAGCAAAAAAATCACTTCTTTCATCCTATTACAAACCACCAGCCTTTTTCTTCATCGTATTTGTGATATTTTCTCATTGATCTTCTAGTACTAATAAAAGGCTAAGCTTGGTTATTCTGTAGCCATGTCTGTAAGACTGTGCCTTCCTTGCAAAACTAACAATGGCAGGAGATGTTTCTTGTGGTTGTGCAGATTATTTAATAACAATCTATTTAGCATGTGAAGTAATGAATTTCCAAAATTCTTCATTCACTGCATCATTTTTAATGGGCTTACAAGACTTTTATATTCAGTGTAGGTGTTTTCCCGATATTCTACGTCATATAGTGAACTCAAAGAAATAAATTGTCAAAACACTGAAATAAAAGTATATATTGCATTTAAGTTAATATATCAATTATTATTATTACCTATTAATTATTTTTGCTACCTATTTCTCTATATCAGCTGTATCAAAATAGTTCCAATGGAAATGTAGATCATGATACAGTGAATTTATTCATATGTGAGTAATAGAAGCTATTATCTTCAAATGGCAATATTAGTGGAGGTTGTGGGTAGGTTGAAATGCTGACAGGATCAAAATGATAACTGTCACACTTTTACTACAGTATAATTCATGAAGAATTTAGTTTTATAAATAATTTAAGGTGCTTTCATCAGTGCCATGTTACCGAAGTTATTACTTCATGCAGGTGGAAGTAGTTCTATATTTATGTAGCCTGGGCCAAAAAAAAAAAATACTGAATGGCAGTTTTCCCAGTGTATTAACTGTATAACATCAGAGGGAGTCAGTTTGATATGACATTTCAAAATCACTCTCTGGCAGAAGAAGAAATAGGAGAGTGATTTCAAAACATCACATCAAATGGACATCTAGCCTCTTTTTGTAAATGCTGTGAAAAAGATGTCCTCTCAAATTTCATTATGATCATGTACTGTATAGAAACTGGCAGCCTGCCACATATGCAAGAGAAACTTGTAGGCACTGTTTCATGAAAGGATCAGCCAAATGTGAAGATGATTAGCAACATTGGAATTAAGAATTTTCATTCTGCAGTTACTCATCAGCCACATTTTAAGTGCCAGCAATTGAACCTTGCTTGATAAAGTGTCATGGAATAAAGTTTGTGATCCATATCTATATTTCTAAAAATCGAAAAATATACAAATAATTTTTTTGAAATTAGTGAAATAGCTACATACCAAACAACAAGCAAATATGTAGGATGTATCCATGATATTTCAGATGAAATGGAAAACAGAAACCAAATTGATAGAGTGGTCCATAAAGACGTGTTCAATAAGATAAAAACTATTGGGTTACATGAAAAGGTGATTTTCTGGGCAGAAGAAAGGGCAGACAGTATCAAAAGAAGTGGAAGTGAAAATTGGAGTGCCACAGGGTAGCATATTGGGACAATTTCTATTTATTATTCGAATGAATGATTGTGTTGATGGTTTACTTTCAGATGTTAGTTTTTTTGCAGGTGACATAATGCTATGTACTAGGATCAAAACAGTGGAAGAGTGTGAACAGCTGTAGGGTGATCTTGACAGGATGTCTGGGTGGGAAGGTAAATATGGGATAAAGATAAATTCAAAGTAGAGTCAGCTTATTAGATATAAATATAGAAAATAAAAGGGTGATTTCAATTATAGGGTTAGAAAAGAACTGCTTGTTGAATATCTGAAATGTAAATAACTTTGCATAACATTTGATAACAAACTCAGCTGGGTGGGTCACATTGGACAGGTAGTAGGAAAATGTCTCAAAACCCTTCACATGTTGAAGATAGTGGTGAGGGGATGTACCAGAGATTTAAGGGAACTGGGTTAGAAAACTTTTATAAGACTATTGCTTGGATATGGTAGTGTAGTATGAGCCCCATATTTTGGGTATCAACTACAGAAGTTTGTAAGGTAACAGTAAATTTTATGCTCATCTGAGAGTTTGTTATGGAGCACTGCATATCGATATCACTGGACACAGGCAGTTAGTTGGTAATGGAAGAATGACTATGTCAGTTGTATTGAAGCGGGCGCATGTCTAAAGTGATGTTGGAAGTGTTCATTTACTAAGAAAGAGTAAACTTGCTACCATTTAACATTCATTATATTAGATTTCTATCAAACATAATGATGCGAGTGACTAATGTGGAGAGATGATAGTCAGATTGTCTGTATAAAACTGTGAATGACAAAAGGAGGTGATGAAGCAGAGCATGTGTGTATTTTATGTTTCCTTTAACTGATGTAGTTTACTTACAATTTGCTTTTCCCGGTATTCAGAACCTGTAACTTCAGAGAAGAGTCTGTGTAATCAATTTGTCTGATGGCTACCACTAGCACAATAGTAATAAAGTTTTTACAAACAGTGTTATTGTTCAGATTAAATTTCTTTGTTATCATTTAAGCATTATCTGAAACACTTATTATGCACTCAGTGTAGACATCAGGCTGGCGGCCATAACATGAACCTATTAAAGAGGCAAATTTATAAGTTATAATATACATACCAGTCAACTTGAAAACTTATGTTGTACTTACAGTGAACGAGGCTATATGAACCACGTATACTTAAATCAATCACAATTAAGAATGTTAGAAGTTGGATGGGGTGTAGAGAAGGGCTGCTAGATTTGATTCTGGAAATTACTGCAGAACAAAATCAGTAATCGATATGACAAACCAGCTGGAATGGGATTCATTGGGATACTGGAGGAGGGTGAAGAGAGTCATGGGAGTGTACACAGTGTACATTGGTGGTGAAGTGGGAAAAGATATTGGTGTAAAAATTAGGAGTTGTACTTGGAAGGGAAAAGATGACCACAACCACAAGTTTGCATTCAATTTCAGGCAAGATTTGTGGGAAGATTTTCTTTTGTATATAAGGAGGTCAGGGATTATTAGACTGGGTTACTAAGAGGAATGATGAATAATATAAAAAACACACTGAAAGATTTTAAAGTTTAAATTTGTGGAGGCAAAAGTAGATAGGTACATGAATGGGTTAAACTTGATAATCTGTGCGAAAATTTTACAAATAAAATATGATGTATAGTAATATTTAATGCTTGTAATATAATGAAAAGTAGAACCACACTTTTGTAGAAAATATTTATTTGTTTAGTGTAATAGGTACGCATCAAAATACTTACAACATATTATGAAACAGTTAGGAAAATTTAAAATATTCTGTATGTACAACAAACTGTCACTGATCTTAACAGAATACAACCAACCTCAACAAAATGCACATAGCATATCAACATCTCTGTGATATGTGTTGCTGTACAAATAAAATGTTTACATTGGAATTGTATAGCAAAACAAAAGTGATTCCATAACAGAAAAAAATATGCAAAAAGCTACATATTTTATAATAAACAATTCATTGACATGGCTGTGATATCTGCTGCAATCTAAGGACTTGGCTCTGAACTGTCTCATGCCAGCTACCGCTTTAATCCTCAAATTCCAAAAAATTGTTTCTTAATTTATGATTTTACCTGATTGGTAACCTTAATCTTTAAAACAATGTGACATTTATCGATTTCGGTTAGGTATCAAAGGAGATAAATGGCTTGTAATAATAATAATAATAATAATAATAATAATAATAATAATAAAAAAAAAAAAAACGTACACACACACACTTTTGAAATAATATCGATACTTTTGCCCTTTAACCCTTTGACTGCTACGGCGGATCGTGTACGTGCCGCGCTGTGGCCGGCTACCTGCGCTAAGTGATTATCCCTGGGGACGGAGCCGTCCGAGCGGCTACACCCGCCCTGTGCTGAATGTTTCTGGCGAAGCACTGTGACCTCTCACGACTGATACAGAATAAATGCTCTCACTACATAGTTTCTCTGCAAATAAATTACTACAGAATAAAACTGAATCATTAACCCTATTTTTCATAACTAATAATTATTTCTTGCTTGCATTTTTCTCTCGATTTTTGCAGCTTTTGTCGAAAGCGTGGTGATTCTTAAATTAAGTCAATAGTTTACAGTTCTTTCTTGGCAGTTTCTGTAGGTCCCTTACTGTATTAGAGTGTTATTGTTGAATCGAAAAAAATGCTAGAAAAATTCTATTCCACACTTACATACCGCGTTCAGACCACGACTGTAAAATTAGAGATATTCGAACTCTTACAGAGAGTTAAAGCCATCCGATTTTTCCTCGCGCTATTCACGAATACCATAGAAAGAGACCTTAAAATGATAATTGTTCAAGCAGCCTCCCCCACACACCGAAATTTGGTTTCCGGAATATCTTTGTAGATGTAGACACCCAAAATATCTCGATGTTGACTGAATGTTTGCTGCGCTTTGTAATTACCCGATTATACGTAATTTTGTTTCTTTGATGAAATTTGTTCCACATAAGTACTCAACAGATTTTTCATTTCTAAGCTATGAAGTGTCTGTCCATTAATTACGTGATGTGAAATAGAGGGGGGGGGGGGGGGGGAGCGGGTTGCGGCGAAATCGCACGAAACCTCACCAGAGTAACAAAAAGCGGTATCTGGACATAAGTTCACTAAAAATTGGAGTATTTAGAAGGACATCTCTGGTCCAATATTGCCTAATTTTCAATTTTTTCACGCTAGGCATCAGAAGACAAATAGCTCTGAAACAATACATTTCATCACATCCAGTATCTTTCCACTTTGATATTCGAGAAAGCTCTGATTCTGGAGTATTCTTCATAGTGGTTACACAAAACCAATTCTTTTCATCAGCTATATATTTCGTCAGTTCTTCTGTAAGAAATAACATGAAAACTGACAGAATACTTGACACATTCCCTATTTGACACGCATTTCCCAATAGTGTAACATCAAATGCGTGACTAACTGGACGAAGATGATTTTCTAGTTAGATTTATCGCCAAGACGTAATTTCTTCGTAGCCGTTTCACTATCACTTTCTGATTCTTCAGAAAACTAACTTGTTGAAACATGAGACTGCATTGTCACCCCTCCTGACGAGTATGTTTTAGGAATACAGCTTTCCGATTTTGTGGAATAGCTATCACTTCCATCAAAATGAAGTAGTTCATCCTCAGTGTCACTCATTGTAAGAATCTCCAAGATTTATTCCTCAATGCACCCACGACGTCTTTCAATTTTCAATAAAAATAATAAACCACCCCTCTCCCCTTTACAACCATTAATTTTATAGAAACCTACATTTCTTTTCTGACTTTTATTAAATTTTGCCGATGTATACTTTAAAACAAAGAGAAACATTCTGTTGACATTAGGTCTGTCAAAGCTCAACCCCCTCTCTCCTTCCACCCCTTTAATTATTGTCAATGTTCTTCATAAAAAGCTACACTCAACACCGTTCGACCGATTATCATCAAAGTTGGCATATACATGTAATTTTTTTATGCAGAATCTGACAAAAAAATAAGTAAATAAAAAACCACCCCTCTCCCCTTTACTCCCCTTAATTTTTATACAAACCCACATTTTTTATCCAATTTCGATGAAACTTTGGACATGTATTATCAAAAATAAAGAGAAAAATACTGTCAACTTTTGGTTTGAAAAAACTGAAGCCCTCTTCCCCTATCCACCCCCTAAATTTTTACCAATGTTTGTAAGGACACAGGCCGATACCGGTGCTGTAGTATCGCCTTAGTGCCTCAACTAACAGTTTATGTTTATTCAAAGTTCTGCGGAAAGTTCATGAAATAATTTAGATTTGACCATGTAGCCTGACAGACTCAACGTAAATGCCTGAGGTTGCCACTAGATCTGTTACTAAACCACAAATCTAGAAAAGGTTCCAAAATCACTACAAAATGACAAAAGTTCACTTCCAGAGAATTCAAAGTTTTATTTCCAAAGTCACATTTACGAAAATTTTCATTTAACAGTTGAGTAGGCAAATCGAACACACTTTTTCAAAATATTGCAAGTTGTGGAGAGAAATTTAACTGACCGACCCCTTTAGTAAATTTATAAGTTCATATTAAAAAGTTGACCTCGCCTGCCAAACACCAAAGTTCCAACATGGCTGACTCGGTAGCTCCACCTTCAACAGATTTCCTACACGCTTCTACATCAAACTGACGCAGGCTATTCAAACATACTGCTCCGCGGAAAAAGGGAGACGAAATCAAATGAAAGACAGACTGAACGTGGTAACATGTAAGCACAAGATTATATAGAGTCAATGCCGTCACAGCCGAAACACAACTTTCTGCTGCGGCCTAGCCAAAATATGACTCAGCAAACTCAGTAACCAGGCAGATATAAAGCAATTAAAGACTGACAGCGTTTAGACCTATTTAATAGAAGATCAACGGATATTTAGTGAATATTTTTAAGTAATTAGTTTTAAATGTCTTATTCAACCTTCGTATAGTGACACATTCTAATGCGATCAGGGAAAATCCCTAAGTGTTCTGGATTTTTAGGTGCGTCAACAACAAACTGCGACAATTTATTTTCAAAAACTTAATTACTAGACAAATGTTTAAACTTTCTACTAAAACCATTATATGTCAGTAATCGTCTTAATTAGGGCTATCTACTGATATAAATTTCAAATTAATATCTCTTTTAATTAAGAAGCTTATTATTTTCTCTTAATTAAAATCGCTAATTTAACTTAACCAAATTATTTAATTTTACTGCCAAAATATCGGGAACAAAGCTGACTATAGCTGGTAATAAAAGATCAGCTGGCACTTTACTCGATTTAAAGATATTAAAAATCTTAGAATTTCTACTTTTATGATTGCATGTTTCAAAACCTGAACAATCCAAATTATCTCTTGAAATAAACATTTCATGATATGATAAATACACTTTAAAATGATTTGTATGATGAATTGTAACTGTAGGAACAATTACAGGGAAATTCCTTAAAGTTGAAAACTACTTATCTCGAAATTTCTAAGTCCAACCTAAGCAAAACTAGAATTTGCCAAAATTCTAAGGTTCTTACATGTTCTTTATGCAAAGCTACAGTGGACACCATTTAACTGGTCTCCATTATAGTTGGCATATACATGTAATTTTTCATGGATTAGTTTTCTGACCAATAAATAAATAAATAAACCACCCCATGTCTCCCTTTACATCCCATAATTTTATAGAAATCTATATTTCTTATCCGATTTTTATCGAACTTTGCCCATGTATACTTTAAAACAAAGAGAAAAATCCTGTCAACGACTGGTTTGCCAATGCTCAACTTTTTCCCTCCTTCAACCCCATTAACTTTAGTCAATGTTATTTATAAAAAGCTACAGTCGCGATCGTTTGAATAATTACCATGAAAATTGGTGCTTATATGTATTTTTTCACGAAGAAGGTGTCTGACCACAAGATCTAAAAACCGCACCCTCTCCCCATTAAACGGCTTAATTTTTATACACAACCATAGTGTTTATCCAGTTTAGACAGAACTTAGCAAATTTTTAATATAAAACAAAGTGAAAAATAATGCCAACTCTTGGTTTGCAAAAACTGAACCCCTCTCCCCGTTTCCACCCCTTTGATTTTTGTCGATTTCTTTTTAGAAAGCCACAATCAACAAAATATGACTGATCTTTATGAAAGTTGGCACATATATATGAAAAATTTTATGGATAAGATTTCTGACCAAAAAAATCAAAAAAACTACCCTAGCTTCCCTTCCCTTAATATTTGTACAAAACCCACATTTTAATTCGATTCGATGGATCTTCGCATGCGTATACTTTAAAACAAATAGAAAAACATTCACAAACTTTCACAAAAACACAAACCCTATTCCCCTTTCTACCCATTTAATTACTGTCAATGTTCTTTATACAAAGCTACTGCTTCTTTCTGATTTTGAAGGAAGTATGCACATGTATATTGCAAAACAAATAGAAAAATTCTGTCTACATTTGGTTTCGAGAGTCCAAACTCCACTCCTTCCTTTTCATCCTTTAATCTACAGTTTCTATCCGATTCTGCAGGAAATTTGCACACATATACTTTAAAACATACAGAACAATTGTGTTTAAATTAGGTTGCAGAAGCCCAAACCTCTTCCCTTCTACCCCCACCCCTCCTAATTTCCAATGTTCTTTATAGATACCCTCTGTTTTATCAGATTTCCATGGAACACTGCCCATGTATACTTAAAAACAAAGAAAAACATAGTGGCTACATTCTGTTTACAAAACCCTACCACTCACTCCCTTAGCCCATTTAATTTTTGCAAATGCTCTTTACACAAAGCTACAGTTTTTGTCTGGTTTTGATGGGAATTTGCACATGTATACTTTAAAACAAAGAGAAAAATACTGCTCACACTAGCTTTACAAAAAACAAACTACTCTTCGTCTCCACACCCCTTAATTGTTTTTTATTCATACCTACAGTTTTCATCTAATGTCAATAGAAATTTACACATGTATACTTCAAATCAATCAGAAAAGGCAGTCTACATTTGGTATACAAAATCCCAATCCCTCTTCCCCTTTACCCTCACCCCTTTTAATTTCCAATGTTTTTTTACAAAAATCCACAGTTTTAAATCCCGTCAAAATCAATTAAGCTATTTTTAAGTCAATGCATAAAATTTATAAAGTAAATTTGTCATAATGTCTCAACATGTACTTCAGATTTCAAGTTGGAACCAGAGTTTTCACGTTGTTAAAACCAATTAAAAATCTATATTTTCTGTGTGATACCGGAGCGAATAGATATATTCCGGAGATTTAAGTATGTGGTATGTATTAATGCCCAGATGTTACATGTTTCGGTTATTGAACAGCAGCATTAACAGATGTTATGATAAGATCGAAACATAGCCTGGACCAAAATGTAAACTAACATTCCTTAACACAACACCCAATTCACCCCGTTCTGGAAGTAGTTGTGGTATATAAAGACAGAATTCTTCTTTGAAATCAAGCGCTTTAATCTCTGAGCTACCAAGAAGTTCGCAAAATGGGAACTGCTGCGGCGTATTTAAAATACAAAACAAACTATAATACCACTAAAAATTTAAAAATAAAATAATTGTTTAAAAAAACAAAAACCGCCTTCAAAAAAAAGCATTAAAAATTTTAAAATAACTTTATACCTTGCTTAGGAAAAAGTAAATCTAAATTGACAATATTTTATATTACTGTCATTGAAATTTTTACATTAATTAGTTATTTTTGGAGTCGGTGCCAGCGAAAGAAAGAAAAACAAAAAGATAAAAACAATAAGGAATAACAATAATACATTAAAAATCATGTTACTGCTTACCTACAATTAATGCTAGAAACATGTTTCAACAAAACTGAAACATACAGATGATACGCCGATATTATACTAACTGTAAATCATTTACTGCGTGATGCAACCAACCAACTGACACTGTAGCGCCAGAGATATGCCTGGATGACCAATAAGGCCGAGCCACAGATTAAAATACTATTAATTTGTTTCCCTAAGCTGTCTCCCACAATAATACTATCTGCCTCACGACATGCTGTAAAATATTGGAAATTTTTGTTCGTACTCCCCGTTCGCCCCTAACTCCAGTAATTCGATCTTCGCGATGTGACAGCTGGCACCGATTCCAAAAATAGCTAATTAATGTAAAAATTTCAACGTCAGTAATGTAAAATATTGTCCATTTAAATTTACTTTTTCCTAAGCAAGGTATAAATTTATTTTAAAATTTTTGGTGCTTTTTTTTGAAGGCGGTTTTTATGTTTTTTTAAACAATTCTTTTATCCATATTCTCGTGAGAAGGCGGAAGTCCTTGCATTTCCACAGATACTTCTATAAATATTAGGACAGTTGCAGTCGGCCAGCCAGTTTCTTTGAGAGCACTATTGTTTTGCCATGTTAACACAATGTAGCATCCTGCAGTTGGCCAGAAACAGCGTGAGCATAACAGTGCTCTGTGGTGTGTTAATTTTGGTGAGATGTACACTCCCGCAGTTGACCAGCCAGTCACTCATCCGCGTAGCATAAAGGGGATAGGTACAGCTAACACATACAAATATTTGTAGAAATTGAAACTTCATTTTCTCCAAATCTATTTAAATTTCAGGCTTCAAATTTCATAGCTCCATAGAATTATATATAAAAATTGATTTTTAAAATAAAAATATTATTTAAAAATAGTTTAATTTACCATCCAAACTGACCGTTAAAAATATGTCATCATTAAGGTCTTTAATGATAGAAAGGATAATATTTGAAATTTTGCTGAAATTTTTTAATCTTGTAAACTAATATCTAGGCAATTAGTTATACCAATAACATAACATATTTAACTTTATATTTGTTTTTAATAAAAAAAAAATTCAAGAAATTAAAATTCTTGCCTTTTTTTGTTTCAACATATAGGCATATTTTCCATTTATGAAAAGCTGCATAAACAGTAATGGTAGGGACTGTAGTAATTAGTATGTAGAACGTGTCCTGCAAATTTGAAAAAGATCTATGCATGTGGAAAAAAGTTATCCTTAAAATAAATTGATGAATTGCTGTTTTGAGATAGTTAAGGTTAAAGATTTGGGTTAATTTAAAGTGCAGTAAGGTTTAAGTGGCTGTCAAACATGCATGCTTAATCACACATAACGCCCATACTGTCAAAGATATTTAAATAATTTTTTCTCTACGAGGGTGGTCCCAGAAGTATCCGGCCTGACCGAGAGATGACAGTAGTTGCTTGAAAAATATCCTTTTATTTCAAAGCACATATTCTATGAAGCACATGTTTCAAGTTTGAAGATGCTACGTTGTTTCGTATTTGTTTGGTAACAATAAATCTTGAACATTGTGAGTAAATTTGTGAAAATGGAGAAAATTGGTCATTATTATGTGATACAATACTTTCATTTGAAAGGCCTCAGTCCAACTGATATAAAAACTGAGCTAGATTCTACTCTGGGTGAGTCTTCTCCTTCGTTTAAAACAGTAAAATATTGGGTGGCAGAGTTTAAACGAGGCCGTACGAGCTGCCAAGACGAGCATCGCAATGGTCGACCAAATGAGGTGACGACTCCAGAAATGGTGAAGAAAATTCACTAAACGGTACTGGATGATTGTCGACTAAAAGTGTGCAAGCTAGCAGACATAGTAGGCATTTCAAAAAGTGCAGTACATCACATATTAACTGAAAATTTGGACATGAGAAAGTTATGTGCAAGATGAGTGCCGTGTTTGCTCACACTTGAGCAAAAACAGTGTTGTGAAAATGTTTCAATTGAGTGTTTAGCGATGTTTCACCGCAACAAAGCTGAATTTTTGCACCGTTTAATAACCATGGATGAAACATGGGTCCACCACTTCACCCCAGAGACAAAAGAAGAATCAAAACAATGGACTGAAAAGGGAGAACCTGCTCCAAAGAAGGCCAAGACCATTCCACCTGCAAGCAAGGTCATGTCATCTGTTTTTTTGGATGCGCATGGGATAATTTTCATTGACTATCTTGAAAAAGGAAAAACAATCAATGGCGATTATTATTCAAAGTTACTGCAATGTTTGAGCGAAGAAATCAAGATAAAATGACCACATTTGGCTAAGAAGAAAGTGTTGTTTCATCACGACAATGCTCCAGCTCACAGATCCGTTATTGCAATGGCCAAACTTAATGACTTAAAGTTTGAATTGCTACCTCATGCACCCTATTTGCCAGATTTAGCTCCCTCGGATTACTTCCTGTTCCCGAACTTAAAAAAATGGATCAATGTTCAAAGATTTTCGACCAACAAAGAAGTGATGTCGGCAGTTAATGGCTATTTCGAGGAGCAAGACAATTCTTTTTATAAAAGTGGTATCGAAGCTATTTAAAATCGCTGGAATAAATGTATTGAGGTGAAAGGAGACTACATTGTAAAATAAATACAGTTTTTTTCAAAAATTTTGTTTTTTCATTGCTAGGTCGGGTACTTCTGGGACCACCCTCGTAACATGAAGTCAAAAGTAAAAACTATTTTTGTGAATCAAAAGAAAACATTCATTTTTTTGAAACCTGATAACTGTTCCTATCCCCTTAATGCAGAATTAGGATGAGCATAACCACGCTCCGTTTTGGCACTCTGTTGGCTCACTCAGTTTCAGTTGTAGTATTACTATGTAGTTTTGAAGCAGTTGTTTTACCCCATGTGGTGAGTTGCATAACTTAAGTGTCCGTAGTTGGTGGAGAAATTTAGCATTAGAAGCTGGTGACGAACTTTTATGTGCTTTCATGTGTTGAATTTGTATCTATGGGGTTAGGTCTTACTCGAAACGGTTAATCTAATCTGCAACTTTATCTTCAGAAAATTTGTCTGATGCCATTTCAGTTTGTGACTTTGCTAGACTTTCAAGAATATATGAATACGGTATCTACCAGCAATAGACTTGTGACTTTTATTTTCAACTACCTTTCTTAGAATGGGGTTTTATCAAGCTATGTGGCGACCATGTGACATTAGCAAAACTAAAGCTGAAGTTATCCACAGTTATCCATGGTCACAGTT
The DNA here is from genome assembly GCA_031002005.1 of Vandiemenella viatica. Classification (NCBI taxonomy): domain Eukaryota; kingdom Metazoa; phylum Arthropoda; class Insecta; order Orthoptera; family Morabidae; genus Vandiemenella; species Vandiemenella viatica. Next base: position 163,715,417 of record CM061919.1, on the reverse strand, counting down.
CAGATCAGAACGTTATGGTTAACACCCCGTCAACGTTTGGTCCCCACAGTCTTTTTAAAGATAAATGCTTATTTCATAATAGAAAACATTCACTTCATGTTCAGAGATGTAGTAGGTGATTACGATTTAAATGAGGTACAACACTTTATGTTTATAAAATAGTACTGAAAAGATATTTGAGATTTAAGTTTAAACTAATATGTGTTTAGGAAAATCAAAAAATAATTAATTAATTTCACAGCTCCCTTTTTTCCTGTTTATGGCTTTATGCCTTGTCAACATCGAGGTCATTAGAGTCAGGATGAAATTGGGTACAAAGAACAGGAAGAAATTTGGCCGTTGCCTTTTGAAGGAAGCATCCTGGCATTTGCCTGGAGTGATTTGGAGAAACACTGGGAAACCAAATCTGGATGCCCAGACGGGGATTCGAACCGGTGTCCTCCTTAATGCGAGGCCATTCGCCCTCCTTGCTTGGTCCCAAGTTTTTAAGTTACAGAAAAGATTCATAGCTCAAAAGATGCATTAAAACTTAAACTGCATTATATAAAAATTTAGAATCTGCTGGTAAAGAGTAAGTAACCTCTTTAGTTGAAAATGAGGATTTTGAGAAAAACACAAGATTTGCACACAGCAGAATTCAGCTAGATTGGAAAGTATGTTTAAATTAAAGTATAGTTTATTCCGAGAATACTGAATGATTTTTGTAAAGATTTATGGAGTATTTTGGCAAATAAAAGAAAAGAAAATTTAAAATATAAACAAATAATGGTGGGATTAAGTTGTGAAGTTGATCATAGATTTTGAAGGGAAGAATGGAAACTATATTAAGGAGCCAATAATAAACATCACTGTCATGTGTAAAATTGTGTTCTGTGATATTTGGAACACATTTCAGCTCTGTAACATACATACTTTTGGAGAGAAAGAATATTGAAGGTTTTAGTTAAGACCCAATAGAGGGTTTCACTATGGTATAAAATTTTAAGCAAGCAAGTAGATGATTTTAAATCAAGAACTAACACTTTAGCTCAAATACTTTGCAGATGAGAGAGAATTTTAGGTGTTAATACTTTAGGAATTTTTTTTATTGATTAATGGCTTAAGTTAGAGAAATTTTATAAGGAATTAGTTTTACGTTTAGATAAAGAGATACCATCAACAAAAGTTTCAAAAATATTGGAGCCAAAATAATCTTAAGCACCTCAAAATATACAATAAAGTTTTGCAAGATATCCAAGAGGCTGGAGCCCATAACCGGGGCAGTCGTTTGAAAGCTTTATTCAAGTCAGGTTGCGTTGTGCACAGCAGATTTGGCACCATGTGGAGAAGAGGAGGAAAAACTTCGACGGAAGTGAATTAGCCTGCCGGCCATTGTCATACCATCTTCCACAGATAGCAGAAAAGTGAATTTACTCTCAATGTAGAAGCTTTTTATTTAGATAGGGGGTCATTGGGAGTTGCTTGCGGCTTGTCTCATGCTTTAAACCTACTTTCAATTATTTCGGAGAAGAGTTAAATGCCTTAAAAATTGGTTACCATATGATGTACTTTATCTGTATATACAGTGTTGTTCCAATCAGTAACTTTCTGCAGTAAAACTTATTTAAAGAACATACCTTCATTTCCTGGGGTTTTTACATGGGTTTGGCGGCTGCAAGATAGACTATCCTTAGGCTACATTAACGGTCATAGCTTAGCACGAACCTGTATTCACTAATCCCTGGTACAGCTTTGTTTATAACAACCTGACGAGGAATGACTGCTAGTCGAACTCATGCATTGTGCATGTAGTATAAGTGAGTATGCTATGTATAAAATGGGAAAACCGCACGATGTGAGTTTGACTGAGGACAGATTGTGATGGCCTTGAGGCTTGGCACAAACATTTTGGAAACTACACAGCTTGTCGGTTGTGCAAGGAGTTCTGTGGTGAGTGTCTTCAACAAGTGGCAAAACCAAGGTTAAACCATGTCCAAACGTCAAAGGGTTGGCCGGCGACCCCTCATTACAGATGTCGGATGTTCAGGACAGGTGGTGAACTGTGGTGGAACTAACATCAGACTTTAACGCTTGGCAGAATGCAAGTGTGTCTGAACACACAGTGCACTGAACATTCCTAACAATGTGCCTCTATAGCTAATGACCCATGCATGGGCCAATGTTAACACCACGACATCGGCAACTGCAACTAAAATGGTCACGTCACCATTGTCAGTGGCAAAGCGTTGCATGGTCTGATGAATCCTGATACCTTCTTCATCATGCCAATGGGATGGTGCGAATCCATCGTATTCCAGGGGAATAGCTTCTTGACACCTGTAGTGCGGGATGGAGACAAGGGAGCGTCCATAAACCACATAGCTCCATTTTGGCCTCTTGTGAATCCTGCTTCCTCCCACGTAGTCTTACATGGCTTTTGCCTCTACCCCTCTCCCCCCCCCCTGCGATATAGCATGTAGCTTTTTTCCCTTTTGATTCCAGAAGACATTTTGTACTGTTTTCTCTCATCAGACTATTGTAAATTACATACGGAGAAAATTAAATTAATAAAATAAATATTCACATGCTTTTCTGCATTCTGTACCTCATTTTAGCTGTGAAAAATAATATGAATGGAAAACTATGTGACCTGGCTTGAAACCCCCCTGCCTCCCCCCATGTAGCACAGCATAGCCTTTTCTCCTTCCCCTTGACGTAGTTTATGGACGTTCCACAAGATAGTGGTATCTGAATTATGCTCTGAAGAACATTTACGTGGACATCCATGGGTTCAGTGTAGCTTATGGAAGGCAACATGATGGCCAATAAGTATTGTACACTGGTTGGATACCACATACACCCCTTCATGATGACCATATTTCTCAATGGCAGCGGCATCTTTCAGCAAGATAATGCTCCATGTCACAAGGCCTGGCATGTGATCCAGTGATTCGAGGAACACAGTGGTAGGTTGCTATTTATGTGCTGAACCCCAACTCACCAGATCTGAACCCAGCCAAGCAGATTTGGGTTTCATGCCTCATTTCTTCTGCAGCCTCCATAGGCAAACCATGAATGGCGTGCTCAACACTGTTGATAATATCCCTATACGATATGAATTTCGGTACTGGATCAAAATTGAGCCCCTTAGCTAGCACCGGTATGGTGACAGAGTCAATTATCTTACCACTCAGATTGATGTCTGTACTCACGTCTGGCTCAGAAGAGGCCTTTCAGTTCTGGGCAAGTCGAGACAACTTGCCGCATTGATGTGCCGTTGTGCAGCATTGAACTTTGCAGCTTTCAGCCACCATACAACTGTCTATCCAATTCTAAGCATCATGGTGCAGGTGGTTTGACAAAACAGGTGCACAGATAAAAGTGCTTGAAACCAGAGTGCTGGCACCTACTGGGAGTTTCTCAAACAGCATACTCACTGCAGCAGTAGAAATTCATCTTGCGTCAAACCTCATCAACCGTGACTGTGGGTACCAGCTGAGTGAGGCTTGGACACCACTCATCGATACTATTCGTCGACAGTGCTGCTGAGATATGCATGACACAGTGTGTCCAGATCAACGGAGCATTCGCTAATATTAGGAGCGAGCAATTTTTGCTCATGCATTACTGAGCAGCTTATGGCAAATGCTTTGTCTTCTGAATTTTCCTTCGAATGAACTATGAGGTGTGACGAGATAGGACCCCAGCTACGACCGGTTCCAAAGCCGACAAATCACAGCGTGGCAGCAGGAATCTTGGTTGGCACAGCTCAATACAAGTCAGGCAAGCAACGGCTATGAGACAGAACTCCGGCTACGACTGATTCCAGTGCCGACCAATGACAGCATAGCAGCAGTAGTCTGTGTTGGCTCAGCAGCATCGCACGTTCTTCACCACACTTCACCAAAAGATGGTGACAACAAATGAGATCGCTCAAATATTGTGTAATTATAAAACGTCTTTAATTCGGCTAGTCACCCGAGAACATTTCATATGTTCTCAATGCTGAGAAAAGCTGTGTTGTAATGTGTCTTCCTTTCTGGTTTTTGAAAGCTAGCTTCTTACTGATTTCTGCATGTTAAGATCTTAAATTGTTTATAGTAACAAATAACATTATAATTAATCAACTACTTGTGCTATGCAGTCATCTAAGAAACTGAGAAATGCTATTGGAAATTAACTTGGTGATTAAATTCTATTTAAAATATTGTCTACAGGCTTATAAAAACAGGAGCTAAGGATGGCAACTGGGTATTTCTGGCAAACTGTCACCTGTCACTGAGTTGGATGCCAAAGCTAGATAGAATAATTGAACTTTTACAAACGGGCAAAGTACACAAAGAATTTAGGTAAGAACATGAATGAAAGCTATGACATATTTTATCTAGGCTATACTTTAATCTTATAGTTTTAAGAGTTTTTAACTCTATTTTTCTAGACTCTGGCTCAGTTCAAGCCCTCATCCAGACTTTCCGATATCTATCCTCCAGGCTGGTATTAAAATGACAACTGAACCTCCTAAGGTAAGTAACTAACTCCAAAAAACATTGCCTTCTAATGGTAATTGGGTAATAGTGACATTCAAACTGGTGTTGTGCAGTTGAAGTAAGCAGACACACTTTACAGTATTGCATTGAATAACCTTACTCATATTAGAGGTCAGACATCTGACAAGGGGAAAGATAAGTTCATAGAAATATTGTAAAGTGTGTCATGACTATTTTTATCTTGCTGGAAAATGTGGATGGTAAGAATGAATTACTATTTTCATCATATCTTTATACTGAGTACATGGTTTGTAAAATCTTGAATTGTTGCGAGACCTCTTACTAGGATGAAGGACAGTGGATGTGAGTGCATTTGAAATGTGAATCCTCTGGTCATTTGATGCAGATGATCAGTTCATATGTATTACATTCAAAATTTCTTACTAATTTTAACCTTGTAAAGGTAACCCCCATTAATAAAAAATGGAATATACATTTATTTACTCTTAAGATCCATCGGAGGTAGTTCATGTACACTAATTCACTGACTTCAAAAAAAGGAGGAGGTTCTCAATTCGTCAGTAAATGTTTTTTTTTTTTAATTTTATTTATTTATTTATTTTTGTATGTTCAGTGATATCTTTGTCAATTTTTAACCGATTTAAATGAATTTCTTTAGTGGATAGGGTATACCTCCAAAGTGGTCCCATATGTATTTCATTTAGAAACCACCCCTTCTACCCCTTTACACCCCTTAATTTTTATACAAACCCACATTTTTTATCCGATTTCGATGGAACTTTGGACTTGAATAGTCAAAAATAAACAGAAAATACTCTTAACTTTTGGTTTGAAAAAAAAAAAGAATCCCTATCCCCCTACCCACCCCCTTAATTTATGCCAATGTTCTTAAAAAGCTACAGTCGACACCGTTTGACTTATTACCATCAAAGTAGGCATATACATGTAATTTTTAATTGAGAAGGTTTCTGACCAAAAAAAAATTGAAAAAAAAACACCCCCTCCCCATTCACACCCCTTAATATTTATCAAACCCACATTTTTTATCTGATTTCGATGGAACTTTGGACATGTATAGTCAAAAATAAACAGAAAAATACCATCAACTTTTCATTTGAAAAACTGAACACCTCTCCCCCTACCCACCCCCTTAATTTATTCCAGTGTTCTTTATAAAAACCTACAGTCGACACTGTTTGACTGATTACCATCAAAGTAGGCATGTAATTTTTCATGGAGAAATTTCCAGACAATTAAAAAAAAAAAAAAAAAAAAAAAAAAAAAAAAAAAAAAAAAAACATTTTTCCCCCTTTACATCCCTTAATTTTTTATCAAACCCACATATTTGTTATCCTATTTCGATGGAACTTTTGACATGTGTTGTAAAAAATAAAGTGAAATATACTGTCAACTTTTGGTTAGAAAAAACTGAACCCCTCTCCCCCTATCTACTCCCTTAATTTAAGCCAATGTTCTTTGTACAAAGCTACGGTCAACACCATTTAACTGATTTCCATTATAGTTGGCATGTAATTTTTCATGGAGAAGGTTTCTGACCAAAAAAAAACAGGCCTCTCCCCCTTTACACCCTATATAATTTTTATACAAACCCACATTTTTAGCCGATTTCGTTGGAACTTTGGGCATGTATAGTCAAAAATAAAGAAAAAATTACTGTCAGTGTTTGGTTTGAAAAAATTGAACCCCTCTCACCCTACCCACCCCTTTAATTTTTACCAACGTTCTATGCACCAAGCTACAGTCGACACTATTTAACTGATCTCCATTAAATTTTGCATATACATGTAATTTTTCATGAAAAAGGCTTCTGACCAAAAAAAAATCACCCCATTTCCCCATTTACACCCCTTAATTTTATAGAAGCCTACATTTCTTATCTGATTTTCATTAAACTTTGCACATGTATACTTGAAAACAATGCTGAAAATCCTGCTAACATTTGGTCTGCCAAAGCACAACCCCTCTCCCTCCTATGCCCACCTCCCCCTTAATTTTTGTCAACGTTCTTTATAAAAATCTGCAATTGCCATCATTTAACCAATTACCATGAAAGTTGGTGCTTATCTGTATTTTTTCATGAAGAAAGTTTTGGACAAAAAACCAGAAACCACCCCCTCGCCCCATTAAACCGCTTAATTTTTATACAAACCCACAGTTTTTATCTGGTTTAGATAGAACGTAGCACACTTTTACTATAAAACAAAGAAAAAAATAATGTCAGCTTCTGGTTTGCAAAAACTGAACACGCAGTTTCCATCACCTTGATTTTTTCAAGTTTCTTTTTAAAAAACTACAGTCTACAACATTTGACCAATCTTTATGAAAGTTGGCACATATTTGCATTTTTATGGAGAAGAATTCTTACCAAAAAACTACCCTAGCTTCCCTTTTATATCCCTTAATTTTGTACAAACCCACATTTTAATCCGGTTTCATTGGAACTTCGCATGCGTATACATTAAAACAAATAGAAAAAGAAAAGCACTGTCCACATTTCTTTCGAAAATGCAAACCCTATCCCCCTTTCAACCCCTTTAATTACTGTCAATGTTCTTTATATAAAGCTATAGTTTCTATCTGATTTCGAAGGACGTATGCACATATGTACTTCAAAACAAACAGAAAAATCTACATTTGGTTTAGAGAAGCCAAACCCCTCTCCTCCTTTCCACCACCTTAATCTACACAAAGCTACAGTTTCTTTCCAATTCTGAAGGAAATTAGCACATGCATCCTTTAAAATATACGGAACAACTGTGTTTAAATTAGTTTGCAAAAGCCCAACCCCTCTTCCCTTCTACCCCCACCCCTACTAATTTCCAATGTTTATACACAGCAACAGTTTTTTAATAGATTTCGATGGAACACTCCATATGCATACATAAAAACAAAGATAAACATAAAGTCTACATTCTGTTTACAAAACCCAACTGCTCACTGCCTTACCCCATTTAATTTTTGCAAATGTTCTTTACACAAAGCTACAGCTTTAATCTGGTTCCGATGGAATTTTTCACATGTATACTTTAAAACAAAGAGAAAAATACTGTCCACACTAGCTTTACAAAAACCAAACTACTCTTCACCTCCACACCCCTTAATTGTTTTTTTATACATATCTACAGTTTTTATCTGATTTCAATAGAAATTTACACGCATATACTTTAAATAAATCAGAAAAAAAACAGTCTATATTTACCCCCACTCCTTTGAATTTCCAATGTTCTTTACAAAAAAAAATCACTTTTAAATAATGTCAAAATCAATTAAGCTATTTTTAAGTTGTGGCAGAATATATATGAAATGAATGTGTCCTAATGTCTCAACATGTACTTCAGATTTCAACTTAGACCCCAAGCTTTCATGCTGTGAAAACCAATTAAAATCTATATTTTCTGTGTGATGTTGGAACAAACAGATATGTTCCAGAGACAGATTTGTGTATGTGGTATGTATTAATTATCAGATGTTACATGTTTCGATTGTTGAGCAGCAGATTTAACAGATGTTATGATTAGGTCAAAACACAGCCCAGACCAAAATTTAAAGTGACATTATTCACACTGCATCCAATTCCCCCCTTCTGGAAGTTGGTGTATACAAAGACCCTTTATATATATATATATATAAGCGCTTTAAGCACCAAACTACCAGGAATTTTGCAAAATGAGAATTGTTGTGGCATATTTAAAGTATTAAACAAACTACAATGCCACTAAAAATTTTAAAATAAATTAATTGTTTAAAAAAAAACATAAAAACTGCCTTCAAAAAAAAAAAGCATACTAAAAATTTTAAAACTTTTAGATTAATTAGTTATTTTTGGAGTCAGTGCCACCCAAAGCAAGAAAAACGAAAAGATAAAAACAATAATGATAACAATAAAACCTAAAAAAATAATGTCACAACTTACCTACAGTTAATGCTAGAAGCATGTTTCAACAAAACTGAAACATAGAGATGATACGCTGATATTATACTAACACTAAAGCGTTTACTGCATGATGCAGACTACCAACTAACACTGTAGTGCCAGAGATGTGTCTGGAAGACCAACAAGGTCGTGCCACAGATTAAAATACTATCTAATTTTGATTCCCTAAGATGTCTATCACAATAAAAATATCTACCTCACGAGATTCTGTAAAATATTTGGAATGTTTATCGTAATCCTCATTTGGCCTCTAACACCAAATAAAGTTCACTAATTTGACCTTCACAATGTGACAGGTGGCACCGACTCCAAAAATAACTAATTGAAGTAAAAATTTCTATAACAGTAATGTAAAATATTGTCCATTTAGATTTACTTTCTTCTAAGCAAGGTATAAAGTTATTTTAAAATTTTTACTGTTTTTTTTTTTTTTTTTTTTTTTTTTTTTTTTTTTTTTTTTTTTTTTTTTTTTTTTTTTTTTTTTTAAACAATTATTTTATTTTATGTCATACTTTGAATTTGTGATTTTATTTAACAATTCACAACTTGGTTTACAAATGGGATTGTTACAATGAAAGCTAATATTCCATTTGGAACCTTTTTCTATTAGTAATTTGTACTGCAAAGTTCTTCTGAAAGCACAGTTCTAAGAGCTCACAAAATTCTCTATACGGAAATGCAAGATAAATTATACGTGCCTCTTACCAAATTTGAAGGTTGGACCAAAAATTGACCCCCAACCAGGATATCAAACTAGCATATTACTCTTCTCGTCCAGTTGTTTGTAACAAAGACAAGTCTCATCTGTAAAGGGGAAGCAATAAGTATGGGCTACGGTGATCATGAAGTGCAACTCATATCATCGAAGATAAACACAAGTTGAAAAAAAAATATTATCGCAGAAATTTTTGTGAGGATAAAACACGTATGTTTAACTTACACCTATGAAATGAATCCTGGAAAGGTTTGTATGATCAAATATATGCAAATGAAATCTTTAATGTATTTCACAGTTCTTTTCCACACTACTTTAACCTGGAAATCTGTGGTAGAAATAACTAGTAAAAACTGGGTTTATTATTTTATTTATCAATCTTATTTCATGGATCCCTGCTGAGGAAGGACCTCTGGGATGTGAAACATGTCATGGTTAATACAAATACATATGAGTCATATTCATAGTAAAAACAATTATATGTTACAAAGACAATAAAGATAATAAAAATAAACATTAATTTTTACAATGAATTTTGCAAAAGTCATTTTGAATACAATAATTTATTCTGTTCAAATTCTTGAATGGAGTAGGAGTTGCCAATAAGATAAACTCTCAGTTTTTCTTTAAATATATCTTTATTATCTGCAAACTGTTTTATACTCTTGTGAAGTTTATTGAACAGATGTATACCAGAATAATTAACTCCTCTTTGTACTAATGACAGACATATTTGTGTTTTGTGCAAGTTATTTCTGTTTCTTGTATTGAAATTGTGTACCTGTGAATTAGAAATAAACAGACTGAAATGATCTATGAGAAAGCACATGAGAGAATATATATACTGAGAAGTCATTTTAAGAATATTGAGTTTTTTAAACGTTGTCTGCAAGAAGTTCTTGGTTTTACCCTACACAACATCCTAATAGCTCTTATCTGTGCTATGAAAACTTTTTTACTGAGTTCCCCAAAAAATTATGTCATATGATGTCACTGAATTAAAATATGAGGAGTACAACTGTTTTGTTAATTCTAGATCTGCTGTTAGAGAAAGTGTTCATATTGCAGTAGTGAAATGATATGTTCGTGCCAACAGGTTTCTCATCTATTTTAATACGAAGGAATTTTATAATCTTTGTTTCTAAGATTGTGTTATTTTTATAGCTTACCTGTAAATCTGGCTGTGCATAATTTCTTGTTTTAAACCTCATTTAATGTGTTTTTTCAAAATTTAATTTTAACAAATTTGCCTTAAATCAATTTGCTACTTCACTAAGTACTTCATTTACATTAAATTCTAGATTGATTTTTGGTGTTTTGTCACAGACAGATTAGTGTTATCTGCAAATAAAACACTCTTAACTTTGTCAGATAAGTTTCCATGAAGGTCGTTGATGTACAACAAAAAGAGGAGGAGTCCTAGGACAGAACCTTGTGGAATTCCATGTTTTATTTTCTCCAAGTCTGATGAAGCATCTTTACTTATTTTAGCATTTGAATTCCAAGTATGATTGAAACCATTTACCTGTGGTTCCATAAATACCATAGTGTTCCATTTTCTTCAAAAGTAATTTATGATTTACACAGTCAAATGCTTGATCACAAAATATTCCCACAGGGCTCATTTTATTATTCAGTTCCTCAAATGTGTTATTTAAAAATGAATATATAGCCATTTCTATAGATCTAAATTGTGATTTAGTGTAACATATTTTATTACTCTACGGTACATTACTTTTTCAAAAAATCTTTTGAGAATCCTGAAAGTTATGAAATGGGATGATAGTTATCTACACATGTTGCTTCTTCTTTTTGAACATAGGTTTTACAACTGCATATTTTAGTGTATTTGGAAACACACCTTGCATTAAGGATTCATTACAAATGTGGGCAAGTACACGATTGATTCAATCTGAACATTTTTCAGTAACTTACTTGAAATATTGTCATAGCTGGAAGAATTTTTAGGTTTTAATTGTTTTATGAGTTTATTTATCCCTGAGCCTGTTACTGGTGGCAATTGCATCTACACAAGTCTGTTTGGGAAAGCAGTCTGAAAAAGCCTTAGGGAACTATGTGGGGATTGCTTTTCTATGCCTAATTTCTGTACAACTGAAGTAAAATGTTTGTTAAATATTTCACAAACTTCCCCTACTTCACTATGAACAGATCTATTTTGTTCTATTTCTATGTCTTTAGAGTGATTTACAGATTTTCCTGTTTCAGTTTTTATTATATTCCATATAGTTTTGATCTTATTGCCTGAATTCTCTATTTTCTCTGATATATACCTGTGTTTGGCCTTTCTTATTACATTTCTTAGTATTTTAGAATAAAGTTTATAATGAGCTTTCAGTGTATAGTTACCTGATTTTCTTACTTTTAAGTACTGGGCCCTTTTTTGTTTTACAAGATACTCTAATACCCTTTGTTATCCATCCCTTACCCAGTTCATTGTTTGGAGTATTGACAACTTTCCTTTTTTTGAAACTTCCTTCGAAAAGCGTTATAAACATATTGAGAAAGGAATGAAAGTTTGCATTAACACCTTTTGCATTGTACACATCTGACCATTGATCATTATTTAAGGAATCTATTAAATGTTTTACATTGTTTTAATTAATATTTCTTCTGTATACCCATCTTTTCTTTATCTGTTTAGTAGTGTTTTTGAACTTGATACGTAACAGCTGGGCATCATGATCTGAGATACCATTTATTACTGGAAGTATGTTGTAATTACTGTACTGAGAAATATCCATTAAAAAAATATATCAATTGCAGTCCAGCTATTATTTTGTATTGTAGTAGGGAAATTGACAAGTGCCTTTAAGTTAAAAGACAAGATCAAGGCTTCCATATTTAGCCTTTCATTGCTGTGATTGAGAAATTCAACATAAAAATCTCCACATAAAACTATTTGTTTGTTATTTTTGTGAAATATAGTAGCAAAGACTCTAACTGAGATAAAAACAGTCTAAAATTTCCTGAGGGGGACCTGTAAAATGCTATTACAATGAGCTCTTCCTTACCATATTCTAGTTTTGTAACACAGCATTCAAAGTGTTGTTCTAAACAATACTTACTTACACCTACACTGTTGCATTAAATATTTTTTTTAACAAAAATGGTAACTCCCCCTTTCTCCATTTTACATCTACAGCAATCTGAACTGAGATTTTCCTATATCAGACAAATGATATTCACATATGCACAAAACATCTACATTGAAATTTTTAGAATTTTAAATCCCTTCTAGGCATAAGGTAACGTTAACTGTGCGCAAACAAATTCACAATATGTTGTGTAACTATAGGCATAAAAATATTGGGAGAAAGAAACAATTTTTTTTACAGAATTACTGCAAAAAAAACCAAGTGAGTCAAAAATTTTCAAACTATGTTTAAAAGTATAAGAAAATTTATAAAAAAGTAATTCAATAAGCAAAAATTATCACTCATAATAATTATATATAAAAAAATCTTCCAACAAAACCAAAGCAATGTGGCATATTATTAGACAACAAACTTAAAGTATAAAAACTGAAAGTACATCAAATTATCTACTGATAATTCAATAATTAGTGACCCCAAAGTAATAGCTGAAGAATTTAACAATATTTTACTTCTTTGACAGAACAATTAATTAAAACAAACTGCAAAGTTAAGATGTACCCAGTCTTTCCACAACATCTTTTGCCACAATGTATCTAACTGAAACAAACCCTGATGAAATTATAAAAATCATAATGACATTAAAAAAATAGTTATTCATGTGGACTAGATGAGGTCCCAGATTCCACATTGAAAACCTGTGCTGATTATGTAACTGCCGCTCTAGCAAAACCTGTAACTTTTCCTGAAGTACTCAAAACTGGTATAGTGACTTAACTGTTTAAAGAAAGGTCCTCCTGATAAGTTGGATAGTTATAGGCCTGTATGCCAATTAAGTGTTTTCTTTTTCAAAATATTAGAAAAACTCTTCCTTGACAGACTCCTCTAGTTGATCAACAAATATCCCACTTTCTACCCAGCATCATGGATTCAGGAAAAATAAATCTACTCATACAGCAATCTTTTAATTCTTAAATTCTGTTTTAAAAGCTTTGGATGGAAAGGATATAGCTACAGGTATTTTCCTGGACCTATCAATGGCATTTGATGTAATAGATCACTGTATACTGTTAACTAAACTGGAATAAATAGGGATAAGGAATGCAAAAAACTGAATAAAATCACATCTTGAGAACCATAAAAAAAGAGTATCTGTAGACTATGAAACAACATACCAGAAAAATTGTTCAAGGGAAAGGTTAACCTCAGATCAACAATTTGTTAAGTATGGTGTACCGCACGGTTCAGTGTTAGGACCTATTTTGCTTCTAATTTATATAGATGATCTCTCTAGGAATGTCCATCCAAAAGATGTAGTTCAGTTTGCAGATGACACAAGTATTTTATTCACCTCTCCAAACATTACAAATTTAGAATTAATAGCAAATAAAACCATGAGTGCGTTGGAAACATGGTTTGATGCAAATAATCTAATCTTGAATGTGGAAAAAACAGTGTGTTTAAATTTTTGTCTACGTCACTCTGCTAACAAAACAATATTCAAGTAGATGTAAATGAAAAAGATTTTGAAAAATGCAAATGAAACCAAATTATTGGGATTATGGGTACAACATAACATGAAATTGGATGTACACATAAGCAAATTACAGTGTGTTATGGACTGAGAATCATTAAGAATACCACTAGCATTAGTACAGTAATGCAAGCAGCTATGCCCATTTCCACTCAGATATGGAATTATTTTCTAGTGTAGCTCATCACAAAGCACTGATATATTTAGGATGCAGAAAGAGTAGTGAGAACTATATGTCGCCTTAAAACATTAGAATTGTGTAGAACACATTTCATAAACCTTGCCAGTCTAAATGTTCCATGCCTGCACATCTATGAAATAGTTCTTTTGACAAGAGATTACCTCCTAAGAAACAACAAAGTAATTAAAAGTAATATGGTACATAATTACCTCACTAGAGGACATTCAGACATCCACAAAACTTTTTGCAGGACCACTACATATCAAAAAAGTATTTTAAATTCAGGAATAATACACTATAATAAAATACCAGAAGAAGTAAAAAATGTTTTTTGTAGCTCATTAAAATAGGCACAAGTTTTACTGTATTGTTCAATATCTGGACTCATAAAAAATATGTTCAAGGATTCTGAAATTTTGTTTTCATCTACTATTGAATTGTTAAATTCTCTGGTTTTGTCATTGTATTATCAATCATCTGTATAAGTCCCATCATCTCATAATTATATGTAACATCTAATCATCAAAATGACCTATCCAATGTTAAATGTGCATCTCTATAAATTCACTAAATGGATCAATAAATATCTTATTGTATCTTATCTTTAAAAAAAAAAAAAAAAAAAAAAAAAAAAGGTATTTCGGGTCATGCCCTTCCTTAAGAAAATAGAAACATGTGACTGAGCTTGCACAAGTGCCATCAGTCAAATATCGTGTTTGTGTATTATACTTTTTGTGCCTTCTGCACTCTTCAACTTTTGTGAATGGTGGGTGTAATTTATCCTTCCTTTCCATATAAATATCGCCTCATAGCATTTATTCCTATTCCATTCTTGCTGACTTATATTCTGTATCACACATATACTGCATAATCTTTGGTTATGTGTGTTTAAGTTGCAAAATTTATGATTTGTTTCATGCCTGTCCAAGCTCTATTGATAAGTTAGTTTTAAACTTTAAATTATCAAGTAGTTGATTTGTTCTCAGAGAATATAATTATTCATATGTACATTTGAAACCGTTATTATCATCTCACACTATTGGCTCAGAATTAGAGAAGTTTGTTGTTTAATTATAACTGAAACATTAAATAAGAACTATATATATGGTTACCAAAGTTGGAGGTTGCAGTGGCATTGACATGTGGCTAGACTTGTACACACACTGAACATTGAAAGTTTCAGGTTATTTCCCTTCTTCAAGAAAGATTAAGTTAGTTGCTTGATTGAGGTTAGAACTGATCATTGGTGAGTGGCTCGTGGTGAGGAAAAATCAACATGGTGGTAAGTTTGGATGTGAGTTGAATAGCATAAGCCCATGCACTGTAAAATTGGAAAAATATCATAGGAACAAGTCACAAGCAGGTAGTAGGAGTCAGGCAAAACTATATTCCAGTATAATTTTTGTATGAATTAAAATATCAGTGGCTGCGTCAAATGCGAGGCTTGTGCAAGCCCAGCCACTTCTGTTTACTTGAAAAAGGGTTTTACCCGAAATATTGTATTTGTGTGTGTGTGTGTGTGTGTGTGGTGTTTTATGTTGCTGCTGCCCTCCTCCTTTCAACTTTGGTGAGTGCTGGGTGTATTTTATCTATCCTTTCCATATAAATATATTTTTAAGAAAATGGATGAAAACTCAAATATATTACACATCCGTTAAAAATCAGCTCCGGTGAGTGGTGAAGAGATAAATGGGGTAGGGAATTGATGGAAAAGAAATGAACACACATGAAACATTGAAATTTTCATGTTTACATTGCTTCTTCAACAATAAAGTAAGGTAGCTGCATGATGGAGCCTGGCAGCTAACTTAAGGTGTAGACCATTGAATGATGAACTTCCGGTACTTGGGAAGAAACTAAATAAATATTCAGTGTTTAGAGACAAGTGCAGAATAGTCATAATTGGAGAGGACTTAAATTTACCATTTGTGAACAGGACAATAAGATTAATAACACTAAATAACATAGGTCTGCAAATACTTTAGTAAGAAAGGAGACTTTACATAAGTGTTAGAGCAAAGTTCAAAGGGAACAAACATGTCTGATAACTTCCTAATAAAGCCTGATTACAGGCTGGGTTCTCAAGTAATTTGAGGAATACCAGGGCGGTCCAATAAGTACTTGGGCTACAAAAGAAAAAACAAAAATTTGGAAAAGTGGCAATTTATTTCTCAACAGTCTCCTTTTAGCTCGATACACTTGACCCAGCTATGCTCCAACTTCTTTAACCCGTCTAAAAAATACATTTTCTGGAGATCTACAAAGTAGGCCTCCGTGGCGGCGATAACCTCCTCATTCGACTCAAATTTCTGCCCGTTTCTGCAAGTTTGGAAACAAAAAGAAGTTGAACGGGACCAAATCTGGAAAATATGCTTAATGCGGCAGCAGTTCGTAGCCCAATTTGACCAATTTGGCCGGGGTGACAGCAGAGGTGTGAGCCAATGCGTTGTCATGGTGGAAGAGCACTTTTTTCTTCGCTAAATGGGGCCATTTTTTCTGCAATTAGGTGTCAAATCAGCCCAAACATTCGACACAGTAAAGCCCTATGGTCACACCTTGTGAATCTCAGAAAACGGGGGCCATCACCTCTCCAGCCGATGGGACAGTCTTCGCCTTTTTAGGAGCACATTCACCAGGTAAAGTCCACTGGTTTCACTGTTCCTTGGTCTCTGGTGTGTACCATCTTTCGTCAATGGTCACATAACGATGCAGAAACTCCTTCGGATTGTGCGTAAACAGCGTCAAACACTGCTGTGAAGTGGTCTCATGGTTGTGATTGTTGTCCGGATTGAGCAAATGTGGCACCCATCATGCCGACAGCTTTCTCATACCCAAAATTTCATGCAAGATAGACCCATGCAGTCTTTTGAAATGCCTGCTGCCCCAGCAATCTCGCACACCTCCAATAGGTGGTCTGCCAATACGAGATCGTGGATTTTTTCACATTATCCTCCATGGTAACTGTTTTTTGGGCACCTGGGCATGGCTCATCAAAAACCGACGTGCAACCACGTTGAAACTCGTTACACCAATTTTTGATAGTCGCCATCGAAGGAGAAGAGTCACCGTATACAGCATCCAAGCGCTTTTTAATTTCGCTGTGTGATTTTCCTTCCAAAATCAAAAATCGAATCACCGACTGATATTGCTCTTTTTCAAAAAACCGCAAACACACCCACTTTCACACCCGATCAAAACAAAACTATGAGTTCAATTTGGCTGAAATTTTAACAATAGCCGTCTATGATAATGTACTACCTCATAATAAATTTCTCTGGTGCAGTGGTGCCATCAGGAAGAGAGGCTAAGTACTTATCGGACCTACCTCATAAGTGACCCACAAAGCAGTTCTAATGGATATTACAGGTTGACCAAACCAGTGTTCAAATTTGAAGGTGATTGTAAGCACAGTAATAAAAACTCCTGTATTTGAAAATTGAAGATATATTTCAGGAGAAGGTTCAATATATGGAAGGAGAGGACAATTACAGTGGAGTTGAAGTGGAAACAGTTCAAGGAGATAGTGTGGACATGGGTAGAAATGTTAATTTCAAAACAAAAAATAAAGAAAATTAAGGAACTTACAAACTATGATAGGGAGGTGGGGAGCTTAAAGAGGTTGTTAAAAAGTTAAATGGTAGCAAGGTAATAGTGAACACTTAAAAGAACTGTGAAAGGAATTATTATCAGTAATGAAGGGAAAATTAAAAATGAATTTATGAAGAATATTATGGGTGGAGGAAGACCACTGAATGACTTAACTTGAAATTCTCCATGCGTATTCATGAAAATTGATGGGAAGGGTAGGTATTCAGAAATTTTTAGATTAGGATTGAGAAATTTGAAACAGATCCTGCTGATATTATGAAGAAACTAAGAATACCAAAGTAAGCATAAATGTGCTTGTGTGAATAATATTATCTTATAAATAACGAGTAAACACATAAGACACTTTTTATTCTGGTAAGTTTCAAAGTTCGTAAGGATTCAGATATCAAAGCCATATACTTGGGAGTTTTTGTATTTCTGTGCATACATCAAATAAACACTAACAAAGGGATTTTAATAAAATGAAACATAGTGGAGGAGCCTATCATTAATGTCAAAAAAATCTCCTTACCTCCATACATATAGGATTCAATGAGACATACCACAGTGACAATTTACAGTATTTATGTACTCATAAGTGCCCAGAGTAGTCATCATAAGATATATGTAACAGAGAAATATGTAGTGCTTGTTTTTATCTTTGTACCTATACCTATAAGACAAAAACTGGATAAGTTTGTGCTAGAAAAAATTAGGCACTACTGAGCAAATTTAGATTGAGTTCTCACCATTTAAAGGCTTAGAATCTCAGCTAATCTGTTTGGTACGTTTTATGTTTTAATGTAACATAACTTGGGAGCATTAAATGCGATTCTGAAGATATAGTGAGTAATACCAATGATGGAACCACTAGATGTTGCATACTCCTCACTCAACACACAACTACAATGTCCCTGACCTTAATACAGCAATAAAAGCAGTTTCAGTAATAACTATGTTGCAAACTCCATACTAAAAAAAACTTGAATTATTCTTTCCTTCAATTTGGGGTATTATGGTTTTAATTGCCACAACTGGCCACATTAAATACGAGAAATATATATATATATAAAACCAACAGAGAATTTCTTTCATCACAATCTGTGGTAGCACAATTATAATGTCTCTGGCTATCATCTTTACTGTTCTGTTCACAATCAAAACATTAATTTATTTATGATAATAATATTAATCTGGATAGATTATATTCAATCATACAGATAATAGAAATACTACAATTTCCTTGGCATTTGTGATAGTACTGAAGATAATTACTAATATAACTTTCATTCTTTTTCCTATCGATTATGTTTTTCAGCAATTCATTTTGAGATTTTGTTTTGATGCAACCTATACCTGGATGATCTCATTATAGAATAAGGCATAAGGAATTTTGTTATTATTTGTAATTAATATTAGTTACTTCATAAGCACTATGATATTGACAGCGTACTCCCTTTTTTTATTCTGGTTCAGGCCATGTTTCAACCTAAGCATGACACTAGGAAGCACCCATTGTACATGTCCAGCATGTAGTTCCCATTGGCTGTATTGAAATTTACTCTCATCCAGGCAGCATTTCAAACTAACCATCTCAATTAGGAATACGATATCGCAACATTCAAGTTAGATTAAAATCCATCATATAATTGAAATTTTATCACTTCTAGGTCACATTTCAACTTAACCATCTCAATTGTAAGAGGTGATTTATCAAGGAGGATAAGCAAATATGTAATTTTTTTTTAAATAATCAATTTCGATTTGTCTTATGGAGTTAGATGAGCATCCATGATGAAACTGCGTTATTTTATAATCTCCTATATTTGCATATGCACACAAGTTTTATTGCTTTTGATAGCTTAGATGATTCACTTATTTTTGAATGAGTTTTAATAAAAGTTTATGTATTTTCTGATTGGACAATGTTATTGTAGTAAATCAACATGGAATTTGATATCCTGAGAATAAAACTGGAATGTGTTCTTTAGATCTATGAGGTTAAATTAAAAAAGTTTTGAGATATAGAAAATTAAATCCCAGTCAAAATAGATTCAGCAGTTTTCAAATAATGCTAAAGTATTCGTAAAATAAATGTGTCATAACATCTTAAGACATTTGTCAAATTTTAAAACTTTGACCACAGGCTTTCAAATTCTGAAAATCCATGTAAAGTCTGTATTTTATGGATGATGCTTGAATGAACAGACACACACCAGATACATTTTTATATATGGGGTATGTATTAATGCATGTAAAGTACACATTTTGATTTTTGAGCAGCAGCATTTGCAGATTTTGTAATTAGGTTGAAATGTAGCCTGGACTAAAATGGAACAGACATTCTATATCAAAACATCCAACTGTTAGGGGACAAACCGTAAACCAGGGTGTGTATCGGCTTCTTCACCTAAACTGTTGCACCTACATAATACTTATAATGTTTGACAAATGTTCAGAAACCATGATTAACCTTCAGAATCGCTAACTGCACAATAGAAACGGCCGCACTCACCTAAATAAACCTTAGGTAAGAAGGTACAGTCTTTGACTTTACTTCTGACCGCCGGTGAAAAATTCTATCACTCTTATTTTGCACAATCTGGCATCAATGTCATCCCAGGCAACAGGAACGCAATACTGGCTCCGCCTCCTCGCAATTTCATTGGTGGATATTTTATTCAGAGCCATCTATACTGCAGATTTTTCATTTCCTTAAGTCAATGCAGGAAACAATTGGCCAACAGGTAGGAATTAAGCTCCTCCCACTGACGATTCTTATTGGCTGAACAGTTCATCATCCTACCATTACATTTCTATAATACTTTACCAAAATTCAGATCTTGAAACGTTTGCCAAAAGTTCTAATTAACGGGATTGCATTAAAGTGAGGCAGGAAACAGGCTCAATGCTGTATATTACTACGGTTGATTAGCATAAAACTATAACGATAAGATTGTTATACTCATTTTGATAATTCCTTCGGATAATATTTCACTCATATATCTGGTCAGTCCACAAACCAAGGGATAATCATGTTCCATGAGGTAGAATTTTTAGTACTACGAAACTACAGAAACAAGAAATTATTTCGGAAGTGTCTCTCTCCAAGATGGATTGAATGAAACAGTCTTCCTACGCTGCGTTGTATACGCCTATTCGAGGAAAGTAGCACCGAGCTTGCAGTGGTCCTATGGTTAGCGTTCTGGGTTGCTGAGCGAGCGGTTCCGAGTTCAAATCCAAGTAGTTCTTATTATTTTTTTTTTTAATTTAGAAATCTATCTTTACTTGTATTTTATTTTTAAGCGTACCGAAACTGCACATTGCTTATTAGTATAAGGTATCCATGATTCTTTCCTAACTGCGTCAGGAAATAAGATAAACATCTGCGAAACTACCCAATGTTTCGTAACTAATAGCCGACGTAAGCATGAAAGATTTGCGGCAGCAGAACTGACGAAAATCTACACGGGTTTCAAGCCGCGCCGAAATCATATCATCTGTCCCTTTTCAAACGACACACATGTTTCCAATATATTTATTTCACAGTAGAACGATCATCGCGTTTCAGAAAGAAATAATTTACAAGAGGAATTATTGCTCTCTTTGTAGGTGGACGATAATGATTATGCACTATATAAATAAATGAGAGTTAATCGCGCAGAACTAAATATTAGCACCGCAACAAATTAAACGACCATTGTCACTAAAAAATTTACAACCAGATTATTATCGTAGGACAAAAATAAATTCTTTTATAACTGGTGTAAGTAATTAAAGTTAATTGAGAATCGGGCTTAAAGACAGGGAGTTCTTAAATGACCGTTTTTCCCGTTTTCTACAATGCTGTTAGTTGTTGACACTATTACTTCATGATCTTTACAGCATTGGGATTTATTAAATACTGGGTCTAAATGCTCATTACTTAACAAGGCGTGAAATTACCTGCGTTATTCTTTGTTTGGAATAACATAAATAAATACAAGCATTTGGCGAATGAGGATGTCGCCGTTCGCGTGATTGTTCTTTAGTCTCCGGTATAAAGTGGAACGCTCAAGTTTTGTCACCCGTCATAATCGACTCCATAATCGCCTAGGTCTCAAGGATTCAAACAAACACAGTCTACCGGTAAAGTAAGGTTGATGATGTCTAAAGACCGGAAGACCGAGCGTGGCGTGTGAGCGGTAACGTTCTGGCTCCAGGCAAATGCTGGGACGATTCTTATAGAAGGCCATGGCCGTTCCCTACTGTAATAACTTCAACATCGATGAAACGTAAAGCAATAAACAAAAAAATAAGGATAGGGAGAAGGTATTGTTAATCGATTTCAAGCCAGCTGCGACCTCCTCAATAAATTTAAAAATTCTTATGATTTTACGCCTCGTCGACATAGAGGTGATTATTGGCTGGATAGGAGTAGTGGCAAGGATTTCGGCCATGCCCTTGTAAAGAACCTATTCCGGTATTCATATGGAGTGATTTGGGGAAACCTTGGAAACCACAAATATGCATGGCCGAACTTGGATTCGAACCATTGTCATTTACAGCAACGACCAACGTGTGTTCCGAAATGGTAATGATGTAGAAAAATAGATATTTGTTCAACCTCTAAAACTGTAAATAAATTAATTTGATTCTTTATCTATGAATGCTTGGGAGACGTTACTTTTTGTATTGCCCTCATGCAGTTAACATGGATTCCCACCGTATTTTCAATTGCCAGCTGTAAGTTGGATAATTCTGAAACCAACAAAAACTTTTGCCAAATGTGCTGCTCGTGTTAAATTATTACGTGCATTATTTACGTGTTATAAAGGTATTCTTCCTTGCCGAAGGAAGTAGGAAACTTAAGACTTTTTCCTGGTAAGCGTTGCCATATTTACTTTCTGCGATGTTGCCACGATGTTCTGCCTAGTAGTCGCAGCGCTGTAGCAATTTCCCTATACCAGAAATAGTGTCTCATAGCTGGACACACACATAGGCGAAATGAAAAATTATTTATGTTCCAGTCTCATCTAGAATATTTTCATTTAACTGATTACTTCTCTTGCAACAGTTCGATTCTGTATACAGATTACTATTCAATCACGGATTGTTGTATCTATATGTATATTTTTTCTTTGGTCATATAATTTATGAGGCACTAGATTCTGTGAGTCCAGGTGTCCTAGTGGTAACGCGCTGGGCTGTCAAAGTGCTGGTTCTCGGTTCAAGCCCAGGTGCTGTTATTTTTTTTTTTTCATTCTTTATCTCCTTTTCACTTGTTGCAAAATACATATCATATAAGTAAGTTTATATATATTTCGTGGTCAATTGGAACAGTGGAAATGAATCATAAAATTAATGTTTGGCTGAAATGAGAAAGTGTCAACGCATGATGCAGTGAGTAGGAACTGAAAGCCAGTTTTCCAATAAATTTAATTTAACCATTACGATTTGTGCCACTCAACTTAACCAATTTTTTTCTAGTGCAAAGGCGGGAGATTGATAATTGGGGCAATGATGGCTGTTTAAAAATAAACAAGGACCTAAATCAAACTAATGTGCGGTTTTTGTAGCTAACGTTCCTGGTATTAGCAAGCAAACCAGAATTGAAAATGTGAGTAGTTATTCTTACGAAAACAAAAAATCATCATTGACGAATAACATGCTAATGAGAGGTTCCGTATTTGACAAAATGCTGCTCCTACTAGTGATCAGTAATGATATAATTGATGTATATCCTCAATATAACGACATGATAACCTTGTTTCCGAAATCTGAAATTGCAAGAAAGAAACAGGAAATTTGAGGAAGGAGGAAAGATAATGCCAGTCTCGTTATAAGTTGTTGTTACCTCTCTGGTAATCCAGAAAGAATGTTACTGTAAGTGGCTCAGATTCGCGGGTGCCATGCTGATCCCGGAAGCTAGTGCGGTGTCTCGCGGTTCCACGGTTCGAGTCAGGCCGCAGGCAAAAGTGGTTTTATGAGTGTTTTTCTTGTGTTGCCTGTAAACTGGGACAGTGAAAACATATTATACACTTAATGAGAATCAAAAGCTACACATGTCTGCATGTATCTATTAAGCAATCCAAATTCGTTTTTGTTGTTATTCTTTAGTAAAGTCATTATTATTGCAATGGCTCGGAAAAGATTAGTTTTTAAGCAACGAAAAAAAAAAAACCGGCCACGGTCCTTGAGAAAGGGCAATTCCACATTCCTTTGAGCAATTTTGGATTTTGTTTTTTCTATTTAAACCCACATTTTGATGGCTGGATCGTGAATATGAATTGAGTACTGTCTAATGACGCTGATGAACTTTACCCTTCATCCAATTCGTTAGGCTATGAATTAATGTAAACATATGATTTGTAATTGCATCTAAACATAACTGACAATCATTTTTAAAAGTGAGGTTCAAAATTTTTTGCTATTAATAGATCAGTCAAGCATCCGTACAATTCAATCAATGAAACAATACAGTTTCTGATCCATCATTCAACCAAAATATTATTGGATTAATTTCCTATTCGTTTGCTGAATAGTAACGCAATCAAGATTTAATTTAGAACTACTGGTATCTTTATGTATTGACATATTAACCTGTTGTACGCTAAAGTGATGCTAAAGTCAAACACAATCCGTTTCAGAATACTGAAATGAGTAAGAATCCAGTCTTACAGTACAAATCAGGATACTGGATGTAAATTCATTTAGCCAAAGTTTCAAGCAAGTAGTTTGTTTCCTCATAGTTGTAGAAGAACGATAGTCAGGATATGGACGTCGTAACATCCACGAGGAAGAGGAGTGGTTTTATAAATATCCTACGTTTCAGTTATTCTAAGCTATCAGTTTCTAAATTTCTGAAAGATTTTGTCCCAAGTTAAAAATCATAAAACAGCAGATAGAAATAGTGACACTTATTTTGCGTAACGTTTTGGTAACAGATAAACTACTATGTTGTTAAGTAAAAATTGCGTGTCAGCTGATAGATGAAGTTAGCACTATCTAGAGCCACACTGTTATTAATTATAAGGATTTATACTTTATCTCTGTTACACTCTGCAAGTGATGTGTAGTAGGATAATCACGAGGAAGTCGGGCTGTTTACACACAGCGTTAAGCGCGCAGCATTTCCTTGACCGGATTGTACGGAATATCCATTCGCAAGATATTCCGACTGCTTTAAGAATTCATAATGATTTAACTTCTATCAATACTCGTACGTTTTGTTATTATATTACTGTTGACAGTAACATCAAAATTAAAACACCCAGAGCTCGAATAAAATCCGCAGTAGCTTACTTCGGAGAAGTGAAAAGTAACGGAAAAGAAGCGATTGCTTTAGTTATTAAAGCGTCAGCATAAATATAACAAGAAACTAAGTCAGTATGCTGTTATAATCTTTTACAGACGTTTATATGTATATTTGTATTTGTGAAATATTCTAATTTTTTTATTGTATTTCGCTAAAATATGGGCGTAAAGTGATGTTGCACCATCAACTTGGACATCAATTGTTTTTTTCTGAAACACTGTATTTTCAACCTCACCACTTCAGAAGACTCGTTATTTGGTAGATCCTCCGATATGTTTGAACTTCGTTGGCTGGAGATCGCGGCCCACCCATATCACTGTAAACTAATAATTACAAGGATCTTTAACGCTTCGAATAATTAAATTCTGACGGTTCGGCTAAACTGCTATAGCTTTTATCAGTCCATCGTTCGCTCGGATTCACAGCAGAATTGACGCGTCTAGATTAAAAGAAATTTGGGTAAATTTTTATTTTCTCAAACACAATAAATGTTCGTATAGAATGAATGGAGGAATTTTATAAATAATCTAGACGACAGTCTTAAAAAATCTACGAGTGAGAGCATTACAGCACTTGTTTCTCATTTAAGAATATAGTTGAATATTGGAGTGAAATAAAGTGTATCTTAATGCTTGATAGCAGAGTATCAGGAAAGTGAAACACAGGTTATTTATAGAAGAAGGACGTTCATAATTTCCTGTTTCCGCATAAGAAGGCGGAAATTTTGGTAGGCACTCGCCTTTCTTTCGATCTTTCCTTCCAGTTTACTAAATGAATGGACTATTGGTCATGATTGTATATGCATGCTTTTGTATATCGCCATCAGTGTCGGTTTCAGTACTACCTTCTAGAAGTGTGTCTTCTTTATTTATCAAATGTAATGAGATATAATAATTCCTTTGTTCTAACAGTTAAGGGCAGCAGTCTAGGTGCTTAATGGTTAAGGCAGATTGAAAGAAATGGCAGTATCATGGGTTCAAACCACTTGGTCTAAATGAATTTTTACTGAATTTACTTTGTTCATGTCAGTAGTCAAGGACGATCAGTTATTTGGATCCCGCGGTATAGCCACGACTCAAGCGTAATACACAGCAAAGAGACTTTCACTAGGCTGCCGAAGTAATTAATAATTCAGATTTCATTTTACCTGAATGTATTATTATAGCATCGTGGTATGTGGAATGAAGAAACATAAAAACAAATATGAAAAGCATAACTGAAGAATCTCGTAATTACGAAATATGAAGTGACTTGTCGCAGAAATCAATCGTTCTGTATGTGGATATTAATGAAAATAAGGACTCTTAAAACTGTTTTCCTGTATATCCAGTCTATTTCTGTGAATATATCTTCCTACAAATTCTGTCTTAGGCCACGATTTCCAAAACAAGGGATTTTTTTTTTTTTATACTTCATCTGCCAGCATAAATGTGAATATCTTGTACAACGCCACGTTTGAAATGTTGTCACTGTTTTTATTTGAAGGTTCATTACTGTGAAGCCCTGGGCTCTATCCATGCAGTGTTAGAACCATGTTATGGATTTTTTGCTATCAGATAGGTTTTTTGTAGATTTGATCGTTTATACTTCTCTCATTTAAATAAATCTTCCTTACGTTTCTACCATACAGTTTAATTATTTTTTCTTTCTTTCATCTGCGTCTATTCAAGCTGATTGAGTCTTAGCAGTTTATTTCATGTTAATGTAGTCGGTTTTGCATTTCTCAGTAAATAGTGTATAATCTCTGATGGGACACTATCAGTCTAAGCCGACAAAGCTGAGAATGAAAGGAAAATAGAAATGCAAAACAGACTACATTAACATCAAAGAAACTGCTGGGACTCAATCAGATTGGATAGACACAGATGATAATTAAACTGTACTGTAGAAACGTAAGGAAGTTTGTACGTCGGTAAGAAAGTTATATACTCCTTTTGCTCTAGATTTATTTAAATGAAAGAAGTATAAACGATCCAATCTACAAAAAACCTATCTGATAGCAAAGACCTCACTGTTAGAGAGACGTTAAGCAGATTAAATAATAATAATAAAAAAGACAAGTCACTTCACTTTTCGTAATTGGAGTAGACAAATAAATTCTAAGTATCTTTTTGTAGTAATATAAAGAAAATCAAAATCTTTAATAAAATAGGTAGAATCACAGATTTAGATACAGAGATAAGAGAAACATTAAGAAAATAAGAATATGATAACAATTTAGTGGATAGTTCGAAATTTATGGGAGGAAAGCAAGATTTCCAGATTCTGATTATTAGACATTTGTTTTAAATTCACCTGCTAGATGATTACATTACAGATAGAAAGTAAAATTTTAGACAAGATTTTTTTTGAGTAATAAATAAGTGCAATTTTTCTAAGAAATATATTAAATTATATCTTAAAATAAAAAGGAGTTAGCAAGATCTAAAATTATAAATTTTATCTTGACATCATGCAGAAATAAAATTATGGCACAAATTCTGCTAACAAGACTTTGATTCAAAGTAAGATGAGCCTAGTAAAACAACGCACACTAGATGTTGGCAAAAACTTTTAAGTAATACAAAGATCGGGGCTGCAATGTATTAAATTTTCAGTCAGATTTGGGAAAGTTATCAGCTCAAGAAAGTGGTTCCCGTACTGTTTCCTTGTTGGAAAAGCATTCTTTCACCACATGCTGACTGTGTGTGTGTGTATTGTTTTGTAGTCAGTAACAACACTTGGGAAAATGTAGGAAGTGAACTTATAATCTAACAGTCAATTAGAATGTATCGCGTCACAAGTGATATTTCAAAATGTAAAAGTTAAAAGTTCCATTCTCTTGACTCAGACAAAGTAGACAGACATCAATATTAATTTCAGTAAAAGAAGAAAGAATGCCATTTTGAATTCAGGAAAAAAAACCTTTATTTTACAGTATGTTTTAGAAATCCACAATAAAGTGTATAAACTGTTCAACAAAGCTCACTCCACCTGGTGTTGCAATTTAAGTATGATTGCAGGAGTGAATGTCTTTCCACAGTGTTGTAATCTTGAAGAATAACCTGCAATTTTCATAAGTGATTTTGAATGTCCAATTCAGCCCTCAACAATCTTTCAAACATGTCATCTGATACCAGTGTTAAGTTCATCAACCTTTCAAGAATATACCAAATTATGAACAATGGTTAATTTTTCATTTCATTATGTTTATGTGTTATCTGCTGCAGGATTATTCAAACAGATTGGCGATCAAAATATAGTATATGAACCTAGCAGCATCTTGAATTTAAAGACTCACAAATATCAGATATTCAACATAAAACATCCAGTTAAAGATAATGAGATTAAATGTTGCCCAAAGAATATTCAGTCATTACAACTTTACCAGACATCACTGTAACATGTACTTTAATCACCAGTGGGCTTCCTCTACCACATGTCTCCCACTCTGCTGCCATCTCACCATGTGCCCCTACCACCTTCAGATGGAGAGATGCTTGGCACGTGTATAAGTAACCAGGAAATACTGACCATCATGGGCTACTTAAAGGCAGTCATTGCAGGAACCCTACACTAAACAATAAGATGAAGTCATAGTGTGACTGCGAAATATCACTTCAAATTGGCGCACTTTTCTGTGAGGGGGCCAAGAAAATTTTATGCACCTGATTTAATAAGTTGTAAAACTTGTAATAATTTCAATTTATATTTGTCACTGAAGCTGCCTTGATGAGAAGTAAAATGAATATGGCAACAAATAAGTAAAAAATACTTGCATTTGCATTCTTTGCATTCTTAACTAACAAAGTGACTATAAAAAAGTGGACTTTGACAACATTACATTAAATAGTTTATTACTTAGAAGATCCTTTAGTTTTAAGTACTTGGGTGTTCTACAAATTGTCATTGATTAGCAGATAATGATAGATATCTTTTAATCACTTTGATAAGTACTTTGGTGTTCTACTTGTACAATTGCAGTTGACTAGCAGATAATGATAGATATCTTATAATCACTTTGAATCATATTTCCTGCCAATCAGTTATGGGCGTCTAGAATGGTCTACCTTGAATACTGTTTATCATATATGTTAATAACCTAACATGAAATATCCTCCATTATCTTTGCATATGATGTAAATAATATGTATATAAATTGCTGTCTTGTGTTAATATACAGTTTATGTTAAAAATGTTGATGTTTGCCCAAGTTTCACATTGCATTCTGTCATTGGGATGCCAGTCTTCAAGTGTGAGATTATTGAAACTTCAGGAATTGCTAGTAACACTGACACTGTTCTAGCTTACCAGACTGGAGATTGTGGACTGACTGGCAGAGGGTATCTCACAATTACAGCATCAGAAATAGGGATAGTGTAGATTGATTTAGATGAAACAATGTTAAAATTCAAAATAAATGTTTATATACAGCTGCAAAATATCCTGAGCAATTTTTTTAAAAAAAAATATAAATATAGAACTTAAACAATTTTGTTTTTAAATTGCAAAGAAAAATATTTTAGTTTTTCAGAATATGAGGTTGAATTTTATGTATGCACTATTTATTTCAAGCTTTGTTATTATATGTGCAGTATCGTGTAACTTTTTATTACGGCAGCATTAAGCTGATGTTTGCTATGTACAGTCAAAGCACTGTATTCACAGGGAATTCATTCTATGAATATGCTCCATATACAGAAACCATAACTATGGAATGGTAGTTTGTAAAGGATTATAAGGGATTTGTTCCAAGTTTACAGAATAATTTTGATGTTATGGTTTGATTGTTGTACTTTGAACTTTTAAACCAATCCACTGTCCAAATGTTCATGGTAATGTTCTTCAAAATGTGCATAAAGATATAAGAGCACTCTCTTCTGATTGCAGTCTTCAGTCTGTATGGTTAATACAGCTTCCATTTTTTCCATCACGGATCACTGACAGTTTTTGCTGATAGTTAGATTGAATCCATAGAATTCCTCATTTTGTTTTCTGAATTTCAACTGATCATACAACTGATTCATTGATATCAAAAGAAACAACTTACCAAAATATAAATGGTCAAGTATTATTCTTTTGTTTTAAATGGATTTTCCAAGTGGGAGATAACTTTTTAAACAAAAATAATAATTGATCTGTGAACAACACAAGGAGTTGAAAAGACATGTGCTCGTCACTCAGAAATACTGTCCTGTGAATAATGACCAAATTGCAGTAATAAGGATAATAAGACAATAGAAGCGGTGACAGGATTTATAAAAATATTCAAACGGTACATATAACCTGGCAGCTTTTATTAAAGAACAATTATTTGAAATGCACTGAGCAACAACCAAAGCAGAAGTAAGATGATGAGTATGGTACAGATTTTTGATAGCTAGTAAACAAATAATTATGCAATTCTTAGAATTAGAATTCATATTCATCAATTCACCCATGAATTCTGAAAGTTTCATAAATTTTTTATATTAAAATTCTTTATAAAGGAACCATGAATAAAGAGCTTTGTGTGTACTTGATGGCATCTAGCACTTTATTTCTTTTGCTATAAAAGAAAGTATAATTTTTCTTTTCATGTATTGATTTCTTTGTATTTGTGAATGTTTATATGTGTGTGAGAGAGGGAGAGAGAGATAGGGAGAGAAATTCAGGCAGATGTATATTTCTTATTGTTGCTTAAGGTTATTTTTTATTCTTGATCAGGGTTTAAAAGCAAATTTGAAGCGACTCTATCAGCTTATCACGCCAACTCAGTTTGCAGCCTGTAAAAATCAAATAAAGTACCGAAGATTACTGTTCTCATTGTGCTTCTTTCATTCAATCATATTGGAAAGAAAGAAGTTCCAACAACTTGGATGGAATGTTGTTTATAGTTTTAATGATTCTGATTTTGAGGTAAGTTATTCAGTTTTGCGTAACAGTTTGAGGTATCTTTAAAGCACAAAACTGTAAAGTTTTTGAGTTGATGAGTAACTATTTCGATTTCCTTTAAAGCCACTCTGCATGTTCTTTTAAGTGAGATTTTCATCAACTCAGCAACTTTGTAATATTTTAAGTATTATGGGATACAAGCTGCTCAAACAGTGACTACATATGAATCTAATTTCTGCAACTCATTTATACAGAAGTGTGTACCAAGGATAATACAAAAAATAAAATAAACCTCTTAACTGTAAATGGTTGAGGATTAGAGCATAAAAAATAAAAGTCATGTTTGAATTCAGCTTGATTTTGTGTATGCCTATATCTGATACAAGTCTTTATATACATCCATTTAGTAGATATTTCTCAGTAATATTGACATAATGTAATGTGGGATTAATTCATGTTTAACAGATTTCTATACCAGCAGAAGATCTTCTCATGTTAATATCAAAAATTGGTGACCTATGGAATTATATGATAGACCCTGCTGCCAAGCTAATTGTAATTTATAAATAATATTGCACTAACTGAATACTACTTAGACCTTTTTTATATATCATAAAAATTAGAAGGTGTGTTTTCAAAACTAACCTTAAAGCCTGTCAATAATGATGGCTTTAATGCAATGTTCTGACAGTCATTTCTCTGTGGTTGCCTAAATAAATAGAATTGTTGTTAAGTAATGCTCATAACCTTACTTTGTAATTTGTGCATATTTCGGCTGTAGTATACACAATATTACAGACGGAAGTTCTACTGAATGAATGATATGAGAATTATGGAATCAATTAAATTAAAAATAAATTAAGAATCCTAAAACCTTATGCTATGGTGCGTGATATTGGTTTTATTCCTGGTCCGGGTATCATTCAGCACGATAAATATGGACCTACTTCCATCCGTATAAAAATACCATAATTTCAGTTACTCGGAGCTTATGAAAGCAGCTTAAATTATTTATAAAACTAAATTCATCATGATTTAGTCAGTAAAAAATCTGTCAGTTTTCTGCCCTTTATCTGCAGTTGACATAACTACAGGGCGTTTCATTTATGACGCGTCCACATGCACAGCAGTGGCGGCTTGCTTGCAGCCAACTCATACCGCACAGCGCCCATGCTTAGAAACGCCTCTTGCCTGCGTTGATGACTTACCTTATAGCACATGCTGGAAATGTTAGCCATTGGCTTCAATACATGCTTGACATATTCTAAGGATGTTTTGGCTAACTCTCTTCAGTGTTTATGAAAAAATATTATTAATTTTACTTCTTATGTTTTCCCTAAGTTCAGCACTTCAGTATATTCAGCTTGATTATCTGATAAATAATTGGTCAAAATATTTCCTCATTCACATTGTTTGTACCATGGAGGGCAGGATGACCATAATCAACATGCTGACTAACTAGTTAATAAGCAACAAAATTAAAAAAATTAATAAATTTGAAGGAACTTTTTATAGGTTACAAACATAGAAGTGACATTTACATTGAGAACAGATGTTGAACTACCTGGCTCAGGCAAATTTCCAGATTAAGTCAGCAAACATGGACTTTTTCCCGATTTTCTATTTTGAAGGAGATAACGACTGTATTTTCCTAAAGCAAACAAAACACAGATTTTTATGAATATGAAAATATGTAACAAATCACTTTCAAGAGTTAGTAGCTTATTATGTTTTAAGTAACATTGTGTCTCCATTTTTAAAAGAAGATTTAGAATAAGAAATTTTTGCAACAAAAATATGTTAATTAGTTGCTTAGATATATGCTCTGTACTATCCATTTTACTTTGCTGCTTCATTGAAAACATATTTGGTCCTTTTATTATAAACATTAGTTTGAAAAAAAATTCACGTTTGTTGCTTAAAATTCTAGGTTTCAGAAAATCTCCTGGAAATATATCTTGATGAATATCCAGAAACTCCATGGGATGCTCTAAAGTATCTCATTGCAGGAGTTAATTATGGTGGTCACATAACAGATGATTGGGACCGTCGACTGTTAATGACTTACATCAACAGATATTTTAATGATGATGTACTCACTACTGAGTTGTATAGGTATGTTAGAATAGGTGGTACAACTTTTTAATGAAAGATTGGATAATTTTGTTCTTATAATGAAAAATAATTCTTAGTCTGCTGACTGGTAGTCATACTATCCATATCACACTATGACAAATTAAATATTTTTCCTAATAATCTTATATTTTTTTGAACTTTTTTTTTCCTTTTGTAAAATGCTATTCAACATGTGATCCACCTTTTTTCCCTATAATAATAATAAAAAAAATTTTACTGTCATTAAACTGTCATAGCAATAGCCAACGTCAATCTTTCATGAACAAAACAATTATTGAATGAATGGAGGCTTTCTTAATGTATTAAGTATATACAAGTTTTACAGTGGAAGTACATCAAATTGATGTGATGTTTTGAAATTGCATTCCAATTTCATCTTGTGGCAAGAAGATGAAATCCGAGTGATTTCAAAATTTCTCTTCAAATTGACACTCTTCCCCTGTGGGAGGCCTAAGAAAATTTATACAAGAAAACTATTGTCTTCATACTTTTAGATGAAATCCAAAATTTCAAGAAGTTAACAAAATAATGTTAGAGTTTGAATATACATTTCTATAATTTTTTCCAGTACATTATGGCAGTACAGGGTGTTTCAAAAAGGACTTAACAACTTTGAAAATTCATATAAATTTTATGAAACAAGGTACAGAGCTGGTTTTGGTGTTGTTTTAAAGGAAAACAAGTTTTTTTACCTTAAACTAAAAATGTTCTATGTGGCTTCCGTTGGTTATTCTGCAGACATCCCATCGGTAGTCGATTTCTTCCCAGACTCGCACTAACATTTCAGATGTAACTTGCCCAGCAGCTGCGTAAATTCTTGCTCTAAGTTCAGGTAGAGTGGCCAGCAAAGGAGGTACGTACACCATATCTTTTATGAAACTCCAGAAGAAAAAAATCTAGTGGTGTCAGGACTGGGGAACGGGGGGGGGGGGGGGGGGGGGCATGCAATTGGTGCATCACGGCCAATCCATTGACCTGGAAAGCGGTCATTGAGAAAATCCTGGACATCAGTCAGATAGTGTGGTGGTACGCCATCTTGCATAAAGAAAACATTTCGTTCTCGGTCATCCTCATCGATCTGTGGTATCAAAAATTGTTGCAACATATCAAGGTACACTAACCCATTGATGGTTCTCTCTTGGAGAAAAAAGGGGCCGTACATTTTCCTCTTTGTCAAAGCACAAAAAACGTTCACTTTAGGGCTATCACGAACATGTTGCAATGTTTCATGTGGATTTTCACTGCCCCAAATCCTACAGTTATGTGTGTTAACCTTGCCACTTAAGTGAAAAGTTGGCTCGTCAGAAAAGATTATGTTGTCCAAGAAATGTTCATCATCATCCACTCGATTTAACATATCCACACAGAAGTTCCTACGTGCAATCTTATCAGTGTCTTTAATTGCTTGTAAAAGCGAATATCGGTATGGTTTCAAATGCAAACGTTTTCTCAACACACGCCAAAATGTCGTATGTGGGACTTGCAGCTCACGAGATGCACGCCGGGTCAATTTCGTAGGGCTGTTGACAAAACTTTTTCTCACTTGCTCAACGACCTCGTCAGATGTGCTTGGACGACCTGAGGATTTTTTATGTTTTACTGAGCACCCTGTTTCTACAAAACATCTATGCCACTCATAAATTGTAGGCCTACTAGGAGGATCTTTAGCGTACTTGGTACGAAAATTATGCTGAACTGTTGTCGCAGACTTCGATTCTTCAAACCAAAACACACAGCTAGCACGCTCGGGTCCAGTGAAGGCAGCCATCTTTAACGTAACTACCGCTAGAGCTTGTGTGGCACGATTAGGCTCTAGCGGACTATGCGAGTCAAAACTTGAAGTGTTTTCCTTTAAAACAACATCAAAACGAGCTCTGTACATTGTTTCATAAAATTTATATGAATTTTCAAAGTTGTAAAGTCCTTTTTGAAACACCCTGCATTTTTATAATTCAGAATATTTAAAGATATCACTAGTTGGTAGCTTTTGTTGCTGACTCAGGATGTCCTGTGTCTATGAGGCTATCAATAACAACCTTTTACCTTGATTCATGTCAAATTTTTGGTGAGTCTTGTTGCCACTATTATTTCTCTTGACAGACTTATTTTCTTCAAGGGAAAATTAATCTCCATTCCTCAGTGAATTCTTTATCTCCATCATGTCATTCAGAGGTACGTTTGGGATCAATGATATTACATCAAAACTTATTAACAGTTTGTTGTCAGTTAACTTAATCTTGTTGCTTATTTCTACAAAGTGCATGGAATTTTTTTATTATAATTCTCTGTGCACCCCACCAGCAGTTCTAATTTTCTGGCTAGAAATTTTGCTAACCTGTGTGTAGGTGAATTTATGGCACTCACAATAGATCAGAGAAGCACCTCAGCTTTGTGGATTTTAGGCAAGCCATAGAGGAGAGCGGAAACTGGATCTCCACTTAGTATATTTCGTTTCACTGTCCATTTAAGGTTCAAGTGACCAATGAAATCCTTAGTTTGTCTTATAATTTTTTTTTTGGGGTTCTTATCCAGTTTTCTGTATGTGTTGTCCGCCAATAATTGTTGGATTTTTTCTTTGTAATCTGATGAATCTGTAGACTTTCCCTTATTAGCTGGAAGAATTATAATATCTTTGTTTTCTCTTAACTGTTCTAGGGCAACTCTTTCTTTCCCCATGATGTTGGATTTTGGAGGTTTAGCTTTCTTTAATACAACAGCTACGCCTTCTCTGCTCTCAGCTGTGAAGTTTGGTATTCCTTGGAGAGCCCACGCCATCCCAACTCTAATCTCCTCTTTAGGAATAAAACTAGATGCAATTGAAAATTAAAACCATTTAAAAAAAAATAAAAATTGTTGTTCGTCCAAACGTGCTAACAATAAATTTTTTATAACATTCTTCCGTTCAAAAGCGTGTTATAACATTTATCCAACTTGTCAAATTTCCACTTCTAGTTATTTTTAGACTTCCACCAGGTGTCCTGGGCCTTCTCTATTCCATCATATCAAACTTATTCCAGACAACAAGCACATTTTTAATTGATAACTAGCTGGTACCCACGACTCCATTCGTGTTTGTAAAGAATTTGGATTGACAGCTACCGACATATAACCGCCATAGTGCACAATGGGAGACTCGATACTATTACCACAATCATATTCCAGTCATCTGCCCTATATTGTTCAGGCAGCAAAGTAAAATTTACAGACACACATGTCTTTGGTCGAAATATGAAAATATCCTTGATCGACCACTTTCAACCCCCATATCTCCCACACCCCCATAGCTACTGACATCTAACCACCATTGAGCACAATAGGAGACACGATTCTACTACCACACACAGACACCATTGGTCTACGCTATATAGTTGTGGCATAAAAGTGATATATGCGGAAACACATGTCTTTGGTTGAAATAAAAAATATCCTTGCTCGGCCACTTTCAACCACCATATCTCCCGCACTCCCACAGTTACTGATATTCGGCCAACATTGTGTTCGTAAGGTGACTCTGTGTTACTACCACACACAAACGCCAGTGATCTGCGATAGATAGTTTTCTCTGAAAAGTGATACACCAAGACACATGCGTCTTTGGCAGAAATATGAAAGTGGCGCAGGTTGACCACTTTCAACCACCATATCTCCCACACCCCCATAACTACCTACATTTAACTGAGTGCATGATGGGAGATTCACTGCTGCTACCAAACACAAACATCAATGGTCTATCCTATGTATTTGTGGCAGGAAATAGAAGTATAAGGAGACATAAATTTTTGATCGAAATAAGAAAACGCCCTGCATTGACCAACTTTAATCATCATATCATCCATATCCCCAAAGCTATTGTCATTCGGCCAATGTTGTGCACGATAGGAAACTCCATGCTACTTCCTCACACAAACACCAGTGATCTGTGCTATGTATTGGTGGCTGAAAAGTGAAGTATAGGGAAAAACACGTCTATATATATATAAGAATTCAGCCTACCTTCATTTTCCTTTCTCACCACAAAAGAAAATAGGGATTAGCATTAACACTTCTGATATTCTCACTCACAATTTCTCTCTTCTTACTACATTTCTACCTTCTGTGGTGTTACTGTTTCCTGCACTGGTAAACATAGCTGCAATGCTTGCTACTCACTTTTCTGCTAATTGTTGTAGTGCTGACAGAGCCCTTTCACTGCTGCCCTCGATTCCACAACTACTGCGATGTGTTGTGCTGATTCTGCTTACTGCTGAGAAGGCACGCGTCACCGGTTTCTGTAATACTGTATTTATTTGTGGTACTTTCAGCCATATTTTTCTATATTTTAATGTCATTAGTTGCAAGCTCAATAGAGTATTTCCTTTACCCTCACACCCAACACGTTTTCTTGTTTGCTGACGCCACACCTAGACACCAATTAAAATCCTTCTACTGTGTTGGACTGTCTGGGTTTTTTTTGTTGTGGAAAAGGGGGGGGGTTCTTTTTCTTTTTTGCTCTGCTACCCCCAAGAGGAACATTTAAATGTGGGTAGGATCTCTAGGTCATGGGAGCAGTAGATCAAGTCAATAACACTCCAGTTGGTTATGTATAATATTTACATTTATTCAAGTAAGTACATAAGAACCATTTAAACAATTCATTAGGCCTTCCGTTCCCTTACACCAAGCAGGTCAGTTATAACTTTGTGACTAATGCCCGGGATTAACATCTTCATTGGCTTCCCATTAGGCTATACCATCCACAAGTAGATAACAGCACCTAAGCAGTTTCTTCCCTCCTGTATTTATTGTGATGACATCATGTCTCATCATCTGTGGCTGCTGTCAATGTCGCCGCTGATCACCGGCCACCACCTCCTGCCACCTACATCTCTTCCTTCTGGCAGCTCTGCAACCTTGGCTGCTAGTTTGACCTCGTACCATCGATGGTCCTAGGTTGTGTTTGTCTCTACCCAATACATTTTTCTTAGAAGGTATAACAGCTATCCAATCCTGGAATGTCTTGATGGTGTCATTCTAGCTGACAACACCGTTTATTGCGTGAAACTGCTGATTGCCCTAAACTACTAAACAGATCGTCATCCCACAAGTATGTACATTCTTTCTTGCTCGTCTGTTTACATTATCTGTTCCAACTGACATAGCTTCTATAGAACTCTGTAAAGTCACTATAATTCCTT
Organism: Vandiemenella viatica; assembly: GCA_031002005.1. Taxonomy (NCBI): domain Eukaryota; kingdom Metazoa; phylum Arthropoda; class Insecta; order Orthoptera; family Morabidae; genus Vandiemenella; species Vandiemenella viatica. Next base: position 163,677,384 of record CM061919.1, on the reverse strand, counting down.
GTAAATCCCTAAACTGGTGTTTCACCACAACGGTATCAAATGTTATTGATATCATGCATCATGATATAAACTTGACCCAAATCTTCACGAGTTCCTACATCATTCTTTTTCATGATTCACATCCATATTGCAATGTTTTAATGGCTGACAAAGTTGGAATTATATACGTACAGCTGAAATAATCTCAGTAATAAGGTGTCAGTGAAAGCGAAAGAAATTAAAAATAAATCTTAAAAACTTAAATTATTACACATAATATTAGTTTTAATTATGATTTAGGCAACATAGATTGTAGTCAGTGTGGAATTAATTTAATTCAAATGAAGTAATGTCTCCAGTAACATGGCACTCACGGAAAAATATAAATTATTTTTTTTTTTTTAAATTACTCATGCCTCTGCTGTAATATCAAATGCTAGTTACAGTTTTTACCCAGACTAAATTTCGATATAATCAGAATTTTTACCATGATAGCTACTTGAAAATTAATGCATTTATTTTACATTTCTTGGTGGCTGCATAGCTCAGGTGGTAGAGCATCTGAATGCTGCCCGAACGACCAGAGTTTGATTCCCGATGTAGCCAAGGATTTTTCCTCGAAATTGAACTTCTGGAATGGTCCCCCAGTCCCTCTCTGCCTGCTGTTAATTGAGTACCATGGGGAAGGTAAAGGAAAAGTGCTGGATCATGTCCCTGAACACAACACTTCCTTTCTAATGCCTACAGGCTGGAAATAGGAATGTAGAGCTCTCCTTCTGCCAATCCAATGGGAATAGCGTTTAAAGCTGTGAAAACTTATTGCCTTTACCGTTCACTATCTTACATGTCTATGGGCAAATGATTTAATAAAAAATATCTACATTGAATTAAAATAAATAAATTAAAAACAATTAATATCCTAATTTAAATAAAATGCACACTTTTCTTTCAGTTTTTTTGGTAATTTGTTTCTTTGCATTTATCTAACTAAATAGAATAGTTATTAAATAACACTCATAAGCTCTACTATGTAGTAACATCTCTGGCTGTTAATTCATCAACGAATGCTGGATGTGTTATATCAGCATTATGGACACAATGACCAAGCTTAGCTTTATACAAAGACAAGTAATAATAATAATGATTGATAATTAAAAGTAAACATTTATTTTTATTTATCTTATTGTTATTACATTATTTTTATGCTTTGTAGCTGTTTTTCTTTTAATTTATCATGGTGACAAATGAAATATGTGTACTATGTATAGTCTCTTGTACCACCAACAAAATCTTACTATGCCATCTTTTCCGATTCTTCTTAACCGAAAAAATATTTTGCCCTGATGGTTTTTCTTTATTATTTGTTATATTTGTTTCTCTGCATTTTTATCTTGTGTTATAATAACTTACGGCAAATATATATATAAAGGGATAGTGAAATGAACCACCACTTACCTTAGATGATGGCATCATGGGGTGAATGCATAAATAAGCACAAAACACAGGAAAACAATGAATATTTCAGGACTTGGCCCTTCATCAAAAGGAGAACATCACAGAGGGAGGGTGGTGCAGGATACGGTCTCACAGAATCCTGTACCACCCTCCCTTTGTGATGTTCTCCTGTTGACAAAGGGCCCAGTCCCAGAATATTCATTGTTTTTCCTGTGTTTTGTGATTATTTATGTGTTCACCCCATGATACCGTCATCTAAGGTAAGGGGTGGTTCATTTCGCTATCCCTCCCCCCCCCACTTTTTTGTTTTGTTTTTGTAAATCCATTTGCTATTTATCTCCCATTATTTCCTGGAAACTAATATATATATATATATATATATATATATATGTTATTAGGAAACAAAGGCACTGAAAGCGGATTAATTAAACATTATAATAGGATAAAAACCACTGCTTATGATAGAAGAGGATTCCTGCGGCATTGGTACATGAAAAAAACACACATAGAATATAAATTTTGAGCCCCTGGCTCTTCATCAGTAGGAGTGGGAAGGCTGCACACTGGCAGCTGGCAGCCAACTGCATAAGATACAATGCTGGTAGTTCATGGTGGGGGGAAGACAACATGGTGGGAAGTGAGGGTGGGGGTGGGGGTAGAAAATCATAGGCTGGAAAATGATAATGAATAGAAAGTAGAAAATAAAACTGTACTCAGGGACCCATCACCGAAGTGCAGTAGAACTCAGTTAATGGTCCTAAATTCCTATTAACTAATGGGCATATTTGTAAACAGATGAAAAACAAAATATTAAATATTTGGAAATTTGAAATTAAAAATAAGCAATAAATAAGTTACAATCTATAAAGATAGGCTCTGGTGAGCGGTGGTTCTATGCGAGAAGGTGGAGGTGAGGGGGATGGGTTGGTGGAAAATTGGTGCTATCTTAAATTTAGACCTGGTGGTTGTCCGGTACCCAGTTGGTACTGATAAGCCAGTTACCACCTTCTAAGTTCCGAAATACTGCTTTTATCTGAGAGAGCTCAGATGGTGCCTACTGAGAAAAATGTGTTAAAAATGTTGGTACCATATGTGTTGGCATGATAAGATACAGGGTCTTCAGGGTTCTGGGTGTGTACCGATTGTCTGTGTTCATTCATTCTGATGGCCAGTGGATTTGTTGTGAGTTTAATGTAGGAGGCTGGGCAATGGTTACAAGTGAGTTGGTATATAAGGTGGGAAGATACACAAGTGGTGAGTCCAGTGATGGAAAAGCTTTCCCTAGTTATGGGGTTAGTAAAGGTGGTGGAAGGTGGGTGCATACTGCATAATTTGCAATGGGATCTGTTGCAAGGAAATGAACCTTGGGGCTGTCTTGCAGACTGGGGGGCCCTATGTTTATGGACCAAGAGTTGGTTGAGGTTTGGAGGTCTGCTGAAGCCTGTTCTGGATGGGTGAGAGAGGATTTTAGGAAGGAGGTTTCTCATCTCAGGGCAGGCTGGTAGGAAGTCGTAACCTTGTCTCAAGACTCGGTTGATGGATTCCAAGCCTGGGAAGTAATTGGTGATCAAAACAGGGCTATGGTGAGTTTTAGAGGGTTGTGGATTGTTGATAGGTTGAGTGGGTTGTGATGTGGCACATGAAACTTGTTTGTGAACTAAATCTGGTGGGTAATTGCAGGAAATGAGGGCTTCGGAGATATTGCTGACATATTGTTGAAGGGCCTGATGATTGGAACAAATGTGACCTCCCCGAATGCCTAGGCTGTAGGGGAGGGATCGTTTGATGTGATGAGGGTGGCAACCATCATAATAAAGGTACTGTTGTAGGTTGGTGGCTTTGATATGGCCAGCTGTGTGGATGTAGCTATTCGTGAAGGAATGGTCATCATCCAGGAAAGTGGCCTGTGTATGGGAGTAAGTCCATGTGAATTTCAGGGAGCTGACGGTATTAAGTTTACTGCGGAAACTGAGTAGGTTGTCTTCCCCGTGGGTCCAGATTATGAAAATATCATCAATGAATCTGACCTACAAGAGGGGTTTCATATGGGCTTCAGCTATCACCAAAAACAATATGTCTTGTCAGGTACCTGTTAAATTTTGTAACTGCGTGACAAAATTTTGTTCCCAGAACCACGAGATAGATTGGATAAAATATTATTGCATTTCATTTTTATAGTCATTTTTTATGATTATTCAAGTTAGAAAGCAGTTTTACAGTTTTTAAGATAGTATTTTCAATATTTTCAATTTCATCCATTTTCAGCATTTGCATGGAGTGGAAAGTTCATATCTAAAGTATTTATTTTTGGTTAAAGCATTAAAGTTAGGATAATTTTCACGATAACTAAAGTTAATGTTTATTTTGAGATCTAGCTATTTGTAAAGTTTCAGAGAGACCGAATTATTTTTATTGTCAAGGTCAGATTAGCCAATGTTAGGACTTCAGATGTGCGATTTGATATCTGACGACTTTCCCATCAGTCACTCCTGAGAAAGAGGAAAAAGATTTGTTCCCACGCTTTGCATGAGAAGCCGCTAGGAATATTCGAGAAGCAGGAAGTGCTATGTGAATATAGAACCGTGCGTGCAGCGGTTCGACCCCAGTCGTACAGAAGCAGTCTTTGCGATAACATGTAGCTCAGTAGGACGGAAAGTTTTATAACTAGCCCATCAGTGATAGTTTTATTTTGGAATAATGCCACTTGTTTTATTCAAGTTAACCTTAATGTCGTGTTAAAATAGCATTTCTTCAAGTGAGGCCCCGGGATTGCCTAAATTAACTGAACTGTGAAACGATAGGAGCGGGTGATTTTCTTTCATTTAATTATTACAACCAACCATTTGAACTGTGAACTACTGGGGTGTGGTCTGGCTTGCCCAGTTAATCGAACTTGTAATACATTTCTTTGGAAAATTCGTCTGATTGCCTGTACAGTTTTGGCTTTGTGAACTTTTGGAAGAATATACTTATTTAACTATTTATCATTAATGAACTATTTATCATTATTGAACTTTACCTTTTCATGGATTTTAGGTTAAAATCTGTGTGGCGACTGTATTACTCTATTTAAGCCAAAACTGTTACATCCAAGGCTACACATGGTCAGAGTTAAGATTCAAGCTTTATGCAGAACCCCACTGCAAGCTAGCGTCTTACAGTCTCCTGCAACAAAATACCAGATTTTCCGCTGTGGGCATGACTTCATACGGTCCTTCCCTGAATGCATCTCCTTCATCCTAAAATCCTATCCACTGCTCCTCGCACTTGCTTCAGTAGACCACCCAATTCGAAAAACATCCTGGTCCACAAGCATTTACCCTCCAACTCTCCTAGAACTCCACAGGGATCTTTCTCTTGTAACCGATCCCGCTCTAAAACATGCAGCATGCACCCTGCCCCCCACTTACTCTAATCCTTTCCCATAATTGGAGATGCAACATGTGCTACCACTCACCTTTTTTACCAACTCACCTGCCTCCATTGCACTGCCTCCTAAACTGATCTCACCAGTCAACAACTATTCTATAGGATGAATGGGCATAGGCAAAAAGTTTATACTTCCAACCCGGACCATCCAGTGGCCATTCATTCCATCTCACATGATTCAAACAACCGCAACACCTGCTTCACAGTTAGAGATGTGGTGTTGTAATGGCTAGTGTTCTGGCCTCACATCTGGGAGGACGGCGGTTCGAATCCCCGTCCGGGCATCCAGATTTGGGTTTTCCATGGTTTCTCAAATCACTCCAGGCAAATGCCGGGATGCTTCCTTCAAAAGGCCATGGCCGATTTCCTTCCCATTCCTTGCCCCCCCCCCCCCAATTCTTTCCCGTCTCTAAAGACCTCACTGTTAGAGAGACGTAAAGCAGATAAAAATAAAATAAAAAAAAAGATTATTTTGTTCCACTTTTATCACTGGTCAACCTTATCCTCCCACCTCTGCAATGCCACCCCCACCCCGTGTTTCCGCCTTTGTTTCATTCATGTGGTGGGTTGGGATGTGACCATATCTTTCCCCCTGCCATATGTCACGCCTCTCACGTGATTAAGGCTCATGCCGAAATATTGTGCAATTTGTTCTTTTTTGTGTTTTTTACGTGTTCTTCTCACCCTTCTGCCTTTATCTGTGGTAAGTATTTTTTCCCTATCCTATCTAATTCTTAATGATCAATGGCAGTTTCTTTGTTTCCATTATCCATATATATAAAACTAGGAACGATAGGGAAATATGACCCAACACTTACCACAGATGGAGGTGGCTGGGACGATGAACACCAAAAAAAAAAAAACACAAGAGAAGCACAATATTTCGGTATACAGCCTTATTCGTGCAGAAGTGAGACACCTGGCGGAGTCAGATGTGTACACAGAGACTGCCATCTGGTGAATGGTATATAAGACTGTATGCCAAAATATTGCGCTTCTCTTGTGTTTGTTTTTTTTGTGTTCATCGCCCCAGCTGCCTTAATCTGTGGTTACTGTTGGATCATATTTCCCTATCCTTCCTAGTTTTATTGCCTCAAGGCATTTTCCTGCTCATTGTTATTATTATATATATATATATATATACACAGAAGTCAACATGTTTAATTCCTATAGTATTAATAACGTTGATTTTTTTTGCCTAGGCTGTCAACTCTACCCACTTACTATATACCTCGAGATGGATCTCTTCAATCCTATCAAGATTATATTGCTTTGCTCCCTAATGTTGATCAACCTGAAGCTTTTGGTCAGCATTCAAATGCTGACATTACATCTCTGATATCAGAAACCAGAAATCTTTTTGAGACACTAATGTCAATGCAGGTGCAGGCATCAGCAGGGGAAGGAGAAGTCAAAGAGGAAAAGGTGAGGAAACCATTAATCTTCGTAAAAAAAATATTTGTTTATTGCTCTTTTCTTTTCTAACTTATTGTGCTGATGTACCAAAATGACTGTCAAAAATCATTTATCAGGCTATAAAAAAATGAATTTTTTCTTTTGATTCACAAAAATAATTTTTTCTTTTGACCTCATGTTAGTGAAAAAATTATTTAAATATCTTTGACAGTGTGGGAATTATGCGTGATTAAGCAAAGCCTTGCATGATTGACAGCCATTTAAATCTATCTTAAAACAGCAAATCCTCAATTGACTTTAAAGATAACTTTTTTCCACATGCATAGATCTTTTTCAAATTTGCAGGACATTTTCTACATACTAATTACTACAGTCCCTTCCATTATTGTTTACGCAGCTTTTCACAAGTCAAAAATACGCCTATACAAACAAATATGCCTAAACAAAAAAAGCAAGAATTTTAATTTCTTTAATTTTTTTATTAACAACAAATAAAAAGTTAAATGTGTTATATTATTGGTTTCACTAATTGCCTTGATATTAGTTTACAAGATTAAAAAAAAATTTCTGCAAAATTTCTAATATTATGCTTTCTATCATTAAAGACCTTAACGATGACATATTTTTAACTGTCAATTTGGATGGTACATTAATGTATAATTAAATTGTATTTTTTAAAAAAATCAATTTTTATATATAATTGTAACAGTTCTATGGAGCTACGAATTTTGAACTCTCAAATTTAAATAGATTTGGAGAAAATGAAATTTCTACAAATGTTTGTATGCGTTATCTGTATCTACCTCCTTAATAGAGAAGAATGCTAATGGACAAAATATATTAGACAGCAAACTGTTACTATTACTGTCAATCTGCAGTTCATTACAAAGTTTGTGGCAGAGTGTGCATTACACCTACCCAAATTTCTACATGCATATGCATAGGAAGGGCTATAAAGTATATTACAGGTGCCATCGTATGGAATTCTCCCAGCATCCACCTGTGGTGATCTAGGAAAACCATGAAAAACTCAAACTGGGATTTGTCTTTTACACATTTCTGGTATAAATGATTGAATGTATTTTGATGAAACTTATTGCACATGTTTCTAATTGAGTGACCAAAAATATTGATGGAATAAAACAACCCCAACTGATCTCCTTTGGCCTACATCAGAGATTAGTTGTTCAAACACATACTGCAGATAGAGTGATTTACATGAAAATCTGCTATGAATATCAACATTTTTAACACATAATCTGTCATAATTTGAAAACTGTTGAATCAATTTTGATGTGATCATCACAGTAACAATTCTTATATTCTGACTTAGAAAATTTGAAAGCTCATAATCTGATTAGATTCTGTCTTGTGTCTTATGATACTCTGTGATATGCCACTGGAACAGGAAATGAAAATGTGTTTGTATTTCATATATATATGTATATAATTTCATGTTTCACTCATTTTTTGCAAGATAGCAATGAGACTTGTTCAATGCATAGATGTAAATAGTATGATACCTTACATTTCTCGTCCTAATGGTCTTAGTCACTTTCAAGAAAAAATGAGGTTCAAAAATTGTAAAAATCTTTCTTAATCTAACCCTCAAATAGATGACTAACAACCCCCCCTCCCCCCTTTTCTTTCCAGGCCAGTTGGGATATCTGTCAATGATTCTAAAAAGTTTTGTTAATTTTCCAGAAATAGTGGGGAGAATTTGACACACATGTTTCAAATTGTGCAACTAAAATTGCTGTACAGGCATATTAATCTCAAATTTACTGTGGTAACTTTGCTAGTAGTCTCACTAAAAGTCATTGAACATCTCTGCCATTTTCAAATCCTCAGTAACTTTTTTTCCCATCATTATCTAAAAATGTCTGAATACCTTCCCTGCCCCTCAGTTTTCTAACAAAACCATTGAAATTTCTAGATACATTGTTCATTGTCCCCTGAAACTAATAATATTCATCATAACCATATCTTTAGCTTTCCTCTTTGCTGCAATTAGCTCCTTGTATAGTTGTTTCAAGTGTTCCCTACTGCCTTGCTGTCTCTTAACTCTCTTATTTTATCTTCTCACCAGTTTGTTTAAAAGCTAGATATCGGCAAGACAGGTCGCACTGTGGCGGAAAGACTTAAGGAACATATCCGCCACTACAAATATAACAACAGCGACAAATCCGCCAAGTCCGCCATGCTATTAATACCGGGCATGAAGTAAAATTTCAAGAAATGAGGCTACTGTGGAGAGAAGACCAGTGGTGGCCCCAACGGGTGAAAGAGGCAACAGAAATTTTAAAAAATACCAACAACATCAGCGAAGATAGCGGCCTTTTACTCTGCGATGCTTGGCGCTCATTGCTATGTCAACATAAACAGTATCTCTGACAAAGGCTGGAGGATACCAGCCGAAAGCTTAGGTAATGAAATAAACAACGCGGCATAACCCGAAAGTTAATTAATCATGATCAAAGTGTTATAGTTGGAAATACATTTTCACAAGAGATGGAAATAAATATGGGATTGCCACAAGGTAATGTTTTGGGCCGTTGCTGTTCATTTTTCTTTAGGATGATTGTGTTGATGGTTTACAGTTAGAATTTAGGTTGCTTGCAGATGACATCATGGTATATAATAGGATCATAACATGAGATACTGTAAACAGCTGCAGAATGACCTGGATAGAATTTCGAAATTGGTAGGTTAGCAAGGAATTAAAATAAATGCCAAGAACAGTTTATTAGGTACATAGATAAAAAAAACTAAAGATTATATATGTCAGAATTGCTTGTTGAAGGCTTGAAGTGTAAATATTTTGGCATAACATGTGATAATAAACTCAACTGGCCAGAGCACATTCGGCAGGTAATAAGAAAAGGTTACAAAATCATACATTTACTGGAAAGCATGTTGAGATGATATACCACAGAAGTTAGGGAATTGGGTTACAAAACTTTGGTCAGACTATTGGTTGAATATGTTGGTGTAGTTTGGGACCCACATTTTGGGTATCAAATACAGGAGTTGAAGGGAGTGCAAAGAAGAGCAGCTAGAACTGTTTGTGGAAATTATCGCAGGACCCAGTCAGCATCTGATATGATAAAGGAGCTGGAATGGGAGTCATTGGAAGACAGGAGGAGAGTAAAGAGAGTGCTGGGAAGTCATATGTTGATTATAAGCTGTGTCCACACTTGTTCATTGCAAGCATTCCCAATTGAAGTTGGTTCTCGTGCGTCTCCACTTGCAAAACATCGCTCTCCAACAGGAGGAAACACTCTCATTTACCGAAGATTACTGTTCATTCCCATTGTTATGGAACACCAAAAGTAAAGACAACACAACAAAATCAGGAGGACAGATGCCCTAAAGGCCCTTGGGGGAAAATATTCGATCGATGGAACTGTAGTGAAGAAGAAAATCGAGAGCCTGATGATATTCTTTTCTAACAAACAGCAGAAAGTCCTTTCCAAGAAGAGCGGTGATGGAGGTGATGGGAATTACAGTTCACAATGGTTCGCTTACAACAATATCCCATTCATATCTGATTCAATTACGCCAACGTAAAAGAAAGAAATAGAAGAGGTTGCTGGAAACAGGACTTCAATCATGGAAATATCGAATGCAGAAGCAAATACCTAGTGATTCAATCTTATTTTCTTCTTTCTTTCTTTTCTGCCTACCTTAACCAATTAAATTCAATTAATCTATTGAGACTCATCGTATATATTATTTCTATAAGGTATTTTTTTGTCACAAGCCTGTACCTTCCTTCATACTTAACCAAAATCAATGAATGAGGTGACATTTTAAAACTTTAGTCACATCATATTTTAAGACCCTTAAAGGGCAAAAATGCCAATATTTCTAAAATGCTGTTATTTTTGTTACAAGTAATTTATCTCCCTGGATACCAATCTGAAATTGTTTAATGAAGTATCATTTTAAAGATTAAGATCTCCTCTTTAATGACATCATATATTAAGCCAGAAATCTTTCGGAATTTGACACTTAAAGGACATAAGTATCAATATGTGTTTTTGTGTCACGAGCCATTTATCTCCCTTCATATCTATCCGATATAGATAAATGAGGTATCATATTAAAGACTATGGTCTCCGCTGTGGTAACATTATATTTTAAGAATGGAATTTTTCGTAATTCGACGCTTAAAAGGGCAAAAGTGTCAATTTTTCTAAAATGCGTTTTCTGTGTCTCGAGCCATTTATCTCCCTGGATATCTAACCAAAATCGATAAATGAAGTAGGATTATGAGGAATAATGTCTCAGCTTTGTGACATGATATATTAAGAAAGAATGTTTTTGGAATTCAACCCTTAAAGGGAAAAAGTATAAATTTTTCAATAACGCATTTTTGTGTCACGAGTGATTTTTCTCCCTTAATATCTAACCGATATAGATAAATGAGGTATCATATTAAAGAATAAGGTTTCCGCCATGGTAACATTATATTTTAAGAAAGGAATTTTTTGTAATTTGTCCCATAAAGGGCAAAAATGTCAATTCTTCTAAAATGTGTTTTTTGTGTCTTGAGCCATTTATCTCCCTGGATATCCAACCGAAATTGACAAATCAAGTAGGATTATGAGGAGTAATGTCTCAGCTTTGGTGACATTGTATTTTAGGAAAGAAGTTTTTTGGAATTCAACCCTTAAAGGGAAAAAGTATAAATGGTTCTTCAACTCATTTTAGTGTCAAGAGCCATTTATCTCCATTAATATCTAACCAAAATATATAAATGTGGTATCATTCTAAAAATTACGGCTTCTGCCATCACATTTTAAAAAATGAATTTTTCTGAATTTAACTCTTAAAGGGCATAAATATCAGTATTTCTAAAATGCATTTTTTGTGTCTCCCTTGATAATTAAACAAAATTGATAAATGAGATATCATTTTAAAGATTGAGATCTTCGTAAGGTCTATGGTTCTGTTACACCACATTATAATAAAGAAATTTTTCAAAATTCTACCCTTGGAGGGCAACAGTATTAATATTTCTACAAAACATTTTTCTGTCACAAGCTATTTATTTACCTTCATACCTAACCAAAATTAATAAATGAAGTACCGTTTTAAATATAAAATTATCCCCTCTGGTCACATCATATTTCAGAAAAAACTTTCCCAAAATTCAACCCTTAAGGGACAAAAATATTATCATTTCTAAATTTTTTTTTTTTTTTTTTTTTTTTTTTACCTAGCTTGATAACTAACCAAAATGAGGTATCATTTTAAAGACCAAGATGGCTGCTTTGATCACACCATATTTTATAAAAGGAATTTTTTGAATTCAACTGTAAGGTATCCCTCGTTATATTTGCAATATTTGGTTAGAATCGGGCCGAGTTTTGGGTTAACTTTAGTATCCGGTACCACACTTTAAATCGAGTTGACAACACTTTCCATACACTAAAGTGAATAAATAATCCATAACCAATGTAAATAACATATAAATGGCATTAAATAAACGATATTCCAGCAGGAAGCAAGTAATAACATATAAAAGTAAACTCGTAATACCAGATACTGACATTGTTTAACGAATTGCTATGAACCGATTTAAATGAAGGAAATGATTAAAATGAGTAAATACAGCCACTAAATAAGCCTTTTATCACGGTCAATAAACTTTATGTTAAAGATAAACAGATAATTTTAATACAAGTAATATCTAACCATTAAATTTTGGCACATAACCGACTTTGGTATTTCTGGAGTGATTTTCGTCCAGTAAAGAGTGTAAAAGTCTAATAATACACAGGCCTAGAACCATTATAAACATAACTTCACATTTAAATACAGTTTGGCAGGTATTTTAAAGAAATAGACTGGATGTTTTGAATAATAGATTGAAGCAGTATGAAGATATCACATAGTGATGAAATTTGACCATTTTAAAGCTCTAAAAGTAGTCATAATAATCCCTGAGACAGTGTAGTAGATTAATTAACAGATTTCTGATAGTTTTCAAGCATTTAATAGTCACAAGAAGTAATTATGAAGAAATTTCAGCACTCATTCCCATAAACAGTTCACATAAATAATTTGAAGTCTTTTAAGTAGTTTCAGGATTTAAAAAGTAGACAAATATAAAGGAAATAAACTAATCTTTCAGTTTTAATAGGTGTTAAGCTGTTTCAGCAGTAAAATACGAGATATCAGTGAATAAACAGGCGCCGGTAAACCAACTAATTTGTTCAACTTTTCGGAATTAATTCTAACACTTATAAGTCATTTCCAGAGCGATAAGAACATGTAAATACCAGTTAACACACATAATCAATTTTCTAAACACATTTAAAGGCATTTCACTAACCTGTTGCATGATAATTCAATCACAAAGTAACTTGCTATAGACACTGCACATATAAAATGCTTTTGCACTGATTTTAAACACAAAAGTAGCTAATAAATTAAAACAGTCCTAAATAGAATCAAATTCATCTAAATCTTGTAGTTCCCAACCGTTTAAGTATTTGTAAATACGATCTGAACACGTAAAATTGAATACCCGACTTTAACATTTTTTCATTTAAAAACCTACTCAGATTCCGGGCTAAAAATTAGTTTGTCATAAAAATCCATTCTTCTAGTTTCATACATATTAATTTCACGTCATTTAAAGACATAGAACCGATGTTATGAATTTTCTGAAAACACTCTGTAACAACCCACGTGTAAATAATTTATTGTGTCTCAGATATAACAGTTACAAAGATGAAATAAACACTAAAATACGCAGTTTAATTCAGGCTACACATTGATAATTTTTCCGGCGTAATAATCCATAAACCTTCAGAGTTATACCGTAAAACATAAATAATAATTACAACCGATTGTTAGACATTACTAGTTTTACCATAACTCAACAGATTTTAACAAAGTTTATATTTTGCGAGAGACTAAAATCGGGAATAATATTTTGAGCCTAATTTCGAGTTAGTAATTAAAGCCAATTTTAAAAAGGTAACAAAACTTTGACTAATACGGTAGTTCACTTCTAACACATCCATATTTGGTAATGTTTTAGAGAGAGAAGCGATCACGTGACCGAGTCTATATAGTTGTCGCGGGCACTCAGCTCTGGGCACTTGGCTGGAACACCTCGTAGTGAAATCATGTAACTTCTCGTGTGGTGAATTCAACGGTAGCGGTATGCACAGAGTGGTGAATGCCGGGAAGTGGTGACGTCATGGTAGGTCAGGCTGGGCACGAGTCTATGGACAGGACGCGTTAGTGGCGGCCATTGTTTGAAAGTGTAGACCATCATCATTTCGAACAATCAGCTTCAGGATATGTGTATTTCGAACCTTTGTTTTATTTTCACCGGGGGAATGCGGTCTTGCTCTTGATTCTCAACTTGTGATTTTTGGTGAAGATGAATGTCCGATTGCCTTGCTAACTGTAAAATGACATTATTAACGTGAATATTTTGGAAAATATAATTCTGTGATTTCGACTTGTGACTTTCATTTATACTTTAGTACCCTTCTTGTGGTGGGTTTAAAACTACAAGTGGCGACTGTGGTCAATGTTAACAGTTAGCAGAAACAATTTAACATGGTTACTGAACTTTCTTTTGGACTTAGAATATTTTTGGACGACATCTGGTTCAGGTGAAATAGTCGATACCTCAACCCCAGTATACGACTAGTCCCTGACACAACCCTTAAAGGGCAAAAGTATCAATATTATTTCTACAGTGTGTTTTTTTATTATTATTATTATTACAAACCATTGATCTTCTTCGATACATAAGTCGATAAATATCATATCATTTTAAAGATTAAGGTCTCCAGTTAGATAAAATCATAAATTAAGACAGAATTTTTCGGAATTTGGTGCTTAAAGTGGTAGCGCGTATGAGACTGTTCAGAACCAAGTCCCTAGATTGCAGCAGCAGATATCACAGAAAGGAATAAATGTCAATAAACTTTTTTTGTTCAATCAGTAGCTTTTTGGATATTTTTTTTCTGTTACGGAAACACTTTCATTTTGCTATACAATTCCAATGTAAACATTTTATTCACACATTAACAAATATAACAGAGATGTTGATATGTTGTGTGCATTTTGTTCAGGTTGGTTTTATTGTGTTAAGTTCAATGACATTTTGTCATAAATACAGAGTGTTTTAAATTTTCCTGTTTTGTAATATGTTGTGAGTATTTTGATGTGTATCTATTGCTCTAAATATATATATTTACTAAAAAAGTACGGTTCTACTTTTCATTATATTACAAGCATTTAACCTCACTATTCACTGCATTTTATTCGTGAAATTTTCACACGGGTCGTCTAGTTTTAAAATATTCCTGTAAGCTTTTGTTGTATCGCGGAACTTTTATCACTTTATTTCGTAGAGTTTTATGTCATTCATTTAAGTGATAGTACTTATAAGCAGTATTCAGTAATTTTTCATATCATTTAAAATTAATTCAAGCTCATTTTAATTAATATTTAGCATTGATTGATTGTTGTGAAGAGTTTTGACCATGTGGATTCTTTGTTTTGCCGAGATTCTTGTTCAAAACTTTGGTGCAGTGCACTTAATAGTCAGTGTGCAGTATACAGTACATTCATATAGGCAATATTTAATCTTATTTAGTGTGTGGGAGGAAGAATCAAGCTTCATCATGTACTTAGTTTATCAATAGGCAAGTTTAAAGAGCACTGAGTATCACATTATTCACTAACAATAAACAATATTTGTTGTAATACGCCGTCAGATGCATTTACGCGTGTATGTGAAAGTATCAACAAACATCTGAATAAACAGAAGTCATTTGTACAGTAGCAACTATTAAAGAATTTCAAGAAGTTCAGATTATTCATTGGAAGGGAATTCTTTCTACCGTGACAATGTCAAATATATGTTGTAAATAACTTCGCGAGATTCATTTACAATATCATGGCAGCTGCGAAAATCACAAAAAAATTTTATGATGTCAAATATAGATTCAAGTTTGGCATACGTGGGGTAACATCAAGGAAGGGACTTACGAAATGAACAAGTAATTAACTCAATTAACACCTTGTTAATACCTTATAATCTTAACTTTGGTCTGCTTATTGTTATCCATATTTCAACTTTCCAAAATATAATCCTTTACCTGCAGCTTCCTCCTCGATTTTTTTCTGAGATTTCGCTAATATACTAATTACAGCTGTAACGCCTGCTAGACAAATTGGATCGTCGATCTTGCTGCGGCGACACTAGAATGCTGAGGGGCATTCCTCATGGGGCATTAATGTGGACACTAAAAGGCATGCCTCCTGAGGAATGCCTCTAGGGTCTGCCTAAAGGTGAACATATTGCAAGAGGAATGGGCAAGAGGAAAATGCAAGTTCAAAGGGAAGAGGCACAAATGTGGACATAGCTACATGGCTTGGAGGCATTTTGGTCAAAGAATTAGGAATAGTGCATGGAAGGAGAATGATGACCATGAACACTAGCTGGCGCTTGATTTCATGCATAAGGGAGTGAGAAAATTTTCTTTTGTGGTTAAGGTTGTTATGGATTGGAAAAAATTACCAAGTGGATGAATAATATTCAAAGAACACTGAAGGAATTTAAAATTTGTAAATTTCAAGTATAGATGGGGGAGAAATTTAACACTTAAAATATATAAGATAATAAAAAAAAAGGGGGGGTGATTGGATAACTAAGGAATTTAATAATAAGAATAAAATTATTATTATATATCGATTCTTTACTTCTATTTATTTTCTGTTTTGTAATAAATGTTTCTTCACACTTTTTTACTATTTTCCACTTTGACTCCACTGTACTTGCTGAACCTTCCCCCGAAATATCTCTTCTGAAATGTGTGAATTGTTATAATTTTACCTTTTTCTGTCTTAAGTTTTGGCCATTGATATACTGAATCCCCTAAAACAATAGTCAATTACTTGAGACCATTCAAGATTTTCATCAGGCCTTTTTGAAAAGATATTGTTACAGGAACGTTTGTGTCTTTTGTCTATTGATTTCATAAATGTTCATATTAGTAAATGATCCCACTAGCTGTGACCATCGTGACCGGTAACTGTTGACATAATACTTTTAATACTCATAAAGTTGATTTTTAATTCATTTGCCACCCAGAGACAGCTTACTATTATATTCTGACAGCTATTAGTCAGCTGTTTAAACACAATGTCAATATACAGTTGCTTAAATTTACACTGGATAAAAACACTAATGCTACATTCATAAGTTCTTCCTCATTCAACCAAAAACTTTCGTGCCATACAGCCAATGATTACTTAATCTGATCTTCATATCACACTCAGATTACAGGTTCTAGTTAGAAGCATAAAGAATGGTCTCAGTAACGCTGTACAACTCACTTAACTCATTCCTTTTACACTTCACAAAACACATGGTGGCAACTATAACTCATGAGTATTTATCTTTGTAACAATGTATTCTCATAAAATACCTTGAACCAGGAAAAGGAACAATTCAATAGCCAGACTGAAACTCCCCTTAACTATTCAGACCAAGAGTGCTGATTAGTCTCCGAAAATCAACATATAGTCATCTCCTTGTCACCCATTTGACATGAATAAACCAAACCATGACTATTTTCTTCAATACCTTGTATTGAACTAGCTCCCACCATGACTCATCATACATTGTTGCATTACTATTATTTATTTTCTTAACAAATGCTGTTAAGAAAGCACTGAATCGAAGTTCCACTAAATCACTGATAAACAAGAGGTAGTCAGGTTTCTGCCACTATGAAAGCATAAAAAAAAACTTCAATAATACTTTAATCAAATTTAAATAACAAAGGATAGGGAACAAAAGTTGAAGCCTGTGATAAGGGAAATATGTGTGACGAACAAAAACATATAAATAAGAAAAGAAAGGGAAATTAACCCACCACATACCAAAGTGGACGGATGCTAATAATTCGGTTTTACACCTTATTCATGTGATAGGGAATGTGCCATATGGTACGGGAGGTGTGCACACATTAAAGTTTACCACATGACTGATCAAATTTAAGAATAAAAGGTGCCTCTTACACTTTTAAAATTTCCACATACAAAGCTATTGTCCCTTCTTTACTCCCCCCCCCCTTTTTTGAGCTCATTATTTGATACCTAAACTGTGGGTCCTGTGCTACGCCACCATGTTGAAGCAATACTTGGCTTGAGTTTTGTAACCCAATTTCCTCACTTATCTGCTACATCTCCTCACTACCCTCTTCAATAAATGACTGATTTTGAAGCCTTTTCCTATCACCTGCCCAGTAATCAGTAACTGCTGATTTGGAATTCATTGAAAGCATAGGGTGAAGAGAGTGCTAGGTCTACAAGGCATAATTTTCTGTTAGGCTTAGAAGCATATTAATAAAAGAATAAAGAATAGTACATGGAAGGGAAGGTATGACCATGACAATAAGCTGGCACATGATTTCAGACATAAGAGTGTGGTGAAATTTTCTTTTGTAGGTAATGGAGTCAGAGATTTGAATAAGTTACCAATGGAAGTGATGAATTATTTATCAAAAAGATTTTAAAATTAAAATTAGTAAAGGAATAAAGTAAGCAGGTGGGAAAACTACACCTAAAATATTTAAGGTAAAAATATCATGAAAGGTGAAAATAGGAATGTAGGGTAATTACCACTACTCAATCAGTCAATCATAATTAAATTAAATGCGTTCTTTTCAATTGACCTTACTATCCAGTGTTATTCCAAGGTATTTAATCTTTTGGTTTTCTACATGTAATTCCTCTACTACCCCTAATCATCAAAAACTTTTATCTTTTTATTTGTGTACCTGATATAGTTGACTATTCTTGCCATTTGTCTTAGTTGAAAAACCTTTGCAAAATGGAATACAATCTGTAGTACAATTATATAGTGATGATTAGTCCTAAACTTAGAAGTGATTAAGCATAATTGTTTGTCAACGCTTAGTTAAATGTATTTCATGACTATTTTGAAGAAAATATCTATAATATAGTATTTTATTTTATGATTTTTTTTAGGTTCTCCAGCTTAGTGCAGACATATTGTCAAAAATACCAGATCCTATTGATTATGAGGGTACAGATAAGCTCATAGGAGCTGAAAAGACCCCATTAGATGTAGTTCTGCTTCAAGAGGTATGTAAATTTAAATTCTGTTATACTTATTTCATCAAAAACGGCTAATATAATTTCTGTAGAAAATTATGTAACTGAGTATGAAGGCAATAAATACAACCCCAAAAAGAAATTGGTGACACTGAAAATTGTGATTATTGCTTAGATTTATAATACGACATTAAAAATTTAATAGTTTACTAGATGCTCAAACAAAGTACAGTTATAGTATCTGTATTTTGTGCAGCAATACGCATTATGACTTTTAACTCATTTTTCTCAGTCTTTTGAATAATTTTTTTTTTCTTTTTTTATTCCTCTGATGAACGAATTGTTCTAGGAATGATATTTTTTTTTTTTACCAAAGACTGCTGTTTTCATATATCTAGCTTACCTTGTGACTGTTGAATAACATTTTCTGATAAAACAGAAGAAAATTGAAGTTAAGAAAAAATCATCGATTTATAAATCATACTTTGTGGGTGTCACCAAAAGAAAAAAAAACCATAGGTATTCTTTACCAGAAATCCAACACTTTGTTCTTTCTAAAGGACTATCATTTTCCTATACTCCAAAGTTGGACTATGCCACTTTGGTACATGATTCTTTAACATTCTGCCATGCTCTCTGATGATGGTGGTAGGACCACTTTGACACCATGAAGGACAGTGACCATTGGTGTGATGATACAGACTCCAGCCTAGAGCGATTCAAGCCTCCATCTCAGCTGGTCCCACCTCTCCTTCCCCAACACCATTCCTTCCTCATGTTCCAGGAATTCCTGGCACCCAACCTGTCCTCAACCTCTTTCTTTAACTCCATTCCACACTCCAACAATCTCAATTCCTTTGAAATTTTGGCCATGAGAGAACTGTCTAAGAATAAGAACATCATCCTCCTCCTCGCTGAGAAGGGCTCAGTGACCATAGTCATAGACCACAGTGACTGAGAGGCTGTGGTTCTGAGACAGCTCTCTGACAACAACAGGTACTGTCCGCATCCTCAATTTGGCAAGAAGTGTACACCCTCATTGACCTCCAGGAGTTCTTGTAAGACCTATCACCCAATTCTCGATCCATCCTTACTCTGCAGAATCCCTGTACCCCATCTTGTACCATCTTCCCAAGATCTACAAGACTGGCAATCCTGGGTGATCTATAGTTCTGGGATATGGGTCACCCATTGAAAAGATTTCAGCTCTTGTGGATCAGTGCCTCTGACATTTTAAACAGAACCTCCCTTCATTCATACTTCCTTGAACATCATTGCAAAATCCCCACCACTCTACCTCCTGATTCCTTCCTCGTCTCCATAGATGACACATTCTTGTCCACTAACATCAGCCACTGTCAGGGCTTAAGTGGCATGGAACATTCCCAGGAAATGCAATCACCTGACAGCGAAATCAATTTATTCTTGGCTAACTTTCCTACCACAAATCCGTCTGCCATGACTATTACACAATGCCAGTCATATGAGTGGCTGTCCTTATATAGAAAATTGGACAATTAGATATAAAACAGATGAAGCATTTTGCACCGCATGGAGGTTGAGTCGACACATGGTCCAAAGTAATTAAATGGGGCAAAACAAATGATGCCATGCTCTGCCGGCAGTCACTGCGGAGCCATGCAGCGAATAGTTTCCCTGTGACTTACACAAGGTAGCACTTCGTCTGTTTTGAACTCGTTGTTTGGAGGTGTCGTGGTGACACTGCAGACTGCAGAAAATGAATCAGAAATTGAGATTTTTTTCCCCTTTTTGTATCATTACACTTTAGTGTTCAAATGTAAAACAAGTAATATACAATTTCATTAAATAAATAATGAAAATTAAAACTTGATATTTTATTTTTTACTTTCAATTGTTTCCCAATTTATATTCTTTTAAAAATACACTGTTTAGCCTTTGAAATTTAATATTTTTCTATCAATCCAGCACTGAAACTTTATCTTAACCTATAATTTTGGACCAAGAGATACAATTTGGGTGTTCCAAGGAATGTGACAATCATATTTTTTATTACTTGTGTTCACATATTTTCATTTGTCTTGGGAAAACGAGTGAAATTGATTAAGAAGCAGTAATGTAGGCAGTTTTTTCTTGTCCTGTTCCATCACAGATACATTACACTCTTTCACAAAGAATTGAACTATACATACCATATCGACAGTCCACATTAGGGTTGACAACCATACTATAATGTATGGTATTGTACTATATTTCGGGTCTACTATATACTGTTGAAAAAATATATAGTACATAAAAATACAATATTTCAGATGTGTGGATCAAACTTTTTTTAAAAAAACTGATAACAAACCCCTCATTTTGTAAAATCTATGAACTCACATTATGATTTAACTTTTGAGTGATGTGATGTGCATATATCTGAATGTGCCTCTGTCTTGTTGCTTTCTGAACCATTATATTAATGTCGAAAATTGACAACCTCAAGCAAACATTTGCTCGTTCAACAGTCTTTTCTTCATTTTTGTTTTGTTAATTATTTTCATTTGGAAGCTGTTCTCCCTTTTAATATTTAATTAAATTAGTTGTGGAAAGTGGTAGCAACAACAAAAGGTTGTCAATTTCAAGTGAATTGAAAGCCATTGAGCAATTATTTAGGGGAGAATTATCCTACACATATTAAAAATATTTTTTTGACAATGAATAATACTTCTGAAGACACTAAAGTTCAAACTTTTTGAATTTTGTAAGTCCTTTTTACATAAGTTTGAGAAAGCTGTTTTACAACTTGAAGGTATTAACATCACAGTCTTAGATGTGTATAATATTATGTCAACTTTAAAATCGGTGCTAAACCAATGTAAAAAAATACTTTCTTTGGTTAAATGTTCTTAGAAGCCAAATCCTCCATGAAATGTGATAATAATAAAAAGATTTTTTTCTTATTTATTGATAAATATTTGGATTATTTTAATAAATGATCTGACTTTGATTAAAAAGAAAAATCCAGATAATAAATTTAGAACATGAGGTTTCATTTGATGACTGTGAGACAATATTAGAAGTTCTGATTTTACAAGAATACATGAGTATCAAAATAGACGAACTTTTCTCTGAAGTAGCAATACTAAACAAAATCTATATAAAAGTATGAGATCGTAGTGAGTTTACCCACAGACTGAAACGGAGAGCATATTCTAAAATATACCAAAAAATAATTTATAAAATTTATTTAAGATTATTTATTTCCTGCTCTCTATTCCCGCCACTTTCCCATTCAGTTATAAATTCGAAATGGCGAGAAGAGAGAAGCAGTGCAAATATCTCATTAATAAAAAATTAGCTTTCGATGTACATTAATTTAAAAATTGAATGGCATAAGGCATAGACAATAAATTGTTAAAAGATGCAAGAAGTGAAAAAATGCATTTTTTATAAATAGTAAGCAAAAAAACACATTTTGTCCTTCTTTTCTCTTTCCATAAAATACTATATTTCTTTTAAATTTACTATATTTTTTGAACTGTACTATTTTTTATAGCTTATTTTAAAAAATACTACAATCAGCTGGAAAAATGTTGGTAACCGTAGTCCACATGTCAGTCAAGGTGGCAAAGACAAAGACATGGCGGTCGAGGCGGCAGCTGTCACTCCAAAAGTTGCCTCGACCACCATGTGGTTGGATGTCACTTCATCTGTTTTAGGGATTACTACTTTTGGCTGCAAAATTTCTGGAACATTCAAGGTCTTTGTGGAAAAGTCCCCTTTCAGCCATCATATCCTGTAAATGCTATTTCCCGAATAGTAAATTTTCATCTCAGCTGCCATCTGTCATTATTAAATTCTAATAAATTGAATTATAAATTTCTCTAAGCATTCATTTCAAACATTTCAGAATAATTCTTTTTTTTTTCTCGGATAACATGTTTTTTTACTTTACTCAACTGCAGGTGGTCACAGAGATCTAAAACTCAAAATCGTAGTTTCAAACCTTTTCCCATCTTTTTCATATTTCTTCAGTGTATAAAAATAATTACTTTGAATATCTTTTTCCTTATGAATTTTGTAAATTAACTCTTACTTATCCCATAATTGGCCTTAAATGCCCAAATCAGTTTCTAAACCTCTATTCTATTTTATTTTTTTTTTTGACATGTTTAACTTTTGTATGAATTACTATGATATTACTATAAATAAGAAAAGAAAGGGAAATTAACCCACCACATACCAAAGTGGACGGATGCGATGAGAGAACACTAATGCTGACAAACAAACAACACAATATTTCGGCATATGCCTTGCTCACAAATAGAAAAAACGGGCCATTAGGCTCGGAACGTGTGTGCACACCGAACGTTACCTAATGACTAACCGTGTTGTGGTGAGGGGGGGGGGGGGGACGGATAAGGAGTAGACTATCGATATCGGTATACAATGTCTGAGATAATATATTTAATATTTTGGCAGGCGATGGTAAAATGAGCAAATGTAGTAATGGTACGGTATAAACATAGGCAAAAAAAAAAAAAAAAAAAAAAAAAAGGTAGTGATGGGTTAATTGGAATTTAACGGTGGTTAAGTCCAGGTGGGTGTCTTGTATCCAGGATATTCTGGTACGCTAGTTCCCATCTCCGGAGTTCTGCTGCAGTGGTGCTGTCAGGGAAAACTCTGACTGCTCTCACAGTGAAACAGTCGTTGAGGTTGTTGGAATCATGGCTATTGGCATGTTCTGGTACTGGAAGGTACAGGTTACGAGTATGGACTGTTTGTCTGTGGCCATTCATTCTAACAGAGAGTTGCTGTGTGGTGAGGCCTATGTAAGAACTGGTGCAAAAGCGGCAAGTTAGTTGGTATATCAGATGAGTGGTTGAACAGGTGGCATGTCCAATAATGGGGAAAGTTTCTCCTGTGGTGGGGTTGGAATATGTAGTGGTGGGTGGAAGCATGCTGCAGGTTTTACAGCGGGGTCTATTACAAGGATAAGATCCATATGGTGCTTTTGGAGAGTCTAACGGAGGGTATTTGTGGACTAAGATGTTCTTAAGATTGGGTGGTCTGCTAAAACATGCACGAGGGACATTGGGTAGAATTTTGGGTAGGAGAGTACGCATTTCCGGAAATGAGCGAAGGAAGTCATACCCCTGTCGCAAAATATGGTTGATGGACTCGAGGCCAGGAGAGAACTGAGTGACAAAGGCAGGGCTATGGTTGGTTTTTGTAGGAGACAAGTGAGAGTGGTTACGTGGAGGGTGGTTGATCGCGCGGGAGATCTGTTTATGTACAAGATCCCTGGGGTAACAACGGGAAATAAGGGCTTGGGATAGGTTTTGTGAGTATTGATGGAGAGAATGAGCGTCAGAGCAAATGCGACTTCCACGGATGGCAAGGCTGTATGGGAGGGAACGTTTCGTATGGAATGGATGGCAGCTATCAAAGTGTAGATACTGCTGTAAATTAGTGGGTTTGATGTGGACTGCGGTATGAAGGACACCGTGCCTGAGCATGATGTCAACATCGAGGAATGTGATGTGTGAGCGGGAGTAAGTCCAGGTGAAATTGATGGAATTGTTGCTATTGTTAAGGGAGTGGAGGAATTCAAGGAGGTGGTTTTCGCTGTGGGTCCAGATCATAAATATGTCATCTATGTATCTGAACCACACAGTGGGTTTAAAGGGAGTGTTGTTCAGGAAACGTTCCTCCTGACGACCAAGGAATAAGTTGGCATAGGATGGGGCCATGCGGGTGCCCATGGCGGTACCGCGGATTTGGTGATATACTACAGAATTAAAGGTAAAGAAATTTTTGGAGAGAACTATATGGGCCAAGGTTGAAATGAAGTATGTACTAGGCAGGCTATGTGGTGGTCGTAGGTCTAGGTAGTATTCTAGGGCACTGAGGCCCTGGCTATGTGGAATGTTGGTATAAAGGGAAGTTACATCAATTGAGACCAGGAAGGAGTCTGGAGGTAGAGGTGTGTGGATTGTGGATAGGCGTTCAAGGAAATGTGGAGTGTCTTTCACGTAGGAGGGAAGATTTAGGACAAAGGGTTGGAGATGTTGATCCACAAAAGCTGAAATCCTTTCAGTAGGCGATCCATATGCCGCAACTATAGGTCGCCCAGGATTACCAGTCTTGTGGATCTTAGGAAGAAGATATAGTGTGGGAGTGCGGGGATTCTGGGGAGTCAGGAGGGAGATGGACTGAGGAGAGAGGCCTTGCAGGGGGCCTTGTAGGTCAAGAAGATTTTTTATTTCCTGGCATATGGAGGTAGTGGGATCTGTAGCTTGTGGAAGGTAGGTGTTAGTGTCCGACAGTTGCCTTAGGGCCTCAGCCACATAGTCATTGCGGTCCATCACTACTGTGGTTGAGCCTTTGTCGGCAGGGAGGATGATGATGTTCTGGTTTTTGGACAGTTCTCTCATAGCTCGAGTTTCCATATTGCTGAGGTTTTTAGAGTGTGGGATGGAGTTTAGGAAAGAAGGTGAGGAAAGAGAGGATGTGAGGAATTCCTGGAATAGAATAAGGGGATGGTTTTGTGGGAGCCGGGGAGGATCCAGAGAAGATGCAGGTTTAAACTGTTGTAGACTGGGCTCAATCTCGCTCTGTCGACTGGTGTGTTCTCCTGTGACGGTAAAATGGTACCGCCAGAGAAGAGAGCGGCAGAACGCCAATGAGTCCCGGACCAAAGCAGCATGGTCGAACTTGGGGGTCGGAGAAAAAGTGAGTCCTTTGGATAAGACCGAAATTTGAGGTTCAGTCAGGGGGGTGGAGGAGAGATTAATCACTGACTGTTTAGGTTTAACTGGAGGAGAGGCGGGGGGTTTTTGAGCAGGTGGTAAAGGGTTTGGATGGGGTAGGTTGAGGAGGTGAGCCAAGCATGGAGTCTTTGCAACTAGGGGTGGAGTTGGTGTGTGATTTACAGCAGTGGAATGTTGATAGGGGAGGGACAGGCCTAGAGATAAATAGCTCCTAACAAGAGCTGAAAGCTTTTGAAGATGTTTTTGTGCATGATGGGCCTGCAATTGTCTGCACTCTGACAGGATCTGTTGCATATGATGAATGAGGTGAGGGAATGAAAGGCAGAGGATTTTGTGGAGTGAGACAAGTTGAGAGGAATGTTGATACGCCATGTGAATATACTGTTGAAGAACCAGCTGGGTGAGAGAAAGGGATTGTCTGAAACGGAAAGCATGAAGTGATGGGTGAATTTTTGGATGGCAGCCAGAAACTGGAAGTTTAATAGTTAAACCATTTGGCGGAATATTTAGAGAGAGGCAAGACTGAAGAAACAGAATGTGAGAATTTAGTTTGGCCAAATGTGCGGCGTGGAAATGGTAACTGGACAGATAGATTTCTGAAAGTAGCATATTGGGTTAAAAAGATAAGGGTCAGTAAAAAGTCACACAAAGAGAAAAAGTAATGACAATTCTACCGATAGCCTATGTATAACTATGGAGAGAGAAAAAAAAAAAAAAAAATAATAATAATAATCTTCCAACGTCCAAAACGCAGAGTATAAACGTCCAAACAGAAATGTTTGTTGGTTTTTATGAAGTCGTGATGCTAATAATATCTAGCGGGAAAAAAAAAAAAAAAAAAAAAAAAATTCTACTCACAACGTCAAAAACGTGGAATAAAACTTCATAAAAACAAACAGAAAATTTGCGCTGGCTAAGGCGGAAGTATGTTTTATTTGAGATCGCGATGCTAATAATATCTTGGACCACAAACGAAAACCTGTAAGATCTAATAAAACCCAATTGTTTATAGGTTAAATTGAGAATAACCACAAATCAGGAGAAACAAAAAACAAAAAAATGAAACATTCAATGGAAGACACGTGGGAAGTATTCGGACATTCTCGTCCTGAAAGTAAACAGGAGAAAACTCCAAACAAAAACGACAATATGGTCGAACTGTATTGAAAACACGAAAATCGGCATAAACAAAATTAAATTTAAATGGCCACAGACAAGCAGTTTTTAAAAAGTGATTTGGAAAAATATATGTAAGCTAATAATGGAAAAATACCCGATTAGGAGGATAAACAGAGCTAAAAATATAAACATGGGAACATGGATCAATTGTCGCGAAGTTATCTGAAGCCAGAGAAAACAAACAGAATGGCGGGAACTTTGGGAGGAACCTAGCGTATCGAATTCAATACGTGAAACAAACATACAAATAAGAGAAAGAAGGAAGGAAAAAGTAATAGAACACAGAAAAGGAACAAGCGGGACAAACACGTAAGGTGGCCGTTAGGCAACAATGATGCAACTAAGGAAAATGGAAGCGGCTTCTAGGCGATATAAATAAGAAAAGAAAGGGAAATTAACCCACCACATACCAAAGTGGACGGATGCGATGAGAGAACACTAATGCTGACAAACAAACAACTACAATATTTCGGCATATGCCTTGCTCACAAATAGAAAAAACGGGCCATTAGGCTCGGAACGTGTGTGCACACCGAACGTTACCTAATGACTAACCGTGTTGTGGTGGGGGGGGGGGGGACGGATAAGGAGTAGACTATCGATATCGGTATACAATGTCTGAGATAATATATAATATTTTGGCAGGCGATGGTAAAATGAGCAAATGTAGTAATGGTACGGTATAAACATAGCAAAAAAAAAAAAAAAAAAAGGTAGTGATGGGTTAATTGGAATTTAACGGTGGTTAAGTCCAGGTGGGTGTCTTGTATCCAGGATATTCTGGTACGCTAGTTCCCATCTCCGGAGTTCTGCTGCAGTGGTGCTGTCAGGGAAAACTCTGACTGCTCTCACAGTGAAACAGTCGTTGAGGTTGTTGGAATCATGGCTATTGGCATGTTCTGGTACTGGAAGGTACAGGTTACGAGTATGGACTGTTTGTCTGTGGCCATTCATTCTAACAGAGAGTTGCTGTGTGGTGAGGCCTATGTAAGAACTGGTGCAAAAGCGGCAAGTTAGTTGGTATATCAGATGAGTGGTTGAACAGGTGGCATGTCCAATAATGGGGAAAGTTTCTCCTGTGGTGGGGTTGGAATATGTAGTGGTGGGTGGAAGCATGCTGCAGGTTTTACAGCGGGGTCTATTACAAGGATAAGATCCATATGGTGCTTTTGGAGAGTCTAACGGAGGGTATTTGTGGACTAAGATGTTCTTAAGATTGGGTGGTCTGCTAAAACATGCACGAGGGACATTGGGTAGAATTTTGGGTAGGAGAGTACGCATTTCCGGAAATGAGCGAAGGAAGTCATACCCCTGTCGCAAAATATGGTTGATGGACTCGAGGCCAGGAGAGAACTGAGTGACAAAGGCAGGGCTATGGTTGGTTTTTGTAGGAGACAAGTGAGAGTGGTTACGTGGAGGGTGGTTGATCGCGCGGGAGATCTGTTTATGTACAAGATCCCTGGGGTAACAACGGGAAATAAGGGCTTGGGATAGGTTTTGTGAGTATTGATGGAGAGAATGAGCGTCAGAGCAAATGCGACTTCCACGGATGGCAAGGCTGTATGGGAGGGAACGTTTCGTATGGAATGGATGGCAGCTATCAAAGTGTAGATACTGCTGTAAATTAGTGGGTTTGATGTGGACTGCGGTATGAAGGACACCGTGCCTGAGCATGATGTCAACATCGAGGAATGTGATGTGTGAGCGGGAGTAAGTCCAGGTGAAATTGATGGAATTGTTGCTATTGTTAAGGGAGTGGAGGAATTCAAGGAGGTGGTTTTCGCTGTGGGTCCAGATCATAAATATGTCATCTATGTATCTGAACCACACAGTGGGTTTAAAGGGAGTGTTGTTCAGGAAACGTTCCTCCTGACGACCAAGGAATAAGTTGGCATAGGATGGGGCCATGCGGGTGCCCATGGCGGTACCGCGGATTTGGTGATATACTACAGAATTAAAGGTAAAGAAATTTTTGGAGAGAACTATATGGGCCAAGGTTGAAATGAAGTATGTACTAGGCAGGCTATGTGGTGGTCGTAGGTCTAGGTAGTATTCTAGGGCACTGAGGCCCTGGCTATGTGGAATGTTGGTATAAAGGGAAGTTACATCAATTGAGACCAGGAAGGAGTCTGGAGGTAGAGGTGTGTGGATTGTGGATAGGCGTTCAAGGAAATGTGGAGTGTCTTTCACGTAGGAGGGAAGATTTAGGACAAAGGGTTGGAGATGTTGATCCACAAAAGCTGAAATCCTTTCAGTAGGGCGATCCATATGCCGCAACTATAGGTCGCCCAGGATTACCAGTCTTGTGGATCTTAGGAAGAAGATATAGTGTGGGAGTGCGGGGATTCTGGGGAGTCAGGAGGGAGATGGACTGAGGAGAGAGGCCTTGCAGGGGGCCTTGTAGGTCAAGAAGATTTTTTATTTCCTGGCATATGGAGGTAGTGGGATCTGTAGCTTGTGGAAGGTAGGTGTTAGTGTCCGACAGTTGCCTTAGGGCCTCAGCCACATAGTCATTGCGGTCCATCACTACTGTGGTTGAGCCTTTGTCGGCAGGGAGGATGATGATGTTCTGGTTTTTGGACAGTTCTCTCATAGCTCGAGTTTCCATATTGCTGAGGTTTTTAGAGTGTGGGATGGAGTTTAGGAAAGAAGGATGAGGAAAGAGAGGATGTGAGGAATTCCTGGAATAGAATCAGGGGATGGTTTTGTGGGAGCCGGGGAGGATCCAGAGAAGATGCAGGTTTAAACTGTTGTAGACTGGGCTCAATCTCGCTCTGTCGACTGGTGTGTTCTCCTGTGACGGTAAAATGGTACCGCCAGAGAAGAGAGCGGCAGAACGCCAATGAGTCCCGGACCAAAGCAGCATGGTCGAACTTGGGGGTCGGAGAAAAAGTGAGTCCTTTGGATAAGACCGAAATTTGAGGTTCAGTCAGGGGGGTGGAGGAGAGATTAATCACTGATTGTTTAGGTTTAACTGGAGGAGAGGCGGGGGGTTTTTGAGCAGGTGGTAAAGGGTTTGGATGGGGTAGGTTGAGGAGGTGAGCCAAGCATGGAGTCTTTGCAACTAGGGGTGGAGTTGGTGTGTGATTTACAGCAGTGGAATGTTGATAGGGGAGGGACAGGCCTAGAGATAAATAGCTCCTAACAAGAGCTGAAAGCTTTTGAAGATGTTTTTGTGCATGATGGGCCTGCAATTGTCTGCACTCTGACAGGATCTGTTGCATACGATGAATGAGGTGAGGGAATGAAAGGCAGAGGATTTTGTGGAGTGAGACAAGTTGAGAGGAATGTTGATATGACATGTGAATATACTGTTGAAGAACCAGCTGGGTGAGAGAACGGGATTGTCTGAAACGGAAAGCATGAAGTGATGGGTGAATTTTTGGATGGCAGCCAGAAACTGGAAGTTTAATAGTTAAACCATTTGGCGGAATATTTAGAGAGAGGCAAGACTGAAGAAACAGAATGTGAGAATTTAGTTTGGCCAAATGTGCGGCGTGGAAATGGTAACTGGACAGATAGATTTCTGAAAGTAGCATATTGGGTTAAAAAGATAAGGGTCAGTAAAAAGAAAAAGTAATGACAATACTATCGATAGCCTATGTATAACTAGGGAAAAAAAAAAAAAAAAAAAAAAAAAAAAAAAAAAAAAAAAAAAAAAATTATTTTCACAACGTCGAAAACGTGGAATAAAACTTCATAAAGGCAAACAGAAAATTTGTACTGGCTAAGGCGGAAGTATGTTTTATTGGAGATCGCAATGCCAATAATATCTTGGACCAAAAACGAAAACCTGTAAGATCTAATAAAACCCAATTGTTTATAGGTTAAGTTGGGAATAACCACTAATCAGGAGAAACAAAAACAAAAAATGAAACAAACAATGGAAGACACGTGGGAAGTATTCGGACATTCTCGTCCTAAAAGTAAATAGGAGAAAACTCCAAACAAAAACGACAATATGGTCGAACTGTATTGAAAACAAGAAAATCGGCATAAACGAAATTAAATTTAAATGGCCACAGACAAGCAGTTTTTTAAAAAGTGATTTGGAAAAATATTTGTATGCTAATAATGGAAAAATACACAATTAGGAGGATAAACAGAGCTAAAAATATAAACATGGATCAATTGTCGCGAAGTGATCTGAAGCCAGACAAAACAAACAGAATGGCGGGAACTTTGGGAGGAACCGGGCGTAGCGAATTCAATACGTGAAACAAACATACAAATAAGAGAAAGAAGGAAGGTAAAAGAAATAGAACACAGAAAAGGAACAAGCGGGACAAACACGTAAGGTGGCCGTTAGGCAACAATGATGCAACTAAGGAAAATGGAAGCGGCTTCTAGGCGATATAAATAAGAAAAGAAAGGGAAATTAACCCACCACATACCAAAGTGGACGGATGCGATGAGGGAACACAGATGCTGACAAACAAACACTTACAAATATTTCGGCATGTGCCTTGTTCACAAATAGAAAAAATGGGCCATTAGGCGCGGAACGTGTGTGCACACCGAACGTTACCTAATGACTAACCGTGCGGTGGTGGTGGGAGGGGGGGGGGGGCGGATAAGGAGTAGACTATCGATATCGGTATACAATGTCTGAGATAATAA
>CM061919.1:163492434-163645443 GCA_031002005.1 Vandiemenella viatica | reverse complement strand
TGCACTTGCCCCGACACACCTTACCTTTTGATTCACAATTGTTTGGTAAAAACAGGCTACATTACTGCAATTTGACCCCTTTGAGGCCATTCAAACATTTTATTTCTTCAAGTTTTGGTTTTATGTATGGTACATTTAGTGGGACACACTTCCCTTCAGTTATATCTCAGGGTTTTTCTCTTAGATGTTAATTGCTAATAACCACATTATCAGAGTGTCCTAAGCCCTAGTCACAGCTTAAGATCTCTATTTTTTAAGCTCCTCTGTGCATCTCATATAACAATTTTTCTTTAGAATTGCAAGAAAAGAAAATATGCTTCATTTTTTTCTTGTGCAGTTATTATTAAACATATTAATTTATCATAATTAATATGCTTTGTTTTTAAGAAAACTGATGTTAAAATGAAAGTATACATATATGATTACAAATTATGATAGGAAAGTGAACCACCACTTATCTTAGATGATTACAGTATAACATGGACACATGAAATGTATACCAACACTAAGACATTGGAATGTGTGTGTGTGTGTGTGTGTTAAAATTATAAGATGAAAGTTTCTGCTTTTTATTGTATTTTTTTTTTAACTATCTCAATTTTATTTAATCAGTTTACATAAATAATCTGAATAATTTTTAATGGTTTTTAACTTTATATTATTTAATTTAATTGCCATGGAGTGCAGTTCAAGTGCCAATTCCCTACACATCCATTTTTCACCTTTTTTTGTACCTACTTACTTTTTACCTCTGTGAATGTTAATTTTAAATTCTTTCAGCAGTTTTTGTAAATTATTCATCAAATCCCTTGACAATTTATTCCAATCTCTGATCCCTAACCTATCAAAGAAAATTTTACCACACCCTTATACCTGAAATCAAGTATCAGGTTATGGTCACGGTCATCATTTTCCTTCCATACAACTTTCTTAATTCTTCCACCAATATCTTTCCATGCCTCATCACAAATATATGCCTTGAACACTTCCTGAATTCTCTTTTCCTCTGGTATTCATAGTTCATGACTAAGTTACTTGGGGTAGACTCCTGGGATAATAATAAAGAAAAAAATCAGGGTGTTGGCTGCTTACCACTGTAGAAGAATGAATGATGAAGATGCAGGCGGCTCTTGAGTAGAAACTAGATACATACTCAAAAGTGAGCATAGAATGGTTATTATTGTTAAGGATTTAAATTTACCAGGTATTAACTAGATAGGAAATTGGATTAATAACACAAGGAA
The DNA here is from genome assembly GCA_031002005.1 of Vandiemenella viatica. NCBI lineage: Eukaryota > Metazoa > Arthropoda > Insecta > Orthoptera > Morabidae > Vandiemenella > Vandiemenella viatica. The sequence continues at coordinate 163,644,199 of CM061919.1, read as the reverse complement.
ATGAAGATTTTCAAATACCTTAATAAAGGAAGGAGACATAACACAACTGGTAGAGCAGAACACAATGGCATGAATATGTTGGATATATTCCTACTAAAGCCCAATGATATCCTTGTAGGGTAACAAATAACTGAAGTAATCAGTGATCATGAAGCATTTCTGCTGGATATTGAAATATTCAGGAATACATTGAACAAAACTGAAAGGGGAAACAGGTTCAATGACAAAAGAGCAGCAAAAGTTTCAGTAATTGAATGATGGTACAAGTACACTGGAGGCAAAGTGAGAAGAGTTCAAAAAGATAATGAAATATGGAAAAGAAATATTTATTCCAAAACAGAAAATAAAGAGATGTACAGAACTTACATACTATAACAGTGAGATGAGGAGGTAAAATAGTTTGATAAGAAGAGAACATAACAGAGTTAAGAGACAGCAAGGCAGTAGGGAATCATTGAAACAACTAAACAAGGAATGAATAATATTTAAGAAGGTGGCTAAAGATGGGTTTATAAAGAATATTATTTGTGCATGGAGACCACTGATTGATACATCTAGAAATAATTATGACTATGTTATGAAACTGAAAGTAAGGGTATGTCTTCAAATTGATGAGGATGGAGTAGAAGTTAATAATAATTTGAAAAAGACAGACTTATTAAGCAACTGTTTTAATGACACCATTAGGGACTATGAATCAGGAATGGGGGCAGGGGGAGTGTAAATCAGAGAATGACCTTATCTGCACAATTAGAAATGAGCAGACTATAAAATTTGTAATTTGTCGTTAGGACATTATTAAAAAAAGGGGGGGGGCTGATGTAGATAATATTTCTATGGCTGTCTTAAAGACAATTGTAAGCTACCCTTCGCTCTATTTTCGAGATTCCGTTAAAATCCGATAAAGTTTGAGGTTAACATCAGTACACGATACCATAGTTAAAATCGAGATAACAACACTTTGAGTACAGAAAAGTAAATAAACAGCACATAGCAAACGTAAATAAACCATAAATGGCAATAAATCAATGATATTCCAGCAGGAAATAGGTTATTCCAAATAAAAGTAAACTTTCACTATCAGATCCTAATATTGGTTAGGGAGATATTCCAAACAGATTTTAAGGAAGTAAATGTTAAATAACAGTAAATATAGTATCTAAACAAACTGTTTATCATAACTACTAAACATTATTCCAGAGGGAAATAAATAATTTCACTATAAAGCAAATCTAACCCTAAATTTCGCCATATACCAGATTTTGGTATTTCTGAATAGGTTTTAATACAGTAAAGACTGTGAGAAGCTAATAAAAGCCAGGCCTAGACCTACAATAACAATAACTTCACAGTAAAATATAGTTCAGAAGAAATTTAAAAAAAAATAAAATATATGATTACTGGATAGTAGACTGAAGCAGTATGAAAAAAACATATTCTGATGTAATTTGACCATTTAAAAGTTCCAAAAGTAAATGTAATAATGCCTGAGGCAGTTTAGAAGGATAACTGATAAATTTCTAATAGGTTCTAACCATTTAATAATAACATGAAGTAGTTTTGAGGTAAGTTGATAACTCATTTGCATAAGCAGTTTACATAAACGATTTTAGGCTTTTCAAGTAATGTCAGGGGTTAAAAAGTAGATGAAAATGCAGTAAATAATCTTCTCTTTCGGTTTTAATAGGTTCCAAGTAGTTTAAATCCAGAGTAATAGGAAATATCAGTAAAAATAGGAAGCCGGTATACAGACGAAATTATCAAATCTTTCAACATTAATTCCAGTAATGTTAAACCATTTTAAAAGCGCTAAGAACAGGTAGAAGCTAGTAAATACACGTAATTAATTTTCTACAACCATTAAAAGACATTTTACTAACCTGCTGTTTGTTAATCCAATTTTGAAGTAACTCGCCAGAGGCACCGTGCACAAAAGATGCTTTTTCACTGATTTGAAACACTGTCACATGACATAAAATAAATAATAAATTAAAATAGTCCGAAAGAGAATTAAATTCGTCTAAATCTCGTAGTTTCCAGCCGTTTAAGTATTTTTTAAATGTTATTTGAACGTACAAAATAGGCCACTCAACTTTAACATTTTCTTATTCAAAAGCCTACCAAGATTCTGGTTTCAAAAGTAGTTTTCCTTAAAGATCCACTCTTCTAGTTTCACACACCTTAATTTCATGTTATTTAACGCAGTAGAACAGGTGTTAGGGAATTTTTAAAACCACTCGACAACAGCCCACATGGCAATAACAGAATATTTTTATTGTGCCCAAAATATCGCACCTACGAAGATGGGACAACTTTTAAAACACGTATTTTAATACAGGCTACACGTTAGTAATTTTTCCGGTTTAATAATTAACATACCTTCAGAGCTATACATAGAAATATATAAATAATAAAAATGGCGAAAGTGCGAAATCTCTGTTTATAGTAATAAGTCAGTCAGTTCTCAACCGATTTAAATAAAATTTACATTTTTGAGCGGCTAAAATCTGGGCCAACACTTTGATCATAGTTTCATGTTTGTAACTTAAGCCGTTTGAAAATTCCTAAAAATTTCTGAGTATGTTGCAACCGGAGGATTATTTGAAATTTGCGGTGATGTCATATCAAAAATAAAAGTTAAAAATAAATTAAAATTTTGCCACACCACACGACACACGTAAACTCCCATAACTCGTGAACATTCTAGATTTTAAATTGAACACCTTGGAAGAAAGTTATAAAAATAAATGTAAGGGAATGTTATAGACCGCGGCAGAACACTGCCGGAGTGCAGCGTCCTTGAAGTACTCCTATATAAGCGAGTGAGAGGGTGGCAGTCGGAACAGTCTGAACAGTCCAGCAGATCGCTTTGAGCAGTTCACATGTAGGTGCGTGTGCTCCAATTTGAGGAGCGCGGATCAAGGCGCGGTGTCTGATGGGAAGTTAGGCGTGATGGCATGATGGCCGACCGGCGCCATTTCTGAAATTCGGTATAACCTACATAACAGACTAACATTTTTCGACATGTGTTCATAGCAGATTTCAAGATTCATTTGGGGTAGTGCGGTTTGTTCTGTTTCATGATTTGTAATCTTTGCGAGGTTAATACTTACTTCTGCTGTTTAATTAGGGCCCGTTATGCACTTTTGATTTTATCCAAAAATGTCAAACGTTAGCCGCCTCGCCTTTCTCTAAAAAAGTAATTAATTCATCAGTCATTGGAAATAATTCTCCTTCGGTTTGATTTTCTTTTTATTGTACTCTCAATATTTTAAAACTTTCACAAGTTTAACAAGAAAAACTCAAACCAACAATTTCTTAAGCCAGTCTACTATATCGAGTAAAACAAAACAAAACCTAGATACAGTCAGAGATATTCATAGCTTAAATCTTTGGTTTACACGGTTACCAACTTAAACATCCCATTATATTATTTTAATTATTACTTACACCAGTTAACTAATTCTGTGGTTGTTATCTCACATATGCCCCCCATTTCGGAGCAGTTAAATCATTATTTAAATAAATTATGATTTCAACAAACCGAAATGTTAAATAACAACCACAGTTACATTTTCAAAAACAACTAAATTACTCAACTAAATAAGTCGATCAAAATCTTTTCATCGAAATAATATTCAGATTTTACTCATCGTATTTCAGGATCAGTATTAGATATTCTTTGCATTCAATTAATAAAAATTATTAAAGTTAAAATTAGACTACCACTTAATTAGAACTCAATACATACATTATGTTATTAAAAATTGCCTCAATTCAACAAAAAAATCGAACATGTATCGAAATATCTAATACCATACATGGCCAAATAAGAATATGTGCTGTGTGATCATCAGTCATAATATTAGTGTTCCTTCACCCTATAAAGCTTTAGGTCTACTATATTCCGCAATCCAAATCTATTTTTTGATACAGGGTAGACTAACAAATAAGCATTTCGGATGAGGTTTATCCTTGACTATGAAAGGCTCCCAATATATATCAATTTATTTCTTAATTTGGGCATTGATCTCACACGATTTTTTGTTGTTTTAACCAATACCAAATCACCAACATTGAATTCAGTCAACCGAATCCTCTAGTCATGACGTTTCTTTCTTTCTTCAGTCGTAGTATATTCCTTCCATCATAGTGTATATTTAATCCTTTCCTCTTCTTTTTTACTTTTCCCTTCAAAATTTCTTCTTCATCTTCTTTAATATCTTCTCTTCGTATCACAAAGCACTTCACTTTTTGATTATTTTCATATTCCTCTGGTTTTTGACGACCACAGGCTCTCTGCTCTTGAAACTCTTCGTCATTTTCTTCATAACTTTCGGTACACTCGCTCGCGCCTTCGCCTTTTAATACATTAATTGTTCCCGCAATCAGATTATTGTCTTTGCATCTCTCTTCTCCCTCTCTATGCCATTTCTTCATTTCTGCAGATCCCTGAATTTCGTCTTTTAAATTCTCTTTATCTTTAATATTAAAAAATGTTTCACCTTTATCTTCCACAGCTTTACAAACATTTTCCTGCAATAAGTCTTTCATAATCTCATGCTGCGACCATTCAATCATTTCCTTTTTTCTAACATCAGGTGGATATTCTTTCTTTAAATAATTCGTAACAACTTGATGGCGGCCATCCTCGTTTGCGTTTCGTAACAATGTTTTAGTTTCTTTGCTTTGATCCTTTTCGTCGAGTACGAAACACGTAGGTACGTCGGCATTAGCTTGTAAACAGGATGTATTCATTTTTTTAAAACTACCGGTTTCATTATTCCTTATTATCCTTATTTGCGATAAATCCTCATTTCTATTATCATCATTATAACTCCTTATAAAATATATTCTTACTCCGTTTTCTTCATTACTTTCATAATCATCTTCGCTGCTTCCATATTCGTATTCTTCATCATCGCTGCTAGGAATATCTTTTTCATTTTCATCATCATCCAATGGTAGCTGACTATCATTCTCTGCAAAATTCTCCTCTGTGAATTTATCCTTCAAAAATTCGCTTTTCGTTTCCGCCCTACCTGTTTCTTCTTCAACTTTTCTTTCACTAGGTTCTTCCTCTCGCACAGTGATTTCGGCCATCTCTTTAATCTCTTTGTTATTCCACCCACTTCGTTCATATGTGGAATTGGTTTCGCATCTCTTATCACTAATTAGATGTAGACATTTCCACCATTCTAAGTATCTGGCCATGCTGTTTTGCTTGTTGCCCTGGATAGATTCCGTGCTTGCACTTTTATTTTTTTTAATATAGGGTGGTCCTTTAACTCCGCCACTCGCTCCCGTGCGGACCTTCACAGTCGCGGACTTGAGTTTTCCGCCCCTCTTCCTTCCTTGATTTCGGTTTTATTTTCTGTTCTCACATACATCACTTGTTTTGGCGGTTGACTATTGCTGCTTCATTCCCCCGACTGTATAATTATTGTTATTATGCCAGTAGCCATTATTACTCGCATTGTTGTTAAAATTACGCCCCTCTTCCCTTTCTTTCCTGTGCAATCCTTCTCGTCCACATCTTCCACTTCCTTTCGGTGGCCAAAGATTTGCTCGCTCCCGGTATTGATAGTCCCTTGGCTTACCATATCTGTGATCAGATTCTCGATTCCTTTCAATATTATTTTCATAACTTTCTTGGAATCGGTCGAGTCTTTCCAGCATGTCCAAGAAATCTTCCATCTTATCCCATTGAGTAACCACCAGTTTATCTTGAACTTGCAGCGGCAGCTTTTGTAGCAATATCTCCACTTGTTCTACTTCCCCTATCTTTTGGTCCAGGTGCCGCAATTCCTTTATCATCTCCTCGCAAAATTTCCTCATACTGCCGTCGCCTCTATAGTATCTCCTACAGTTGTAAAAATCACTCCTTACCTTGCGCTGTTTTCTCTGAGACCAGTATCTATCTCGGAACATTTTTAGGAAATCGTCATAATTAGTACACCTCTCTGTAACTTCAAAACTCCATGAAAAAGCCTCATCTCTTAATTTGCTTTGTACATAGCGGATTTTATTTGTATCCGACCACTCTATTGGCAAGGTTCGGGAATATATCTTTACAAAATCGGCGGGGTGTACTTTTCCGCTTGGTTCAAACACAGTCTCTGGTAAAGTAATCTCACAATAACTTGGTATACGGCTCACCACGGTGTTTTGCCGCTTTTCCACTTTTTCCAGTCTTTCATTAATGTGACTCATATTCCCACATATTTGGCCTACTTCCATCGACAAACCAGTAATTTGTCTTCCTACATTATCAGCATGTTCCGCTACGCTATGTATTTTAATCTCACATTGCACTTGGCCTTCTAAAATAGTTTCCATCCTGCTTTCAATATCCTTCTGATGTCCTTCCATTTTCTGACTTAGTGATCCTTCTATTCTTTCAGTGATAATTTTCTCTTTTTCCTCTATACAGCGGCCTACCAAAACATTAACGTCTCGCTGTACATTTTTCTTAACTTCAAAAATATCGCTCTTAATCGTCTGTAATCTTTCTTCGGACTCCTTTTCCACCTTCTCAATTCTGTCTGACATCCTCCCCATCATCTCTTCTGCCCTCCTTTGACTACGTTCGATTTTTTCATTAAGTTCTCCTATGTCTTGTTTCAATTCTTGCCTGAATTTCTCTTGATTTTTCTCAATTCTCTGAATAACTTTTTCTTGGCTCTGATTCATTTCTTGTTTCATTTCTGTGATAGCATTTAATAGCAACCTTAGGTCTGTATTCTCTTCTCGAGCGTACTCAGGTTGATTTGGTTTTGGCAAAACTGCATGTCCTATTGAATTCTGCCCCCCATTAATTTCATTTTCTCCATCATCCAATTCGTCATCCTCATCAATGTTGCTGAGATCATTGTTTGGAAAATAACCGGTAACCCCATCTTTATCTCCGTTATTAATAGGACTACTACTGAAATTATTTTGCACCGAATTACTATCTCCTCGGCACCCATTAGGTTTTCATATTTCCAATCAAAACTTAAGATTCCGGAACTTACCGTTTCCCCCTCTGACATATTACTATTTGTTTCTCCCAACTCACTAACCAATTTTCCACACTTATTTTCCATAATAATTTGACATTTAAAATTTCATAATGCAAGCAAACACAACGGTATTACTACTCTTAGCAGAAATTCTTTAAACCGCAATTGATATTAAAAACTTACAACTCCAATCCACAACAATACAACGCTGTCCACATTCAACTCTGCAACACAATTTTTTAGGAAGACACAGAAAAGTACCAATTAACTTACAATCTTTTATCGTAACTGCTTAAAAACATGTTTTTACCACTGAAAGGAAACAACAAAATTCTACCGCCTCAGGCTTGGAAACAAAGCCGACACATATATACGAAAATGCTTAAAATACTAATCTTTTGCTCTTTTAACTAATTTGGCTGTACATATAATTACAATTTCTTAAAATCACAAATTTTACCCCTTTAATTAATTTTGTCACATGAAAAAAAAAAATTAACTTTGCAACTGTTCTTTACCAAAATGTAACTCAACTTGTAAGTTCAACTTTGATTCCACTTTCATAATAATTTACTGAGTGTTCAAAATTTAGTTATCCTTCCTGTTGGAATCTGATCGTTGACACTGCAGCCCCAAAAACAAAATGAAAACTGGAATTCTCTTACTTGATGCACTTGCCCGTAGATCAGCTCTCTGCTGCTGCTCAACTGATAACGCTGCTTCAGAAGAAACTCCAGACGTTTAAGGTGTTATGTTAATCATCTTAATTAACACCCATAATCCTGGTCCAGGTTCGCCAATTGCGAGGTTAATACTTACTTCTGCTGTTTAATTAGGGCCCGTTATGCACTTTTGATTTTATCCAAAAATGTCAAACGTTAGCCGCCTCGCCTTTCTCTAAAAAAAGTAATTAATTCATCAGTCATTGGAAATAATTCTCCTTCGGTTTGATTTTCTTTTTATTGTACTCTCAATATTTTAAAACTTTCACAAGTTTAACAAGAAAAACTCAAACCAACAATTTCTTAAGCCAGTCTACTATATCGAGTAAAACAAAACAAAACCTAGATACAGTCAGAGATATTCATAGCTTAAATCTTTGGTTTACACGGTTACCAACTTAAACATCCCATTATATTATTTTAATTATTACTTACACCAGTTAACTAATTCTGTGGTTGTTATCTCACATCTTCGGTTGATGATTTTTCTCCGATTGCCATTGCTAACTGTGACTTTTGTAACGTATGTGAAAATTTTCAAGAATATATTTCAGTTATCAGAATTCAGACTTTCATTTCTACATTAGTACCTTTCTTACAGGAGGTTAATCTGGAAGTGGCGACCGCAATAATTATTACAGTTAGCATTCTCCATGGTTTAACACGGTAACATAACTTTTTCAGAACTTTGACAACTTTTGGAAGACTTCAAGTTTAGGGCGTAAGCTGATACCAACCCCAATATCAAGCTTTTCCCTAACACAATCCTACCTTATGTTGAATTGTTAGTTAAACCAGATGATGGGAAAGTGCGATAGTAGTACCAGTCCATAAAGGAGGGATGACAAATAGGGTAAAAAAATCATGAAATCAGTGGTAGGTAAATTAATGAAGAGACTGATATGCTACCTTATCAGAAACATCTAAGAGGTTTCCAAGGATATTCATATGAAACACATTTTGTAGGCTAATGGAATATACAAGGGAGGCTGAACTGACAGTGTAGTGCTAGATCTTTCATAGGATTTTGACAGATTGAGTAATAAAATGGTGCTGAATAAAGTAGAAACTGTTGGAATGAAAAGAAAAGTTTTTTGCTGGGTGGAATTCTTAAAATGAAGAAAGCAAAAAATCAGGGTGGGAAAAACAGTGTCAAAAAAAAAAAAAAAAGGAATTGAAAATGGGAGTGCCAAAGGATTTTGTATTTAGTTGCTATTTGTTATTCTAATGAATGATTGTATTGATGATTTACTATCGGAAGTTGCTGTTTTCAAGTGAATTAAAAAAAACTGACTTATTTCCCAACCATAAGGTGGCATTTTAAGTCTTATTGTCAGAGGTAGGACAATCAGTTCCTTTCCTGTGGAAACTACAGTTTCTTGTGGGATCCTAAACATGGAGAATGTAGTGTTGCTCATATCATCAAATAAAACTCCTGCACCCTCAAGGATTTCAATCCAGGACCAGAGCAGCAAACTTTTGAAAGCAAATGCCTCAATCATCAGTGAGCTGCCAGACGGCTCTGCAAATGGCATAATGTTATGCTATATGATCAAAATTTGAGAAGACACTGAACAGTTGCAGAGTGATCTGGATAGGATATTTAGCTGGGTATGTCAACTTGGGATAAAGGTAAATGCAAAGAAGTTCAGCTTATTAGATGCACCTGTAAATAACTGGATTCTAAGCCCATCAAAAATGATGATGGGTTGAACAAAGATTTATGGCTTATAATTTAAATCGTTTTCAAAAGCTCAAATAACTCATTCCATCTGATGTAAAGAGTGTAGATAGTGCATAAAACTAATAATTTCTACCTACCGCAACCAAATAAGTTTCACTTCAAAAACTAGAGGTTCATTATTATTATAAGCTGTGGAAGGATTGGCTTGAAATGGAAATACCTGGGCACAACATTTAATAACAAACTCAACTGCTCAGAACACATTGGACAGGTAGTAGGAAAAGGTTTCAAAATCTTTTACTTGTTAAAAAGAGTGATGAGGAGATGTACCAGAAAGTAATTGAATTGGGTCACAAGATTTTGGTCAGACCATTTCTGGAATATGGTGGTATATTATGGGATCTGTAAGACGCTAGCTTGCAGTGGGGTTCTGCATAAAGCTTAGATCTTAACTCTGGCCGTGTGTAGCCTTGGATGTAACAGTTTTGGCTTAAATAGAGTAATACGGTCGCCACACAGATTTTAACCTAAAATCTATGAAAACGTAAAGTTCAATAATGATAAATAGTTCATTGCCATTTAAATAAGTATATTCTTCAAATTTCACAAAGCCGAAAACTGTACAGGCAATCAGACGAATTTTCCAAAGAAATGTTTTACAAGTTCGATTAACCGGGCAAGCCAGACCACACCCCAATAGTTCAAATTGTTAGTTGTAATAATTAAATGAAAGAAAATCACATGCTCCCATTGTTCCACAGTTTAGTAAATTCAAACAATCCCGAGGCCTCACTTGGAGAAATACTATTTTAACATGACGTTATGGTTAACTTGAATAAAACAAGATGCATTACTTCCAAAATAAAACTTTCACTGATGTGCTAGGTATAAACATTCCGTCCTACTGAGCTACATGTTATCGCATTTGCGGTTCCTAGCAGACTGGGCGAACAACTGCAAGCACGAGTCTATATTAAGGCGGGTTTACACGGTTCACTTTTCGCAATCACTCAGGATGAATCACTCGCAGTGAAAGTGAAAGTGAATTCACTTTTCGTTTACATGTATCATCACAAATGAACCCTTCAGTTCACATCAAGATGGCGACAAACAAACTAGTGCGTGTTGGAGTGGATTTAATTTTCAGAAACCATGCCTAAGGAATTAATAGTTACATTGTACAAAAAGTTAATTGAAAAAAGAGAAGTTGGTAGGCGAAAAATTGAGGCTTGCAGCGTGGTAGAATGGGTATTACAGGACAAAATGACATTTAAAATTCATTTTCGAATGTGTGAGTCACAAAGAATTGCTATCAAAAAGCTTACCGATAATTACAAGACAGGGCACTAATGAGAAAATGTCTTCCAGTTAAACTGAAGCTTGAAACTACTCTCAGGTTTCTTCCAACTAGTAACTGCTTTGAAACACATTCACATAGAAGCACAATTTACAATTATTTCTGGTTTTGAAACTTAAGTTAATTCGCTAGGTCACCTGGTTCGTAAAGATTTAAAATATTACTTGTCTTCTAATGTCAAATGGGAGATTCAATTCTTTAATCACGTCCTACAACTTATGTTTTTATTTTTATAACTTTCAAACTGTGTTTTCTATAAACAATGGTTGTAATGGAAATATTTTAAAAATAAAGAAATGTTTCTACTTTCCATTTTAAAACAATTATGTGTTCAAAATAACAACAATCAGGAACAAACAATTGCGACTGATCCAGGAAAAAGTTTCACTTCGATATTTTGACTGTTTACACGCGTCACTCTTTATGATTAATCCGAGTGAAACACCAACAGTGAATGGAAAGTTGAGCCCGAGCCAACTTCTTTCATCCATCATCTTGGATGATCACTTTGGATGATTCTCTGTTTACACAGTTCACTTTCCTTTCACTGCGAGTGATTCATCCGGAGTGATTGCGAAAAGTGAACCATGTAAACCCGCCTTTACACAGCACTTCCTGCTTCTCGAATATTCCTAGTGACTTCTCACGCGAAGCGTGGGAACGAATCTTTTCCTCTTTCACAGGGGTGGCTGATGGGAAAGTCGTCAGATATCAAATCGCACATCTGAAGTCCTAATATTGACTAATCTGACCTTGACAATAAAAATAATTCAATCTTTCTGAAACTTTACAAATAGCTAGATCTCAAAATAAACGTTGACTTTAGTTATCATGAAAATTATCCTGACTTTAATGCTTTAGCCAAAAATAAATACTTTAGATATGAACTTTCCACTCCATGCGAATGCTGAAAACTGATGAAATTGAAAATACTATCTTAAAAACTGTAAAACTGCTTTCTAACTTGAATAAACATAAAAACTAACTTTAAAAATGAAATGCAATAATATTTTATCCAATCTAACTTGTGGTTCTAACAACAAAATTTTGTCACACAGTTACAAAATTTAACAGATAGCTTACAGATCCACATTTTGCATATCAAATACAGGAGTTGGGTGGGATGCAGAGAAGGGCTGCTAGATTTGTCTCTGGAAGTTACCACAGAACATAATCAGTAACTGATATGTTAGAGGAGCTGGAATGATATTCACTGGATGACAGGAAGATGTTTAGTGGTGATGATGAGTGGAAAGAAATTAGTGGAAGAATTAAGTGAGGTGAAAAGGAAAAGATGACCATGATCACAAGCTGGTACTTGATAAGGTTGTGGGAAAATTCTCTTTTGTAGTTAAGGAGTTCAGGGGTTGGAATAAATTACCAAGAGAAATGATGAATAATTTACCAAAAATGCTGAAAGAATTTAAAGTTGTAGTTTACACAGGGCAAAAGTAGGCGGGAACAGGAAATGGGAAAAAATGAATGTGTAGCTAAATTGCCACTAGAGTGTGCACTCCATTAAAATTAAATAAAAAAATTATTAATACTTTATTGATATATAATAGGAAAGGGGTAATAATACCCATATTTAAGAAAGGGGACAAGACTGTCTGCCAAAACTACCGTGGTATTACCCTGATGTGCCACTGTGCCAAGATATATGAGAAAGTTTTGGAAAGCCGAATAAGAAGAGCGGTTGAAAGGCAGCTAAGGGAAGAACAGTATGGATTTAGACCAGGAAGGTCAACTATCGATCTTATATTTGCAATAAGACAGCTACAAGAACGGCACTACGAGTATGGGAAAGATCTTGTGATGGCCTTTCTGGACATTTAAAAGGCATATGACAGCCTCAGCCGAAACAAAGTGTGGGAAGGACTGAGAAAAAAGTCAGTAAAAATGGAGATAGTGCAAAGAGTGAAGGATATGTATGAGGGTAGTAAGAGCTGTGTCAAAGTGGGAACGGATAAGACTGGATGGTTCCATTTGAAAAATGGACTAAAACAAGGAAGTGCCCTATCACCCCTCTTATTTATTGTAGCTATGGATGAAATATTGAAGAAGGTGGTGCAGAGCATTGGGGAAGGAAAAATGAAAGCAATGGTATTTGCAGACGACCTATTAGTTTGGGGAGAGGATGAAAGAGAGGTGCAGGATCAGCTGGATGTGTGGGAGAGAGTAGTTGCTGATTATGGTATGAAGTTCTCTGCGAGAAAAAGTGAAGTGGTGATAACAACAAGAAAGAAGAACAGGACGGACATAGGCATATCACTTAGAGGGGAGCAACTAAATAGAGTGGAATGTTTTAAATATTTGGGAAGCTGTATTGAAGAAAATGGAGGAAACAGGATGGAAATAAACGAAAGAGGAAGATGTGCAGATGGATTTTTTAAAAGTATTAGGAGCCTGGTATGGAGTAGGGATGTCCCACAAAAGAGTAAGGAGGCAATATATAAAACATATTTTGTACCAATTTTAACATATGGAGCAGAAACATGGGTGATGAAGGAGAGAGACAAAGGGAGGGTACAATCGGTGGAAATGAAATTTCAGAGGAGTAGAGTGGGAGTAACAAGAAGAGACAGAATAAGGAATGAGCGAATCAGGGAGATGATAAAGGAAGAACCGCTACAACAAAGAATTGAAAAATCTAGGCTACAGTGGTACGGGCATGTAAAGAGAATGGGAGAGGAGAGGCTACCAAGGAAGATGCTGGACATGGAGCTGAAAGGGAAGAGACCTAGAGGAAGACCGAGGGACAGATGGATGAAAGGTGTTAAGAAATGTGTGGAGGAAAGAGGAGGAAATTGGGCGTCAGTGGAAGAAGAGAGATGGTGGTTAGACAGGAAGCGCTGGCGAGGCTTTTGTTCCCAGCAGACCTGGCCAGTGGCTGGAAGCTGTCCTAGATGATGATGATGATGATATATAATAATTGTTTTATTTTAAATGACATATCTGTACATATAATACCAGTTAATACAGAAATGATCTTGTGTTACAGACTTCAGCTCGTCGCTCAGGTATTTCTATTGATTCCTTATCATGGGACTTTATAGTGTTTGCACCTGATGAGAGGAGCAATATAACTGCTCCTCCTGATGGTGTGTATGTGAGAGGTGTTTATTTAGAGGGTGCTGGCTGGGAGTGGAGAAAGATGTGTCTGACAGAACCAATGCCAATGCAGCTTGTATGCCCTATGCCACTTATTCATTTCAAACCTATGGAACACTTGAAGAAAAGGACCAAAGGTGAGCGTTGTAATCACTAATGATTGGTAATAATGCACATAGATCAAAATTTCAGTTATTAGTTAAATAAGATTGGATGAAGTACATAACTCCAGTGTAATAATAATATAAATGTGACAGTAAAAAACAGTGTAATAAGTGACCAAACAATGTCTTGTTGGCTTGTTAATTATTCTAGCAGATATAGTTGGAGGTTTGCGTTGAAGTGTTTTCTGTTGAGGAAACCGATCTCTCGATTATACTGTTGTGATAATAAAAAATTTACAGGGTTGAATATTATAAGTGATCATGAGTTATAAGTTAGTCAACAGGATCAATGAAATATGGCTGTACACTTTAATTGAATTTATTTAAAGACCAGTATGGTGAAATTAACACAAACATGAAATGTATTTTATTAGCATTTGAATCATTACACATTGTCCAGTGTCTTTGATTTTTAAACAGAACTATTTAAGACTTCTCAGTGTTCATTTATGTGGTAGAACTGATAGCATAAGTTTTCATCTCAAAGGAATATTTACTGTTGTCAGCAAATCAGCAAATAGTGAGGTCAGAGAACACATACAAACCAGAATGGTGCAGGAGGAGGTGTTTTGTTGCCCACGGTGGATGAGCTCGCCTGTCAATATGTGGTGCCACCTCACACCACCTAGATGGAGTGGTCAGGCCTTGGTGAAAGTTACTTGGTGCTGCACCAGATGAGAATGTCCCTCCATGCATTCTTTTCCTCCAAAGAAAACTCTGTTTGACTCATGCCACACCATTAAAATCTCGCAGACACTACACAAACACTCGGCGCCTAATAACACTGATGCACTATTCTTATTAATTCATTATATTTGGGTTTCATCACTTCCTACTATTAAGAATCTAAGATATATGTTTGGTCCCACTTCTTTTTGTCCATATTAAATGCCTACACTGTATTCTAAATCAGTTTCCTATTTTTGATATTATTGTGACCTTTGTGCCTCGATTATGGTTAACTTTTGTTGACTTATCGTGTTTTGCAATTCTCTGTTTAATAGTTGTGAATTTACACACATCCTAGAAATTCTAGGAAGGAATGTACTTCTTCTTCTTTTTTGTTTTTGCCACTATGAATCATACAGTTCATAATATTACCAAGCTTTCTTCCTAGTTAAGTATTCCTTCATAGTTGCCCTGTAGTTGTCCTTTGTGCCTTGATCATGGTTAACTTTTGTTGACTTATTGTTTTTTGCAATTCTCTGTTTAACAGTTGTGAATTTACACACATCCTAGAAATTCTAGGAAGGAATGTACTTCTTCTTCTTTTTTGTTTTTGCCACTATGAATCATATAATTCTTAATACTAACAAGCTTTCTTCCTAGTTAAGTATTCCTTCATCTTTGCACTGTAGCTGTCTTTTCTTTCCTGGGTCCATTTCACACCACATCCAGGGCACAGTGTTTTGGCTGGAAAGAATCTGATGTGTTAATCAATTTTCTGTAATTATCATAAATATTATTTCTATAAGGTGTTTTTTTGTCACAAGCCATTATCTCCCTTCATACTTAACCGAAATCAATGAATGAGGTGTCATTTTAAAGTTTATGGTCCCCAATTTCGTCATTTCATTTTTTAAGAAAAGAATTTTTCAGAATTCGACCCTTAAAGGACAAAAATGTCAATATTTCTAAAATGCTGTTTTGGGTATTTCGAGTCATTTATCTCCCTGGCTATCTATCTGAAATAGTTGAATGAAGTATAATTTTAAAGATTAAGATCTCCGCTTTGGTTACATCATATATTAGGACAGGAATTTTTCGAAATTCGACCCTTAAAGGGCAAAAGTGTCAATATTTCAGCAACACGTTTTTGTGTCAGGAGCCATTTATCTTCCTTCATATCTAACCAATATAGATAAATGAGATATCATTTTAAAGATTGTCTCTGCCATGGCCACATTATATTTTAAGAAATGAATTTTTCATAATTCATCGCTGAAAAAATGTCAATATTTCTAAAATGCAATTTTTGTGGCTTGAGCAATGTATCTCCCTCGATATCTAACCAAAATCGATAAATGAAGTGGGATTATGAAGATTATTGTTTCAGTTTAGGTGATATCATGTAATAAGAAAGATTTTTTTTTAATTCAACCCTTAAAGTGAAAAAGTATCTATTGTTCGACAACGTATTTTTGTGTCACAAGCCATTTCTTTCCATTTATATATAACCAAAACAGATAAATGAGGTATCATTCTAAATATTAAGGTCTCTGCTGTGGTCACATCATATTTTAGGAAGGGTATTTTTTCTGAATTTAACCCTTAATGGGCAAAACTATCAATGGTTCTTCAACATATTTTTGTGTCACGAGCCATTTATATATGACCAAAATAGATAAATGAGGTATCATTCTTAAGATTAAGGTCTCTGCTGTGATCACATTATATTTTAAGAATGGATTTTTTCTCAATTGAACCCTTAAAGGAGAAAAATATCAGTATTTCTAAAATTCGTTGTTTTGTGTCTCAAGTCATTTATTTCCCTTGATAATTAAACAAAATTGATCCACGATATCATTTTAAAGATTGAGGTCTTTGGTTTTATTACACCATATTTTAAGAAAGGATTTTTTCAAAATTTGACCCTTAAAGGGCATAATATTTCTCCAACACATTTTCTGTCACAAGCCATTTATCTCCCTTGATACCGAACCGATATCGATAAACAAGGTATCATTTTAAAGATTAAAGTATCCATTTTGGTCACATCATATTTTAAGAAAGACCTTTCTCCAATATAAATCCTTAAGGGCCAAAAATATCATTGTTTCTAAAACTTTTTTTTTTTTTTACCTCGCCTGATGCCCAACTGATATCAATAAATGAGGTATCATTTTAAAGAACAAGGTGTCCACTTTGGTCACACAATATTTTATAAAAGGAATCAAATTAGGATAGGGATATGAGCCACCACTTACCTTTAGATGATGGATGTGGGGCGCGAACACACAGAAAAGACACAAACACAAATAATAAAGAAATTTTCAGTATAAAAACCCTTCGCCAACAAGAGAACATTATGGGAGGTGGGTGCAGCCGGAGATTGCCTCACAGAAAGACCGCCGGGCAAGAAAATGGTGGGGGTAAATTCAAACATCGGAAAAGTAGAGGGGCAGAGAATCAGAGCTCATACCCGAGCAAAAATAAATATACAAACTAATTTCTGGTTGGTGGGAAGATCAAAATATAATATATATTGAAAAATATATATATATGTATATAAAATATTATACAAATAAAAAAAATATATAATAATATTTATGAAGTAAACATCACCTCAGGTTAGTGGTAGTTCAATATAGGTAATGGAAAGGAGAGGGGGGGGGGGGGGGGGAAAGGTTAAACATATGTACTAATAATAATAATGACAGGGTATTATCTTAAGTTGAGACCAGGTGGTTGCCTTGTGCCAAGTTTGTACTGGTAGGCAAGTTCCCACCTTCTGAGTTCAGAGAAACTGCTGCTATTGGGGAGAACGCTGATAGCACGGACTGTGTAACAAGAGTTGAAATTATTCAAGTCGTGGGTTATGGCATGGGCAGCAACTGGGTGCTTTGGGTTCTGTGAGAACACCGTCTGACGGTGGCCATTCATTCTTATGGAGAGTGCATTTGTGGTCAAACCTATATATGAAGCCAGGCAGTGGTTGCATGTTAACTGGTATATTACACACATGGTTTCACAGGTGGCGTGTCCTATGATAGGGAAGCTTTCCCCTGTGACCGGGTTGATGAAAGTGGTGGAAGCAGGGTGTATGTCACACATCTTGCAGCGTGGTCTATTACATGGGAAAGAGCCTTGGGGTTGACTGTAAGGAAGAGGAAGACTGTGTTTGTGGACTAGAAGTTCGCTGAGGTTAGGAGGTCTGCTGAAACAAGTTCTAGGAGGGGCAGGGAGGATTTTAGGAAGAATAGATCTCATTTCAGGGCATGTTTGTAAGAAATCATAGCCCTGCCGGAGGATTCTGTTGATGGATTCGAGGCCTGGGTAGTACTGTGTGACCAAGACTGGATTGTGGTTGGTTTTTGCGGGTCTGGGATGATTGATTGGCTGATTCAGTTGTGATGTAGCACGTGAAAGCTATTTGTGAACCAAAGCTGGAGGGTAGTTGCGAGATATAAACGCTTCTGAAATACTGTTTGAATAATCCATGAGAGACTGTTGGTTAGAGCATATGCGACTACCTCGAATGCCAAGACTGTAGGGAAGTGAACGTTTGGTATGGTATGGGTGGCAACTGTCGAAATGGAGATACTGTTGAAGATTGGTTGGTTGGTTTGATGTGAACTGAAGAGTTGAGATAGCCATTGGATAGGGACAAATCCACATCCAAGAATGTGGCCTGGGTGTGGTAGTAGGACCAAGTGAATTTCAGCATGCTAAAGTTATTGAGATGGTTCAGGAAATTTAGCAGTTCATTTTCTCCATGCGTCCAAATCATAAATATGTCACATATTTATGATTTGGAAGTAAAATTACAACTGATAGCCGAAGCAGGAATGATGTTAAATGTGGAAAAGCACTAGCAAAAAGAACCTTCATGAAAATTTAGTTTCAAATATTGACACAAGGAACCAGAAAGAACTTTTTAAAACTGTATGTATGGAGCATAGCACCTTATGGTAACAAAGCATGGACTTCAGGAATGCCTGAAAGAAGGAAAATTGAAGCATTCGAAATGTGGTGCTATAGGAGGACGCTGAAAATTAAGTGGACAGTTAAACCACGAAATATAATATGTTTTGGAAATGATGGATGGCGAAAGAAATTCGTGGAAGAATCTTACACAAAGAAGAAACAGATTCGTGGGTGGTTTTTTAAGACATGTGGGATTGGTTATGTATGAAGCAGATAACAGTGGACGTAATTTAAGAGAGGTGTTTTGAGATGAAGGTGATAGTGTAAAATAAGAAGGGATCATGGTTTCTATCAAACCAATCGAGAGACTGATGACAGTAAAATAAGAGATAAGAGATGAAATAAGACAGAAGGTGCCGGCCGATTGAGACCTACTCTCCCGAAACACATTGATGGGGCCTACAGCTTAACGTCCAAATCCGGCGGACGAGTCACTGTCAGAAGTGTGGTATGCATTCGTTCCATACGGTCGCCATGTCAGTTTTTTCGGTGGTTTAATTAATATAGTAATTAATTAAATAGTCCACCATAAAGTTTAGTTTAACATTTTTGTTTATTTTCAAAACAATGTCAGCGATATTGTTTACATGCAAAGATACAATCCAGAGATACTACTGACGAAATCTTTGGCAGTTCCAAAGTGAATCTGTATAAAACTACTATAAACTAACCTAACTCTGTCCTTCTGCTGATTTCTTTATATAGGCTCTATCGAAATTTCTGGAATTCTTCAAAAGCGTCCGCCAGATATTTCTCGAACATTAACATTTACTCAAACAATTAAACATATTAAAAACAATCAGAATTAACACATAATCACTTAACATCATTACAAAATGGTCAGAAATGGAAATTAAAGATACTTAAACACGAAATTATTTACAGAAATCATTTTAAACTGTAGAAAATTGGCGTGTAGACATCGTAACTTGTGTTAATACTTGGAATTACACACATTTAAGCAATGTTCTTGCACAATTCTGTTCTTAAACATATTAAATGGCCTTTAAATAATTTCCTTTCATAAAACAAAGTCTATATATACTGATTTACAAGAAATTGCAAAACAAACATACCAGATCATATTCAAGTGAACTTTAACTCACTACAGACACTTCATTAAAAACAATTCTATTTAAAGTTCAGGTATGAGGACTGTTACAATATCCACAGTTAATATACGATATCGATGGAACTTTGCACACACATACTTTAAAACAAACAGAAAAATATGGTCTACATTTAGTTTGCAAGAACCCAAACAACCTATCTCCTTCTTTACCTCCTCCCCCTTTATTTTTGCCATTGTTCTTTATACAGTTTTTATCTGATATTGATGGAGCATTGCACACATATACTTTAAAACAAACAGAAAAATACTATCTACATTTGGTTGCCAAATCCTAACACCTCTCTCTCTTTACTCCCTCCTCTCTTTTATTCAATTTGGATGGAAGTTTCACATGTATACATCAAAAGAAAAATAATGTCTACATTTATTTTACAAAAACCTACGAACTTTTCCCCATCACCCTAATTAAGCAAAATTTATACTTGAAACCATTCAGTTTTTTGCAGATATCTCAAAAACGGGAAAATTAGTCAAAGTTGATAGCAATATTCTTAGAGTTTCCTCATTTCTTGTTAAATTATACTGGATCAATTCCGATCAGACAATTGCTTACCAAAAGATTCAAACTTTAATTTTAAAAATTATTTTAAAGTTTTTATGACAACACACAAATCTACAGTTTTTATTTGATATTGTAGGAGTATGCTTTAAAATAAGTGAAAATGATGTTTACATTTAGTTTAAAAAATTGCACCCACTCTCGCCTTTCACCCCTCTTAAGAGTGATTTACACGTGCAACTTTTCCGTGTTTAGCATATATCTCCATAATGAACCAAGAGATTTTTTTGTGTATGTGCTGAATGGAATTACCAAAAACATTGTACATCCAAGACCATTACAATGAACTTGAAATTGAATGAAACAGTAATAAAAATTTATATGTGATATCTATATGTACTCAAGTCACTAGCGACAGTGAAGCATTGCCAGGTCACCTAGTCTATATATATAAAAGGCAATGTTGATATGTTGTCCTGTATAGACTAAAAAACTACTGCACCAACTTACGGGTGTTTTTTGTAAAACAGTTTGCATAGTCAGGAGAAGGTTTAAAGTTGTTCAAATTCTCAATCTAACCAGTAGAAAGAAACCACCACTCACCCACAAGAATAATTGGTTCAATGCATTCACCTGGTGGCACAGCAAATCATCTCTTATTTCAATGGTACTTTTATTCTATATATATAAAAGGCAATGTTTGTATGTATGTTTTCTATACACTAAAAGACTACTGGACTGATTTACGTGCAGTTTTTTGAAAAATGATTTGCATTGTCAGGATAAGGTTTAAAGCTATTGAAATCCTCGAAAAGCCCTGAAAATAAAACTAAATAGACAAAATAAATTGCATTTATCTTCTTCTTATATATAAAAATCAATGTTTGTTTGTTCGTCTTCTATGCATTCCTATACCATTTATCAGATTGCAATGAAAGTTTGGAGATTTTTCGAGTGTGCGTCTGCGAAGGTTCCTGTGAAAAAAAATTTCCAAAAAGTCACCCCCTATTCCCCATAATTTAGGCAAAATCACATTTTTTATCCGATTTAGATAGGAATTTGTACACTTATACTTTAAAACAAACATAAAAATACTGCCTACATACGGTTTCCGAATATTAATCCCCTCGCCCCCTTTACACCCCATAATTTAGGCAATACCACATTTTTTATCCGATTTAGATAGGAATTTGTACACTTATACTTTAAAACAAACAGAAAAATACTGCCTATGTATGGTTTCCAAATATTCATCCCCTCTCCCCCTTTCCACCCCATTACGTTTTTACCCCATAATTTAGGCAAAGCACATTTTGTATCCGATTTAGATAACAATTTGTACACTTATACTTTAAAACAAACAGAAAAATACTGCCTACATATGGTTTCCGAATATTCATCCCCTCTCCCCCTTTCCAACCCATTACGTTTTTACCCCATAATTTAGGTAAACCACATTTTTTATCCGATTTAGATAACAATTTGTACACTTATACTTTAAAACAAACATAAAAATACTGCCTACATACGGTTTCCGAATATTAATCCCCTCACCCCCTTTCCACCCCCATAATTTTTTCACCCCATAATTTAGGCAAATCACATTTTTTATCCGATTTAGATAAGAATTTGTACACTTATACTTTAAAACAAACAGAAAAATACTGCCTATGTATGGTTTCCGAATATTCATCCCCTCTCCCCCTTTCCAACCCCATTACATTTTCACCCCATAATTTAGGCAAAGCACATTTTTTATCCGATTTAGATAAGAATTTGTACACTTATACTTTAAAACAAACAGAAAAATACTGCCTATGTATGGTTTCCAAATATTCATCCCCTCTCCCCCTTTCCACCCCATTACGTTTTTACCCCATAATTTAGGCAAAGCACATTTTGTATCCGATTTAGATAACAATTTGTACACTTATACTTTAAAACAAACAGAAAAATACTGCCTACATATGGTTTCCGAATATTCATCCCCTCTCCCCCTTTCCAACCCATTACGTTTTTACCCCATAATTTAGGTAAACCACATTTTTTATCCGATTTAGATAACAATTTGTACACTTATACTTTAAAACCAACAAAAAAATACTGCCTACGTATGGTTTCTGAATATTCATCCCCTCTCCCCCTTTCCAACCCCATTACATTTTCACCCCATAATTAAGCAAACCACATTTTTTATCCAATTTAGATAAGAATTTGTACACTTATACTTTAAAAAAAGAGAGAGAAATACTGTACACATTAATTTCACAAAAACCCAATCCCTCTCCTCTCTTTCCACCACCTTAATTACCCACTCTTCCCCATAACACCCCATAATTTAAACAAACCCACAAACTGTTCTTCCGATTACGGCGAAGCTATGGTGAATTGTCAAGGGGATGTCGAAAATGGTTCCTGTCAAAAAAAAATACAAAACCCACCCCTCCTCCCCATAATTTAGACAAAACCACATATTTCATCAGATTTCAATGGGAATTTGCACACTTATACTTTGAAACAAACAGAAAAATACTGCCTGCTTATGTTTTCCAAAGCGTATCCCCTCGCACCCTTTCCAACTGAAAATGAATGAAACAGCAGTTTAAAATTTATATGTAAATATTTTTTCATTTAATCTATGTGCCTACTCAAGTCCACCAATAGTGAAGCATTGCCGGGTCAGCTAGTATACTTATAAAGGCAATTTTTGCGTGCATGTCTGCTATGCATGTGAAATTACAAAACAATCCTTCTGCCATATGTTTTGCTATAATATTATCTGATGTGGGAGAATTATTGCATGGAAAGTTATAAGTGTCATGCTGCTGCGTAAGAAAACCCACTTATTTGTTAGTATATATGTGAAATGGAATCCCCCAAAACATTCTGAGTGAACTGCAATTAACTTTAAATTGAATAAAACCTTCATTAAAATTTATGTAATCCAAAACATAAAAATAATAATGTGTGTGTAAATATCTAATTCAAATAGAAGTTGATATCAAACTTTCTGTTGTGTTCATTATTCCATATGTATACTAAAATTTAACAATGATAAAGCATTGCTGTGTCAGGTAGTCTTTCATATAAAAATGGATGTTGGTATTTGTATCCAAAGTTAATAGACTTTGACATTGTTGGACCGGTCACCAAGAAAGTTGTTAAAAATATGTATTTTTTCATGGAAAATTTTTATCCAATTTCAGTGAAACTTTGGAAACATATATTTAAAAAAAAAAATAATAATAATAAGAGAGAAAAATACTGTCCACATTTGTTTTCAAAAACCAAATTCCTCTCCCCCTTTCCACCCCTTTATTTTTTCAATGTTCTTTAAGCAAACTAATTTCAATCTGACGTTTAAAGAACTCTGCAAATGTATACTGTAAAACAAACAGAAAAATACTGTCTATATTTGGTTTCCAAAAGCCCAATCCTTACCCCCCTTCACCCCTACTTTTCTTAATTTCTGCTGTTCTTTATATTAACCCGCAGTTTTTATCAAATTTGGTTCAAACACTGTACATGTTTACTTTAAAACAACCCTTATAGTGCCCAAAGATAAATGGTGGCCAAGGAGACATTGAAAATTTCCAAATGCCCAAACAATATAAACAAAGACAATGGGCTTAAATTACATGATGCCTGGCTCTCGCTAGTGTGGACAGAGCAGGTCACGTGTCACCTCCCACCAGACTGTGCTGCGCCCCACCAGGCCAATGAAACATGTGACGGTTTGGACCTTCTGATTGGCCGGGTAAATTGAACCCTCTAGATGGGTCACAGGCCTCGGCTATAAAACAACGCCACACACTGATCGAAGACACAGTTCAACCCTGGAAGAAAACCACAGAATGAGGGTCAAAACATCAGCTACAAGAAATATGATGTGGCGCTATCTGGACAGAAAAATAATGTCTACATTTGGTTAGCAAATTCCAATCCCTTTCTCCCTTTACTTTGACCCCTCTTAATTTCAAATGTTCTTTGTAGAAACCAACAATTTTAAATACTGTCAAAATCGATTTATGCCATATTATTCTTATAATAGATGTGACCTAATGTCTCAAAATGTACGTCAGATTTCAACTTGGATCCCAATTTTTTCAAATTCTGAATACTCATTAAAAATCTGTATTTCCTGCATCATGCTGGAATAAACAGATAGATAACAGATTGAGATTTATGTATGTGGTATGTATTAATGTGTGGATGGTACATGTTTCATTTATCGATCAGAAACTTTAACAGATGTTGTAATTTGGTTGAAATGCAGCCTGAACTAAAATGTATCACAGCATCCAGTTCACCCAATTCTGGTATTAGATTAGATTAGATTAGAGTAGATTTTTTATTGATCCAGTTTTTATTTTTCAGTTATATCAATGTGTACTTTGGTACTCATGATTCACATCGGAAATTATATAAAAAAAAAAGTGTACAGGTAAATCAATCCCAATTAATCAGGTATTCTGCTAGTGAAGTATAAAACATAAATATTTGTGAGATAAATACTTCATTATAAACTCTGGTTTGATGCAGTGACTGAATATTAATAACTGGATTGCTTTACAAGTATTAAGAGACAGTTTCTTTTATCCTAAACAATTGTATGTTTTTGTTCATTATAGTCTGCAAGAAGTTCACACTGACATAAAATAAATTGGGCTTTAAAGCTCATTTTAAATATAACACTATTCCACTAACCAATCATATCACTTTGGTCATTACATTGTCCGTTTAACTGTTTATATGGTACAAAAAAAAAAAAAAAAATTAATTCAGTTTGTGATGTTGTATGATACAGGGCTGTACACATGTCCATGCTATTATTATCCAATTCGATGTGGTGGAGCTGGTCGTGAATCATTTGTTGTTGCTGTGGATCTCAAAAGTGGAACTGAGAACTCAGATTTTTGGGTTAAAAGAGGAACAGCTTTGCTTCTGAGCCTTTCCACTTAATGTGGTGAGTTATCATGTTCATTGTGTGTGGTAATACATCAGAATAATTCAAACATATTTAACACATTTCATATTTTTTTTGGAGACATATCTCACTTTTATGTCTAATTAATGTATAAATATTGCTGAAACAGGATGAGATAAAACCAATGGAATGTAAGTTGTATTTTTCTCAGTAGTTCCAATAAAAAAATACATTCCTCCATAGTTTTGAAGGAAATTTGGTTTATGAAGACGTTAAAAAAAATATAAGGTAGCTTTGAGTTCGCATTTGTAGAAGCCTTTACTTCAACTTTCCTAGTCTGAAAGGAGTAGGAATCTGGCAGACTGGCCTCACATGAAATGATATCTTTAGAAAGCTACATGTTCCATAAAATCACAAACTCTGTAAATGTTTTGCAGTTACTGTACATTATAACATGGATCTTTGCTTAGTTGTTATTATTATTATTAGATTTTTCGCCCAGATATTTACAGCAACCAAATGTAGAACTTAATTTTGCTATATTTTTGACTGGGCATTAATCATTCAGCAAGACATCTAGTTTGTTATTTTAATTATTTTTTTATGTTCTTCATTTGGGTGTCCTCACTAACATTTGTTTGGGTGTTCAATGGCATGTCTTTTTTATATTAGTGTGTCTGTAAATTTGATATTATTGTTAGGATGTTAGTAATCTTGCTGCAGATTTTCCAAAAAATATCAACAACAGACACCTTAATTTACTGTATAGATAGTAAGGTAGATATCAGCTTCCTAAAAACTTTTTCACCACAAAGCCTGTTATACAAAGAGGTAAATAGGTGGTAAGGCAAAACACTGTGTGGAATGGAATATTTAGAACAACCATGCTCTAATTGTATTAAGACTCCACATTTCTTGACATATCACTTCAATCTCATAGGACAGAAATAGAGATGAAATGAACCTAAAAACAAACACGCTGAAATTGAAGGTTTCCATAGTTAATGTTAAAATATAATCTTCCTGTGGTCACTAAGCTACAGATTTATGTGTCTGTTAATCACGTTATTACTCACAGGTATTTCTATGGCTTCTTTAGTAACCAGTTCCCAAAAGAAAGAACATTTTGCCATCATGTTTACATTGCTGAAGTCCATATTGTGGCCATTTTCAATTACATGTTGTGCAACTGCCAATTTTTCCAACTGAAACATCTGGATGTTGCACTCGTACTTAGCCACACAGGTCTTGATGGTGCAGATGGTCTGGCCAATATAAGAATTGCCAATTTGGCATGGTATGCTATAGATTCCAGGCATCCATAACCCCAGATCATCCTTCATAGGTCAGAACCAGTCACAGATGTTGGCAGGTGGATGGTATATACTCTTAATTTCTTGTCAAGCCACTATCGTGCCTATTTTTCCGAAAATGTTACTCAAATACAGGACGAAGACCAGAGCCTTTGACTGATCTTCTGGCTCTACTTAGTGTGTCTTCACCTTTTATCAAAATGCCCACTCTATCAAATGATCAGGATATCCAATCCTCTTGAAGGTAAGGTAGAGATGATGTTCAAGTTCCGCTGGCTGTCTATCAGTGTCAAAATTTCCCTAGCTCTGATCACCAATGTGTACAACATGGTATTTCTCTGCACCAGATGATGAAAACTGCTGGCCCGTATGTAGCAGTCTGTGTGTGTGAGTTTTAGGTACACACAATGTGAAAGGATTCCATCTGGTCTCCATCAGATTAGAATGTCGAGGAAAGGCTAGCTGCCTATCTCCTCTAGTTCCACTGAGAACTGGATAATTTGGTGAATTCTGTTGATGTTGTCCAGGAATTCATAAAGATTATGGATGCCATACTGCCAAACAACAATGTGTCATCTTCATAATGGTAGTAGTATGTCAGCTTGAAGATAGAACCTTCAGTCATCATATCCTTGAAATTTTCCATGAAGAGATTGTCAACTACAGGCATCAAATGTGATTCCATTACCACACCATTGTCCTGTTCATAGAATCTCCCACTGCATGTGAAATAGCAATGTCCAAAAGTCACATCATTTTCAGTGTATTAACAAATGGGGCTGAGTTCTTCACATGGTGAGGACAATTATAAACAAACAGTTTAAGCATTCCTGTCAGGTACTTGGCCACACTGTATGTGGAATCACTATATGGCATTTACAAATGGGTAAAGGTATGTCTTCCTTGTGATTCTTGGGGAGGCCGTGGAGTCTGGGTTTGCTGGCGGCACCAGATCGAAGGCTTTTGATGATGTCAGGTGAAAATCTGGACTTCTTCAAAAGCTGACATCTTTCTCTCAATCCTCAGAGTTCTGTCATCATTAAGAGGCTTATAAGATGTGTCATTAAGCATTTCCTTATCTTGGCATCATACAAAACAGATTTAAGGTCTTTGTCTGCTGGCAACACTACAATCTTGTCATTCTGACCCCTGGAGTGTGAGGTGTGCTGATTGAGTAATGTTGAACTTGAGGACATTGGCTCTCTCCAGAACTCTGCAGGTTTCCCTTCGAATTCTGTCGGCCATATGTAGTTTGTATGCAGCTTGATCAATGGCAGAGGTGATGTCTCCACAGGAACAGCTCCAGGTGTCAAGTGAAAAAATAAGGCCTTTGGACAAAATCATTTTTGTTGCTTTATCAAGCTGCATTCCGGTGAGGTTGACTGCTGTGCATTTGATACTCAGTTCTTCTCTTGGACGATTCACATTTGACAGATGGTTGAATTTGGCTCTCTGTCTGACCGATGTTCTGTTGTACTCCAGGCTTTTCTGTGCTTGTATAATTGCATCCGCGCAATCCCAAGAGGCTGGTAACAGTGTGACTGTAAGTTCCAAATGACACTGCCACAATTCTCACGCATTACGATCAAGTGTAAAATGGGTATAGTGTATGCTTTTGTATGTTAGTTAACTGTTCTTCAGTAGTCTCTTTATTATTTTATTTTATTTTATTATTATTATTATTTTTATTCACAAAGGACAATGATACAGCTTTAATATATTTTATAGTACATAAGATGATTTTGTGAATCCCACATAAGGTAAAACTTGTGTGTGGGCTTCAGGATGCAGGTAGCTTGATTCTTATAATACAAATATTTACAGTGACTTAGGATCTAAGAGATATACTATACATGACTGTGCGTGAATAACAATCATTGGAACATGTGAGTAATACAATCATTATAAAGATTAGTTCGATATGGTTTGACATAACAAAATTTATTTGTACATACATATATAAATATTGTTTATATCAGGTAATGGAAGTTTATTAGTTCATTTAATGAGTCATGGTTGTCTAAAAGCCATGTAGTTATATGTTTCTTCATGGTTTCTTTCGGCTTATTGATAATATCTTCTGGTAATTTATTATAAATACGTGGTACCAAGGCAGCTTGGATGTCTTTGCCCTAGTAGAGTGTTCCGGCGAGGGATGTATGCTCCACTTCTTTTTTGTAGTCTAGTTTTTAAGTGTGGTTGGTCACTAGTGCTGAAGATTTTTATGTTGGCATCTATGTACATGACTATTTTTTTAATAAACAGCTGGCGGACATTTAGCAATTGGCTTTGTTTGTACAACTCACAAGTTGGAAAAGTGTATGGCATTTTATACATCACTTTCAGAATGTAATTTTGACATCTGTTGACCTGAGTCAAGTGTGTATCTAGTATTCCTCCCCAGCTGTTTATACCATATTGTAAGTGTGTTTGGACTAGTGCAAAATAGAGAGTTCTTAAGGCTTTTATTGGGAGAGTGTTTCTTATTCTAAAAAATATATAAACAAGCTTCTGCAGTTTGGTAACTAAGTTAGATGCATGGCGATTCCATCTCAAATTACAGTCTATTTCTATGCCTAGATACATAATGGTTTTTGTTTTCTGTAGTTTCACACAGTTACATTCTGTATGACTATAGCATGTAGGTTTGTGGAGTATCAGAGTTTGATGGTCCAGTGGTTGTGTAGCTACAGTGTGTGAAAAGCAGACGAATTTGGTTTTGCTTTCATTTATAGTTAGCAGATTATGGTTTAACCATTTCTGAACAGTGTTTAGAGCTTCCTGGGCTGTATTGAAGCTGTGTTCCCAAGTGTTACCTGTAGCCGTTATAACTGTGTCATCAGCATACGAAGTGATTTTTGCATTGAGATTTAGTTCACAGAGGTCATTTATGTAAACCAGGTACAGAATTGGGCCTAGTACCGTTCCTTGCGGAACACCTACTTTGACTTCTGCGGCTTCACTTATGGTATTTCCAATTCGTACCATCTGTGTTCTGTTACAGAGGAAACTATTAAAGAATTTTAGAGGAGTTCCTCGTATACCAACCTTTTCGAGTTTTGTGAGAAGTATAGTATGGTCAACAGTGTCAAATGCTTTTTTTAAGTCTAGAAATATTGAGATTGTCCTTTTGGAACTATCGACCATCTGGCACAAGTGATCTGTCAAAGAGTATATAGCATCCTGAGTGCTTACATTTGGTCTGAAGCCAAACTGATTTTCTGAAAGTATATTAAATTTTTCCAAGTACTTCATTAATCTACTTTTGATACATTTTTCTAGTAATTTTGAGAGATGTGATGTTAGAGAAATTGGCCTATAGTTGCATACTTTTTTCCTATCACCTTGCTTATAGACTGGTATAATGATAGCCATTTTAAATGGATCTGGAAACTGTCCTTCTGTTAAAGATAGGTTAAAAATATATTTCAGTGGCTGCAGTATAAATTTATTCACAGTCTTCAGAGTTTTACTACTGATATTGTCATGTCCATTTGCAGATTCATTCTTTAGTGTTGCTATGTGACTTGCTATTTCTGCTTCTGTTATGGGAGGGAAGAAAACTGACTGCATCTGGGATTTTGGGATGTTACTGTACCTGATACTGTTTGTGGTTTTATCATTTGTACTTCTAATGTTTTCAGCGAGTTGTAGGCCTATATTGCTGAAGTATTCCATAAATTTGTTTGCTATGTTGATGGGTTCTGATGTTTGCTGTGAATCATTAATGTAAATTTTTTCAATAGGTAACTTTTTATTTTTCTGTCTGCCTGTTATTTCATTGATGTTTTTCCACAATGTTTTTGTGTTACTAGGGTCCATCATAATGTTTTTGGTGTAGTATTTTTCTTTTGTAATTTTGATTAGCCTGTTTATCCAGTTTCTGTATAGTTTATATCTCTTTGTAAGATTTTCCAATTCTGCCACGGAATGAATTGTGGACTTTCTCTTTACCAGTGTTTGGTGTAATTTGTCTCTGATTCTTATAGAGGTTATCAGACCTGCAGTGATCCATGGAGTAATTTTTTTAAATTTTGACCTAGTCTGCTTTATATAAGTGGTATGGTCTATGATATGCTGTGTTAGTATCTGGATGAAGGAGTGTGTTGCTTTATGAGCATCCTGTTGTATTAGAACAGATTCCCATTTTTCTTTTGCCAAAGAATTTTAGTGATTCATAATTAATCTTAGAAATAATACTTTCCACTTGTTTGATTTTTAGGGTTTTGTTAGATGTGTTTTGCATAAGAAAAATAGGACTGTGGTCAGTGATACCCGCATGCATAATGGCTGAGTAAATTCAGCATTTCTTTGGGGTTTTACATAAATGTGATCGATACAAGTTTCAGAGTTGGGTGTTATTCTTGTGGCTGAGTTTATATAAGAGATGAAACCATTTCCACTAAGTGTATTTATATACTCGCTATTTGTTATATGGTTGTGAGTGTTTATATTTGTGTCTCCTATCAGTATAATATGTCTATTTTTAGGTAGTAACTGAAGAGTATTTCTCAGTTCTTCAATGAATATCTTGGTGTTTGTAGAGGGTGATCTATATATTCCTAGGATTGTGTATGTTTCTTTGCAGTACATTAGATTGATCTGACACATGTTTGCTGCTTTCACCGAGTTCATTTCTAATATTTCAACATCATTTGTGGATTTTGAGTGTATGTATATTTTTAAGCTGTCATGGGTGGAGTGTTTTGGAGGTATGAAGAATTCATGGTAGTCTGGCAGAGTGAAAGGTATATCTACAAGAAGCTGTGTTTCTGATAATACTATGACTTCTGGTTTGTGTTCAAGCTGGTCAATCAAGACAGAAAAACTTCCAAAATTTGTTATGATACCACGTATGTTGATGTGCATAACATGTATTCCTGCGTAGTACTTAGACAAATCATTTAAATCACTTGTGCTGTTAACAATGTTTGTGTTAATTCCTTCACAAAAACTAGAGTCTAACTCAGTCCTAGAGTCTTCAAGTTCTCTGTTCATTTTTATATTAAAGTGTTCCAAAAAAATAAAAGGAGAAAAAAAAAAACTAAATTTAGTCACTCACTCACATATTCTGTTTGCAGTCAGCATCTGGTAGATCTGCTGCTGACTTGATTTGTAGGATGGCGCTATTTTCATCTTTCCTTAGGTAGATCTTCCCATTTTTGCTCCAGGTATATTTATAGTTCATGGTCCTCTTCACATTTCTTGCTAGCCAGAACAGGTTTTGGTTCTTCTTTGTCAGATGTTCATTTATATAAATTGTGGAATTTCCATTTATGGCGATGTCTTGACAAAAGATTTTCCCATGTTTCCTCTTCTTTTCTAGGAAAAGATTTTTTGTTTTGTGTGAGTGAAATTTTGCGACTATCAGTGGAATTTTCTTTTTCCCATCTTTGTTTGGTTTTGTTGGTAGCCTATGACAGTATTCAATGTCTTTTTCGGCGTCCAGATCTATACCTAATGTTGTCGCAACTTTCCCCACTATTTCATATAGACATTTTCTTTTTCCACGTTTGGAATTCCCGAGAATTCCAGGTTGCAGTTTTTGGAATATTGTTCCAACTCATTCACTTGCGTTTGCACGAGTTCAAGTTCTGTTTTTAGTAGTGAATTTTCTGTTTTGCACTTTTTTACTTCATTTTTAAGTTCACTTACACATGTTTTGAACTCATTATTTTGTTTGATTAGTTCGTCAAATTTTTTAGATTGAAATTCAATCGACGCACAGAGTTCTTTTAGAAGAAGTTGCATATTGTTTACAGCCTCACAGATGCTGCTAGGGTCGGTATTCACTTTGTGGGGTTGGAAATTGAGCGGCGACTCCTTCGATGTGGGGTTATGTTTGCACGTCTTGCAGCACCATAAGATTTCTCCTGGATTTGACACCATCGCCTTGTACACGGCATTTGACACACGCGCACATTTGAGGTGAAATGTTTCTGCACACTT
Source organism: Vandiemenella viatica (assembly GCA_031002005.1). NCBI lineage: Eukaryota > Metazoa > Arthropoda > Insecta > Orthoptera > Morabidae > Vandiemenella > Vandiemenella viatica. The sequence goes on along the minus strand of CM061919.1, from coordinate 163,611,690 downwards.
TCCGTCACACTGCACATAACTTTCATTACTTTCATAACTTTCATAACTTTCATTAATATACTAGTGTCATCTGCAAATTGTATCAACTCAGTTTTTATGATGTTTTGCAACCTATGAAACAGGTGTTGTAAATTTTTGAGTTTTTGTTATTTTACCCACTTGTTGCATTTATTGTATGCTTTATATCCGATTGACCTCTTAACACCAAATTCTATTGTTACTCTGTAATCTTGGCTTGACTTGTTGTATGAATGACCCCCTAAAATCAATCATACAGTCATAAAATTTAATATCTATTGGACTTCATTGCTGTCATTTATTTTCATGTATTGATACTAATGACTGCACGATCAGTGAGCTTTAAACTTTCAGCAGAAACTACACTCCAGGGTCTTCTGTTGATCAACACCTCAAATACAAAAATTGTTCTTTCTGTTAAACTTTAAAATTTAAAATTCAGTCTCCTTACAATTACACGAACTGATTATAGGAAAGAAGCTGTACAACACAAAAGTAGAAATGACAACTTTGTTCATATAATCTCTTCAAAAAAAATTAAAAATCTGCCCTTAAGATTTTTTCATGTTAATGTTTTTATTGCTTAAATTTTTTACTATTTTTTTTTCAGGATACAAAGATGGCTGATCAAGTGCTAAGGAATTATTAGAAACTGTAAAATACTTTAAGCTGTTTGTATTTGTATGGTTAATTTTTAACTGTTAAATAAAAGTTTGTTTTATGTCAAAAGACACCAAAGTTTTTCTATAGTGTTCAGCAAGTCTCCGGATTTTTGCAAGATGATGTAAGCACCTTACTACTGAAGAGGTTATGGAAAGGGAAGCTCAGTTTACCATCCCGATACCGATACAAAAAACAATGAAACAAACCGTTTATAATAATATCCTGTACATTTCTAATGGTTCCAGAACGTTTTAATAATAAATATCAAAGTGATAATAAGATTTGGTTAACAGTCCCACGTTGCGACTTTTCAAGAGTAAATGGTAGTTCATTGGGATAATCTCAGGACCTTAAAAGTACATTTAAACACATCCCGTAATAGTTTCTCCAATATTAAATAAGTTCTAAATAAGGTCATAAACATTTAACAAAAGATAATAGCAAACCTAAAATGTGAATGATACTACGCAGTTAGCCGGTAAGTCAGACATGAATTTCAGCTAAAATAATATATTTAAATAAATAAAAACTTTTGGAAAGTACTTAAAATTAATAAAGGAACGTTGTAAAAGATATACCTCGGGCTGAAAAGCTGTAAATAAAAAGTCAAATTGTAGGATGAAAAGTAAGAAAATTACCGATTCTAGGGAAGTCCATATCTTTTAAACTACCGAACAAATTTGGATAAACGGGAGAGCATTTCTAAAGTAGCTGGAAACCCGAAATCTAAAATTTTTGACAAACTGTTTTTTGCTACCAAAATTTGAAATAACTGCTTAATCCAATGTAGCAACACTCCCCCAACTAAATAAATCTATAACTCCGTTCAGAAGCAATTAAAACATTATTACCAAGAGACACTAAACACGTATTTTTGCGTGATCTACACACCATGAATTTCTGGTAAACATCGGGAGATAAATCAAAAATTTCTGTGTCTATTTTGACCACTTTAGTCCTAGTTTGATATAGGAAGTTGCGCTGCCATGACACCCAGTTTGTACTGAAGCGTTGGAGAAGCAGGATGTGTGCTGGTTAGATCGAGATGAGCTAGCCTCGGGTGGCTTGAGCATGAGGCTAGTCTGTAACTTGGAGGACACAATGGACGATAGACGCCATCTTAGAAATTTTCAGTGGCGTAGTAAAGTGTTTGAAATTTGAACTTTAATTTTACCGGGGGAATTATCGGTTCTGGTTATGCTTCGCAACTTGCAATTTTCGTGTGATGATATTTCGATGCCTTGCTAACTGAACATTTATAATACTGTGACATTTTTGAATATATGTGAATTGGGAAATCTTCAACATGTGACTTTCATTTCTATAATAGTACCTTTCTTGCAGTAGGTTTAAAACTGTAAGTGGCGACTGTGGTCATTTTTAACAGTTAGCATTTTCCATAGGCAATATACGGTCAACAAACTATGTTAAGAACTTCAAATATTTTCCAGTGATAAGTAAGTGAACTATAGTTGAGGAACGGAAAGCTGATATCTGACCCCCCAAGATCCAGTTAGGTCCCTTACATGGCGACCTAGGTTCCTTACAATGAGTGTCAGTTACTTATTTTTTTCTTAGGAATAGAGAGCATCTGTTACACTGAAATGTACCATACTGTACGGACTACTGTACAGTGCTCAATGGTGTCACGAACATGACACATATGATACCATACTATGTACATTTAAATAAAAACCTGCAAATACATGCTTTTGTATCAAAACGGTTCCTTTGTAAATATTATTGCTCCATGAATCTTATTTTTTTTTTTTGCGATATCCCTTTTATGCTTAGTGTGAACAAAACTAAATCACTAATAACATCATCAATGCATGAAGCAGTATGCAGTCCACTGCCTATTGTATATTTCAGTAGAGATACACAGAGCACAAGTGATTACAGGGATAGAGTCCTGGTTATAAGAAGAATTACTAGACAGTGAAATTTTTCCCAATGGTTACAGAGTGTACCGCAGAGATAGGGGTTTTCTTAATGGATAGCAAAGACTACCATTATTCACTGATGTTTATTTATAGATCATGATCATGAGTTATGTGGGGCTGATTTGTGTGGTAAAAAGAAAAAGAAAAAATCAGGGTGCTGGCTGCTTACAGCAATGGAAGAATAAATAATGAAAATGAGGCTCTTGGAGGAAAACTAAATTTGTATTTATAGTTCAGAAGCGAGAGTAGAATGGTCATTATTGCTGGGGATTTAAATTTACCAGGTGTCAACTGAATAGGAAATAAGATTAATAACACAAGGAAACAGAGATTTTCAAATACCTTAATAAGGGAAGAGGGTTTCACACAAGTGTTAGAGTAGAACACTAGGGGACAAAACAAGTTGGACATCTTACTAATAAAGCCTGATGATAACCCTTTGGGGTGTCAAGTAACTCAAGAAATGAGTGACCATGAAGCAGTTCTGATGGATATTAGATGATTTAGTAAACCAGTTGCCAAAATTAAAGGGGGTAAAAAATGCACAGATTTCAAAATTAAAGAGACATTTCTAGAAAATGGATGGATGGCACATTACAGTGGAGTCGAAGTGGTAGTAGTTCAAGGAGATAATAAAAAAGGATGGAGAAATATATATTTCAAAACAGACAATAAAGAGAAGTACAGATCCTACAGACTACAAAAGGACATGGGGGAGTTGGACCATGGTCTTTTGAAAGAGCCATCCTGGATTTTGGAAAAACCCAAATCTGGATGGACAGATCAGGACTTGATCCCACATCCTGGAAAATGCGATGCCAGAACATTACTGCTCTTCCATAACACTTGGTCAGACTAAAAAATTTGAAATTCATCCTTAGGATATCATGAAAGAAATAAGAAAGTTGAAAAATCATAAAGAGCTGGTGTATATAATATTACTACATATGTCTTAAAGATAACTGTATGTGACATTGTACCTTATCTTGAAATGTTATGGATAGTTGCTGCTATATCAGAGGACATGAAAAGTATGATAGTAGTTCCAGTAAATAAAGTACCAATACATATGGTAGAAAATTACATATAAATGAATAGAAAGATTGATATGCATCCACATCAGAAATGTATATAAGGAATGTAAGTGGTTTTCAAGTCAACAACATGGCATTTATTTTAATTGCAACTGAGCAATTGGTGGGGCTGGTGGCAATTTCCCTACATACCCATTTTCCTTCTTTCCTGCACCTACTCTTGCCCTCTACAAATTTAAGCTTAAAACTTTTTCAACGTTTCTGGTAAATTGTTCATCGTTTATCTTATTCCAGCCCCTGACCCCCTTACCTAAAAAAGAAATTGAGTGCCTAAAATTGAGTGCCAGCTTATGTTCATGGTCATCTTTTGCCTTCCATTCATTACTTTTAATTCTTACACCAATATATTTCCATATCTCATCTCCAATATATGCTTTTTACACTCCCATGACCCTCTTCACTCACCTCCTGTCTTCCAATAAATCACATTCCAGCTCTTTAATCATATCTGTTACTGATTGCGATCTGTGGTAATTTCCAGAATTAAATCTAGCAACCCTTGTTTGCACCCTCTCCAACAAGCAATTTTCTCTCCACCTTATAAAAATAATCAACCTTTAGTTATTTATCTGTGTATCTAATAAGCTGACTCTTCTTTGCATTTTTAAACAACTTCAAAAAAAGGAGGAGGATCTCAATTCGTCTGTATTTTTTTTTTTTTTTTGTATGTATGACCAGTGATATCTTCACCAATTTTGAACCGATTTAAATTTATTTTTTTTAGTGGATAGGGTATACCTCCAAAGCGGTCCCATATGAATTTCATTGAGAAACCACCCCTTCTATCCCCTTCCACCCCCTAATTGTTTATACAAATCCACATTTTTTATTCGATCTCGATGAAACTTTGGACATATATAGCCAAAAATAAAGAGAAAAATACTGTCAACTTTTGGTTTAAAAAAACTGAACCCCTCTCCCCCTATCCACCCCCTTAATTTTTGCCAATTTTCTTTATTCAAAGCTACAGTCGACACCATTTAACTGATCTCCATTAAAGTTGGCAATTACATGTAGTTTCTCATGGAGAAGGATTCTGACCAAAAAAATCAAAATAAAAAACCATCCCTCTCCCATTTACACCCCTTAATTTTATAGAAACCTACATTTCTTATCTAATTTTTTCTGAACTTTGCCCATGTATACTTTAAAACAGAGAAAAATCTTGTCAATATTTGGTCTTCCAAAGTTCAACTCCCCCCCCCCCCCCTCCTTCCACCCCTTTAATTATTGTCATTGTTCTTCATAAAAAGCTACACTCAACACCGTTTAACCGATTATCATCAAATTTGGTATATACATGTAATTTTTCATGGAGAATCTGACCAAAAAATAAATTTAAAAAAAAACACAACTCTCCCCTTTACACCCCTTGATTTTTATACAAACCCACATTTTTTATCCGATTTCGATGAAACTTTGGACATGTATAGTAAAAAATAAAGAGAAAAATACTGTCAACTTTTGGTTTGAAATAACTGAAGCCCTCTCCCCCTTTCAACCCCTAAATTTTTACCAATGTTCTTTATACAATGCTACAGTCGACACATTTAACTGGTCTCCATTAAAGTTGGCATATACATGTAATTTTTCATGGAGAAGTTTTCTGACCAAAAAATTAAATAAATAAATAAACCACCCCATGTCTCCCTTTACACCCCTTAATTTTATAGAAATCTACATTTCTTATCTGATTTTTATTGAACTATGCCCATGTATACTATAAAACAAAGAGATAAATCCTGTCAATATTTGGTTTGCCAATGCTCAACCCCTTTCCTCCTTCAACCCCATTAACTTTTGTCAATGTTCTTTATAAAAAGCTACAGTCGCAATCGTTTGAATGATTACCATGAAAGTTGGTGCTTATATGTATTTTTTTCACGAAGAAGGTGTCTGACCAAAATTTTTATACACAACCTTATCCGGTTTAGACAGAACTTAGCTAATTTTTACTATAAAACAAAGAGAAAAATGATGCCAACTCTTGGTTTGCAAAAAATGAACCCCTCTCTCCTTTTCCACCCCCTTGATTTTTGTCAATTTCTTTTTAGAAAGCTACAGCAGACACCATTTGACCGATCTTTATTAAAGTTGACACATATATATGTAATTTTTTATGGATAAGATCTCTGACCAAAAAATAAAAAAAACTGCCCTAGCTTCCCTTCCCTTAATATTTGTACAAAACCCACATTTTAATTCGATTCGGTGGAACTTCGCATGCATATACTTTAAAACAAATAGAAAAAGAAAAATACTGTCCACATAACTTTCACAAAAATGCAAACCCTTTCCCTCTTTCTACCCCATTAATTACTGTCAATGTTATTTATACAAAGCTACCATTTCTTTCTGATTTTGAAGGAAGTATGCACATGTATACTGCGAAACAAACAGAAATATACTGTCTACATTTCGTTTCGAGAGTCCAAACACCGCTCCTTCCTATCCATCCTTTAATCTACAGTTTCTATCCAATTCTGAAGGAAATTTGCACACATATACTTTAAAACATACAGAACAATTGTGTTTAAATTAGGTTGCTGAAACCCAACCCCTCTTCCCTTCTATCCCCACCCCTCCTAACTTCCAATGTTCTTTATAGATACCCACAGTTTTATCAGATTTCCAAGGACCACTGCACAATTACTTAAAAAAAACAAAAAAAAACAGATAAATAGTGTCTATATTCTGTTTACAAAACCCTACCACTCACTCCCTAACCCCATTTAATTTTGGCAAATGTTCTTTACACAAAGCTACAGTTTTTATCTGGTTTCGATTGAAATTTGCACGTGTATATTTTAAAACAAAGAGAAAAATACTGCCAACACTAGCTTTACAAAAATCAAACTACTCTTCGTCTCCACACCCCTTAATTGTTTTTTATTTATACCTACAGTTCTATCTGAATATCAATAGAAATTTACACACGTATACTTTAAATCAATCAGAAAAGGCAGTCTACATTTGGTATACAAAAGCTCAATCCCTCTTCCCCTTTACCCTCACCCCTTTTAATTTCCAATGATCTTTACAAAAATCCACAGTTTTAAATCACGTCAAAATCAGTTAAGCTATTTTTAAGTCATGGCATAATATTTATAAAATAAATGTCTCGTAATGTCTCAACATGTACTTCAGATTTCAACTTTAATCCCAAGCTTTTACCAATTAAAAATCTATATTTTTTTGTGTGATGCTGGAGCAAACAGATATATTCCAGAGAGATTTCTGTATGTGGTATGTATTAATGCCGAGATGTTACATGTTTCAGTTATCGAACAGCAGCTTTAACAGATGTTATGATAAGATTGAAACATAGCCTGACATTCGTTAACACTACACCCAATTCACCCCGTTCTGGAAGTGGTTGTGGTATATAAAGACAGAATTCTTCTTTGAAAGCAAACGCTTTAATCTCTGAGCTACCAGGAAGTATCGCAAAATGGGAACTGCTGCGGCATATTTAAAATACCAAATGAACTATAATACCACTAAAAATTTAAAAATAAAATAGTTGTTTAAAAAAAAAACATAAAAACCGCCTTCAAAAAAAAGCACTAAAAATTTTAAAATAACTTTATACCTTGCTTAGGAAAAAGTAAATCTAAATTTACAACACTTTACATTACTTTCATTGAAATTTTGACATTAATTAGTTATTTTTGGAGTCGGTGCCAGCGAAAGCAAGAAAAACAAAAAGATAAAAACAATAAGGAATAACAATAATATATAAAAAAAATCATGTTACTGCTTACCTACAATTAATGCTAGAAACATGTTTCAACAAAACTGAAACATACAGATGATACGCCGATATTATACTCTGTAAATCGTTTACTTCATGATGCAACCTACCAACTGACACTGTAGCGCCAGAGATATGCCTGGATAACCAATAAGGCCAAACCACAGATTAAAATACTGTTAATTTGTTTCCCTGAGCTGTCTCCCACAATAACACTATCTGCCTCACGACATGCTTGTAAAATATTGGGTGTTTTGTTCGTACTCCCCATTTCGCCTCTAATGTCAAAATAAGTTCAGTAATTCGATCTTCGCGATGTGACAGCTGGCACCGACTCAAAAAACAACTAATTAATGTCAAAATTTCATTGAAAGTAATGTAAAATGTTGTCTATTTAGATTTACTTTTTCCTAAGCAAGGTACAAAGTAATTTTAAATGTCTAGTGCTTTTTTTTGAGAGCGGTTTTTATGTTTTTTTAAACAATTATTTTATTCTTCATCCCATTTTTACGAAAGACAAGAATATTGATGTTAATATCAGTTAGTTGGCTATGTGCTACGTACTTCATATGAAGTGGACATTGGTGGGCATAGTTGATAAAAAAAGTTAACTTTGTTAATTGCTGATCTGCTACTTAAAAATTAACTTGAATAATAGTTAAAGCATTAAATTTTTACAAATTTAACACAAGTTAAAGTTAAACATTATAAGTTAACCATCCAAAAGTGGAACTGATGTTTATATTTTGTAATAGGTATTACTGCGAGCAGTACAAAGGTGCTATGTACCATGATGTGAATCAATAATACATCTTCCCAATGTCCTTCTGGAAATTGAGTTTAATTTCAACATTTTAACCAGTTTCTTCAACATGTGGTGGAATCATGTTGGCAACAAAATGGTTTGCGATACATTGGTCCACACCAGCTTGGAATAAGATAGTGCCAGTAGCTACGATGCCAAATGTTTTATTGGTGTAAACGTTTATTAGAAAATGGAGTTGAAATCAAATCAGTTCTGCTCCTATCTACATCAGTAGAAGCCACAGCGCTTGAAGAAGGCTTTGAATTATTTTTCTTTTTTCCCACAAGTTGGCCCTGCTTTAACTTTTTCTTCAAAGTGTTCATATTTGGATATATGTATCCTCTTCATATATTGTCTAAAATTATTAAGGCTAGACATGTGAGCTTTATAGAAAGTTTAGGCAAACACAGTTTGCATTTATATATCAATTGTTCTCCCAGTTGTGATTTAAATGCATATAATCGCATAAATGTGGCCAAGGATTTTTAATATTCTCGTTGCTATTGTTACGGATGCTGCTTTCACTAACGGATTCAGGAGTTCAGTTTTCATGACATTATCATGTAATGTATGTCAGTTTAATTTATTTCACTAATGAACACCAAATCAATACCAACTGAAAAGTGACATTTTCCTGGCAATTAAAAAAGTTAGATTATAATAATATTAAAATCAATCATTGATCGAATTAGAAATGAGTAGTGAGCTCTGGCTTCCTGAAAACAGAAACGCTCCAAAACTCTAGTTTTTCTGCTCACGCCCAGACCATGCCTAGAATAACAGTTGTATATGCAGCATACTTGCACTTCACATTACCTAATTCATTTGCCATCCGACTCACCGAACAGTTGCATGGTGTGGCGCACAATTAAAACAAACCAAATACATCAACTACCAATCTAACAGACTCAAATTAATGGTAGCTCAATTGAACGGAACTTAAACAGATTTTTTTAGGTTAACTTAAAGGTTAAATTTTTGCAAGTTTGTTAACTTTAATTACTGATTAACAGTTTTGTATAAATGGACAGGGATGGCCAAATAGATAGTGTAACACTAGAGGTTTCAAAGTCTTTTGACAGAGATAGCCATAGAGTGGTGTAAATAAGGCAAAAACCATTGGAGTTGATGAAAAAGTGATTTGATGGGTAGAATAATTCTTAAAAGGTAGGAAGCAAAAAATCAGGGTATCAAAAGCACATCAAATGAAACTGAAGTGAAAATGGGAGTGCCACAGGATAGTCTATTGGGACCACTGCTATTCATTATTCTAATGAATTATTGTATTGATGATTACTATCAAAAGTTATGTTGTTTGCAGATGACATAATGCTGTATAACAGGATCAAAATGATAGATGACTGTAAGCAGCTGTAGGATGACTTGCTGAGTAGAGTAGCTATTCAAAGTTAGAAAACAAATAATTATGAATGGAAACATAATATCAAAATAGGTAGAAGTGAAACTGAAAGTGCCATAGAGTATTGTATTGGGACCATTGATATCCATTATTGCAATGAATTATTATGTTAAAGGTTTAATGTCAGAAATTATGTAATTTGCAGATGACATAGTGGTATATATATATAATGAAAATGGGAGAGGAATGTTGTAGTGGCCCAAAGGTTTCTTTTAGTAAAGTATTAAGGCACTTGTGAATTCACGCAATGCTAGCCTCAAACAGGCCAGTTGCAATATTAAAAGAAACAAACTCTGCCAAAGGAATGTGGGGAGTAGAATGCAACACAGCTTGAGTAGGACAAACAGTTGACAATTTAAACAGAGCAACGACATCATGGGATGGGAGGGCACGGGAGGGAGTAACTGGTCGGAAAGCCTCCCCACCATTGGAAGGCAGTGGGATAATGATGAACAAAACCCAAGTGCAGAGGGCAGAAGAGGATCTTGTCTTTTCCTTCTTCGCTCTTGTCTTATTGTCGTAGGACTTAGTTAGTCCTAGGTTCGAGCACAGTTGCAGACAACCAGGCGGAGAAAGATGGTCACAGTTTAATCATCAGCAGCACCACGACTTCAGTAAAGCAAGTGGGAAATAACTAGAGATGGGCATTATTTGAAATACGTGTATTTTAAATGCAAATAAAATGCAAAATACCTATTTTTATTTTGTATTTAAAATACTTTCATTTAAAAAACCATTTTGTATTTTATTTGAAGTACTTTTTCAAACATATTTTCTATTTGAAAAATACAAAACACTTTCCTTAGTTTTTCATAATTTTTAATTTCACTTTGACAGTGTATTTCATGAATATTGAATTATTAACTCATTCAGACTATTGGAAACACTAACAAACAAAAGTTATATAAGAACATGGTCTTACACAAATAACAATGGGTTTGATAATATGGACTAACTGATGATGCCGTCTCCGACTTGCATGTTGTGATTGTTTTTTTAGTCTTTTTTATGCCGGTTTTGTTCACATATCTACATTTTACAAGATTCTGAAGGTAAGTATTAGTGCTAATACAAACTTCTTGAATAATATAGTAGCAATTAAATAGGTTATATTAATTTGTTATTCTTTTTTTGCAGCACCCATACCAAAAGTTATTCTGGTCTGAGAACCAAGTGCTAAACATGTTAAAAATTTTATTTATTTTCATTTAATTCCATTGTGCTGGTAGTAAAAAAAAAGTGAGACAAGAAATTATAAATTATACATTTATTTTCGTTGTAAATATCATGCTGACATTTCAGAAGAGTGAGATAAACCCAGATCTCAACAGACAAAGATGAGAAATTGTGTTGTTGGCACTTCGAAAAAATTAAACTATCTTACCGAATTCAATTGATTTTGACAAGTTAGTTGTGAATTTTGTAGTTTATACTCTTCACACACATGAACTGTGGAAAACAATTCATTTAGGGATTTAATTGAAAATGTTATTCAGCAGTTATCAAGCCCACCAAAAATTATGTGCCATCGCTGTTGAAATTAAAAAAAAAAAAATTAATGCTGAAGAGTCTATGGAATACAAGTAAAATACAAAACTAGCTGTAAAAGTGACTGATTTTGCATGCACCAGGGCAGATATTTGGTATTTATCCAAGGGATGCTATCTAGGTGTGTCTGTTTAACATATTTGAAAGAAAAAGTTCCTGATTCCAAATAACGGAAAATTGTGAAATAAAAATTCAAAAGTAAAATAGGTGTTCGTAAAAAATAATACATGTTTGGCAAGTACTGTTCTAGTAGAACATGGGATTATATTGAGGCCTCATAGACTGAGCACAAAGGATGTCTTGTCTGAATAAGTAGTGATGTTAGAATCTATGAATTAAGTGAAATAACTTACATGCATAATAAATGAACAAATAAATATTCTATTTTGATAAAAGTATTTTTAAAATACGTATTTTGCATTTTATATTTAAATACTAACATTTGAAACCATTTTTTATTTTGTATTTTAAATAGAAAAACAAGAAAGTATTTTCATTTTGTATTTAAATGCTTTTTAAAAAGTATTTTGTACATCTCTGTAAATAACTAAGTTGGCAATGTAGATTGGGACTTGAATATTATGGCTGTTAACAGCATAATGGACTCTGACATTAGTTGTAGTAGATAATGGACTTGGCATTAAAAAACGGGATTAATGATTCAGTTGGAGCAAAAAGGAATACCATGTACCATTGTAAATAAATGTGAATATTGCACTTACCTTGCTGGAGCCGATCATTGCTGGCTCTACTGCTCACAAATCCCTCCAAAGCTTAATTATTTGGCCAAAGCAGACCTAGAGAAATAATAGAGAGGATTTTGTATGGTGACATGGTGTTGAGGTGTGGTGTCAACCAACACGATAAAGCGTTGGGCGTGAGGGTAGAAAATACTCCTTGAGTTGCAACTAATGAGATTAATGGAGAATAAGGTAAGGAAGAATTTGTATGGCAGAAACTACCTCTTGTTATAACAGTGTTAGAGAATCGATAAAGCAGCTAACTGCTTACTGCTGTTGCAGTATTGACGAGCAGATTCAGCACAACACAGCGCAACAGTTGCAGAATTAGGGTCAGCACATCGGCAACTCAGCAGAAATGAGTGAGTAAATGAGCTTTGCAGCCAGTGCAGGAGGCAGTGATTCCGGGAAAGGTGAAGCTAAAAGAAAGAAATAAAAGTGAGCTTGGCAGAAGCCTTAAAATTTATTCCTCTTGTGGCAAGAAAGGAGCCTTAGATGAGTTTTTTGATAATTGCGATATGGCTTTCAGCATTATTAGTGATGATGAAGAGATTTTTGTTGAAGTTTGTTAAACCAAGCATTGGAGATCCGGCAAGACAACGTATTGTAGTAAGAGAGAAGGTAAAGGAATGGAAAGATGTCTGAGCTGTATTAATAGAGAGTTATCGGCATAAGTGTACAGTGGATCATTATGCTATCAGTATGTTTGCAAGTCTGCAGCATGTTGGAGACACGGTTGCAGATTGGGCTAGTAGTCTGAATGGATGTGCATAAGTTTCGGTAAGAAACTAAGAGAGATTTAAAGGGTAGTAAGTTAACAGGAGCATTGAAACTAATCAACAATCTGAGCCGTGCTGTGTTCACTCAAGGCTTAGTAGATGGGAAGATTGTTGCAGTATTAAGAGCGCGAGGAACGGATCTACAGTTGATGGAAATTGTCGAGATCACGATTTTGGAAGAAACTGTATTTTTGTCAGCCAAAGAGAAGAGGCAACACTCAGGAAATGATCACAGACAGTATGTACATTCAAATAGAGGAAGGAGTGAAGTTTGGAACTCTAGGAGGACGACAGAAGACTGTCAATTATGCAGAAGAAGTGGTCACAATGCAAGGCAGTGTGTAAAGAAGTATCACAAGTGGTGAGGGTGCGCTGTCAGTTATGTAATCAAGGGGCCATAAAGTGAAACAATGCCATAGCAGCGTAAGCATGAGAGAGTTCACTGCACAAGCAAGTAAACAAGCAGAGGATCGACATTTCGAAGATGATCGTAGAGAAGTTATGGCAGAGTTGAAACAGTGGAGAAAAGGGCCAGGAAGATATAAATCTGAAGAATTTGTGGAAGATGTAATTTATCAATCCATATGGGACTATGTCGAGCTTGCTGGGTGATGAAATGTAGCAAATTTCAAAAGTGGGGATATCATCCGCAACATTGCAATGCATGTCCATGGGTGGAGCAGGTGCAAGGAGCATGGAAGAGTTTAGAAGAGTTGTAAAACTAGCTTGGAACAGAGCCACGTAGTCCACTGACATTCCAAGACGGGAGTTGGAAAAAAGTGACTGCATCAATAAAAACCGGAATGACTATATTGAATTGGAGTGTGAAGAAAATAAACACAGTTCAGTTAAGTTGCTTTTGGATTCAGGGGCTCAGGTATCTCTTCTCAAGTCGGAGGGTGTGAGAGACGCCAAGCGAAAAGAAATGACAGTTCGTGTTGCAGATTAAAGGGATCACAGGCAAACCCTTATTCACCAAAGGAGCGATAATGGTTACTCTGAAGGAAGGCCGGGAGCTAAAAATGTGTCATATTATGCAAATTTTTCCTGCAGGAGTAGACATGCTTTCCTATGGGATAATGGGTAGATAATGGTTGAACAAATGGAAGGCCATAATACATAGATTATGGAATATCGGTGGTGAGAATCCCAGGATACACATTAAAATGAAGAGTGAGGAAGAAATTGAAGCGAGGCAACGACAGGAAGAAATAAAGAAGACAATCCCGCATGGAAAGACGATATGCATTCGTGTAGGGGCGCGACAAGAAACATAGTTGAGTTATAACTGGAAGGAATCTATGGAGTTACAGAAGCGGTTGTATCAAAGCAAGAATTGGCAGCAGGTGTATTGGTTCCAGAAGCAGTTGTAACGGTGCGAAGAGGAAAATGTATTTTGACAGTATGAAATGTCACAGAGGATCAGAAGAAAGAAGGTGAGAAATTAGTATGCGAGGAAATAAGAAGAAAAAGCATAAGCTATGGGGAATTGCAGGAGCGGCAATTAAACAGTGAAGCACCGTTATCAGAAAAAGCAGATGTATTAGCACTTATTTGACAAATGGGCGAGTCACAAAACAAAGAAGTAAAGGAAATTCTGCAAGAAAACGGAGTGAAACATGCATGCGCAGAAAGGAAGAAAATTTTGTGTGAAGAGATTCTATTAGTGAGGATCAAACACGCGAACTTCGAGGATGGAAGCCAGCATAACTGCGGGAGTCCGAGAGCAAAGCGAGTGTGTTACAGGAGAGCAGCGATACAGCCTAACAGCAAGTTGAGTAAAGTCAGGGACATGGAGGATGGGATTCCTTCCTATGGAGGAAGGAATTATACCTTCCTCCATGTTCCTTCCTCCATGGTCAGGGAAATGAGCCAGCGAGCACGTGAAGGATAAAACTCAACGAAACAGAAACAATGCTGAATGGATATGCAACCAGAACAAGGTCGGGCAGCTAGGAATGCTGATTACAAAAGGAATATACCGCGAACGTTACAAGAAGTAAATCAAGAGATATTATTGAGAGAGATAATTGTGAGTAAAGAGCATGCCTGCAAAAGAAAAAATCGTTTGAGAAACAAGGTAGTGAAGTAACAAATATGTAATTGTTACGAGAAGGAAGAATGTAGCAATCGTGTTAGTGTTGGAAGAAAGACAGTGTCAAGATGTGTATATCAGTGTATTAGGAAGAGAATGTTATGAACAAAAGCAACATGTTACTATTACTATAAGTGAGAAAACATTTTGCGAGAACAGAGTGCTTACAGAGGAGACTCTGCAAAAGAGAAAGCTAGGATAAGGAACAATTTTTTGTAGGAGGAGATTGTTAAATGGTGAAATACGTGTTATGTGTAGAAATCTCCATGTCTAATTAATTGTAAGAAAAAGAAAAGAGAGAGAGCCAAAATCAGAAGTCTTATGTGAGAAAAAAAGAGACAGTGTGGGAGGAAAACGTTGTGTCAGCTCGATGCAACACAAAAGACGGATTAGTGTGAAGATATGGTTGTAATTGAGACTTTGTAAGGAGATCAAAGAATGCGGTGGAGAAAATGCGTCAGCGAAGGAACAGAGGAGGGAAGGCGATGCAAAAGTGATGAGTTAATTCAGTATGTCAGTTGATAGTGTGTTTTAGTTTGTGAGAGATCAGGAGGTGATCGCAATTTTTAGCCTGTCAACAGGAACGAATGCGACAAGGTAGAGAGGTGGCGAGGTGAACATTCAACAGTCGTCATCATCAAGCAAGGAGGTCTTGCTGACACCAATACAGCTAGAGCGCAGGTAACAGCAAGCGAGGCAAACGTCACAGGCGGCATTGGGAGTGAGTGTTGCCTACCTCAGCGGCCGGTCGACACAGCAATTGGCCGAACAGGGCCAGCAGATAATGTGGGTATGGTGGGTAGCATTATCCACCCGGGAAATTCCTGGTGGGTATTTTACCCACCAGGAATTTGGGAGCGACTGGGGGTGCATAAAGGAAAGTAATAAAAGAAAGAAATAATGAGAGACCAGACCAGGTAAGCATATTAGTTTCATTATTCAAAAAGCATGTAAAATAGGCTATGTATCCACAACAACACCATGAGAGAAGCGCAAAATTCCTTTGATGTTTCAACAGAGATAACCAACCAAGCTATCGCCTAGTGAGCTTGATCGACGGCAAACAGTCGTTCTGCGTGAAAGCAAGAATGTTACGGTAAAATTTCGTACATCCAAAACCGTCATGCATAAAGCCACCTTAGTGTATTTCGAATGTGCTTCTGTGTATATTATCGACAAAAAGTTCATAAGGATAAATTCGTAGCCAAGCTGTAAAGGAGAAACGAATCAAATGTAAATAATATTAAAAGACAGCAGCACATAGAGGATAAATTAGCGTCGCCCTTAGACTTAGGTCCACTAAAACTTTAAAAGATGGCCTTGTTCAGTCAACTGACAGTCATATGTTTGTTCTTCTCGATATACACAAGTGTATAGGTAATGAAACGGAAGTTATATTATGGAAGCAGAAACAGAACCAAAAGTTATATGAAAAACTTATATATATATATAAAAATAGACGTGTGTTTTCCTATATTTCACTTATCAGCCACCACTACCTAGCACAGATCACAGGTGTTTGTGTGTGGAAGTAGCATGGAGTTTCCTGTTGTGCACAACGTTGGCTGAATGCTGATAGCTGTGGGAATGTGGGAGATATGATGGTTAAAAGTGGTCAATGCAGGGCCTTTTCGTATTTCGACCGAAGACTTATGTCTACGTATATGTCACTCTGCTGACACAACTACATAGCATATAGACCATTGGTGTTTGTGTGTGATAGTGGTATCGTGTCTCCTATCGTGTACTATGGTGAACAGTGTCAGTGGCTATGGGATTGGGAGATATGGTGGTTGAAATTGGTCGACTTGCGGCTCCTTCAAATTTCTACCAAAGACTTATGTGTCGTGGTGTATCACTTTTCAGCCAAAACTATCTAGTGCAGATCACTGTGTTTGTGTGTGACAGTAGCACAGAGTCACCCATCGATCACAACATTGGCCGAATTTCGGTAACTGTGGGAGTGTGGGAGATATGGTGATTGAAATTTGTCGATCAAGGATATTTTCATATTTTGACCAAAGACATGTGTGTCCGTATATTTTACTTTGCTGCCTGAACTATATTGCGCAGATGACTGGCGTTTCTGTGTGGTAATAGCATCGAGTCTCCCATAGTACACTGGTCGTTAGATGTCGGTAGCTGTCAATCCAAATTCTTTACAAACATGAACGAAGTCTTGGGCACCAGTTAGTGTTATATAAAAATGTCAGTTTGTGTCACCGCTCTTACATCCAAGTTACTTCTATTTAATAAAAATGCCAAGTGAAATAATGTTTATTTTAATAATCAAATCAATCAGGCAGTAGCTGGCTTTAAAGTAAATAATAATGATAGTTTGTAATTACTGTAGATAATATTCGAAATTTAAAAATGGAAAATTAAATTTTAAAAACAAAAGCTTAGCAGCCTTTTCTTATTTTATATTGCTTCTTTTTTCACCATAAATTTAGGCTGCTTCCTGAACACTTTTTCTCTAGTAACACTGATAGGCGGAGTAATGAAAACAAATGGGAAAATCGTGAGTGTTCATTAACTGCCACTTAGGAGATTCTTCTTTTGATGGAAGTCGTATTTGCTTCAGCTACTGGACCAGACTGACATTGATTTTTTTTCCTTGTTCCTACAACTTAAGAACTGCATTTAGTTTCTCACACTCTTCTGGAAGCATACATTTCAAATGAGTTCCTAAAGCAATGGCAGAAATTCTTTTACACGTACACTTTACCAAAGACTCAATTTTTTCTACGAAAAATCTCTAGATCGGACTTGGTTTCATTTTGAGAAACACTAATGGTTATACAACAAATTACATAATTAGTGGTTAAACTAGTTCTCTTCATACCAGCTACGCTGAAGCATTAAAAAGCTTTATTTGTGCATTATAGAAGCCTTAATCTCAATCTTGCTGTACGATATGGAATTGAGAGAGTTATAAAAGCAATAAAATACATAGGAAATACAAAAGATTTGGCAAACTTCTTGCGAGACTCGCCAAATTGACTTGGGCAGTTTAAATAACAGCAAAACGTAATATAAACAGGAATGATTATTTGACTTTTTTTTGCAGCCTCTTGTCCAACAAGTTATTTCTAAAGATTACAAGTTAAATCCAATTTTTAAAAAATTATGGTTTAATATTTGTAAGCATATTTATTCAACTCTTAAATCAGTAAAAGAAAATTATCAGCAGCGAATACACATTTTATACAATCATTCTGCAGCAGAGAAGTATCTAGTTGTAACACTGCTAAGACTTCTGCATTTTGCTCCTACATGGAATCGTTTAAGTGTATGATTTTCCATTTAAGGATGACAATAGAAATTTTTAACCGCTTCGAAATTTTGAATGCAGATGTACAAAAACCGAACCTATTGAGAAGACAGAAGCAATCATTAACATTTTGTACTGTGTTCGAGATTCAAAAACCGAAGCAGTTTGGCGGAAAAGTGTACTAACTTTGAAATTAACGAGCCACAAATCCCACAGCAGCGTAAAATTCCTATCGCTTCGATCAAGGTAGAAACGAAAATATCCGATTCGAAAAACCTCAAGATTTTTTTTCATATAACTTATATTGAAGTTTATGATCAAGTACTCTTGTCGTTAAAGAGTCGATTCCTCAGCATTTTCATCCACTTCTTAAAATCGTTAAAATGATTGCCTTAGGGACAACTCGTAAATATTGAAAGAATTGTAAATTTCTATAACCATTACTTTTACCAAGAAAGATTTCTGAATGATAGAGACATGTTTTATCAAGGGGGGGAAAAAAATAATGTAATTTAATTTAATTGCAATGGAGCACAGGCTCCGGTAGCAATTTCCCTACACACCCATCTTCCCCCTATCCTGCACCCATCTATAATTGCCCTCTACAAATTTTATCTTTAAATTCTTTCAAAGTTTTCGGTAAATTAGTCATCATTTCTCTTGGTAACTCATTCCAATCCCTGACACCCTTACCTAAAAAAGAGAATCTTCCCACACCCTTGTGCCTGAAATCAAGTGCCAGCTTGTGGTCATGGTCATCTTTTTCCTTCCATGCACTACTTTTCATACCTATTGCAATATCTTTCCATACCTCGTCGCCAGTATATGCCCTGTACACTCCTATGACCCTCCTCATCCTCCTCCTGTCTTGCAATGAATCCCATTCCAGCTCCTTTATCATATCCGTCATTGATTGTATTCTGCGATAATTTCCAGAAACAAATCTAGCAGCGCTTTTTGCACCCTCTCCAACTCCTGTATTTGTTATGGAAAATGAGGGTCCCATACTACACTACCATATTCGAGCAATGGTCTGACCAAAGTTTTGTAACCCAATTCCTTTACTTCTCCCGTACATCCCCTCATCACTCTCTCCAACAAGTGCAGAACTTTGAAACCTTTTCCTACCACCTGTCCAATGTGTCCTGCCCAGTTAAGCTTATTATCAAAAGTAATGCCAAGATATTTAGATTTCAAGTCTTCAGCAAGCAATTCTTTCCCCACCTTATATTCATAATTAACCTTTAGATTTTTATTTGTGTATCAAATAAGCTGACTTTTCTTTGC
The DNA here is from genome assembly GCA_031002005.1 of Vandiemenella viatica. Classification (NCBI taxonomy): domain Eukaryota; kingdom Metazoa; phylum Arthropoda; class Insecta; order Orthoptera; family Morabidae; genus Vandiemenella; species Vandiemenella viatica. The sequence goes on along the minus strand of CM061919.1, from coordinate 163,592,270 downwards.
ATTTATCTTCATTCCCTGTTTACCAACCCAACTATATATCCTGCACAGATCACCCTGCAACTGTTTACAATCCTCTATCGTTTTGATTCTTTTATACTGTATTATATCATCTGCAAACAATCTAATTTCAGATAGTAAACAATTAACACAATTATTCATTAGAATAATGAATAGCAATGGTCCCAATACGCTACCCTGTGGCACACCCATTTTTACTTCCACTTCTTTTGATACTGCATTTCCTACCCTAACTTTCCGTTTTCTACCTTTTAAAAATTCTTCTACCCAGCAAATCACTTTATCATCCACTCCGATGGTTTTTACCTTATTTACTAACATTTTATGGCTTCCTCTGTCAAACGCCTTTGACAGATCTAGTGCTACACTATCAATTTGGCCTCCCTTGTCCATTTCATCTGAAATATCTTGCATATATCCCACCAACTGAGATTCGCATTAATATCCTTGCCTGAACCACGTTGCCTGCTTGAAAACCACTTACATTCCTCACCTATATTTCTGATCTGGTTGCATATCAATCTTTCCATTAATTTACCTACCACTGAAGTCAAACTGATTGGCCTGTAATTTTCGACTCTATTTCTCACCCCTCCTTTATGTACCGGTACTACTATCGCACTTTTCCAGTCCTGTGGTAAGCAGCAAGTATCCAGACTCAATTTAAATACGGTAATATTTCAAGATAAGGTACAATGTCACATACGGATATCTATAGTAATATTATCTTCACCAGTCCCTTTAATGTTTTTTCATCTTTCTTATTTCCTTCATGATTTCCTCAGGATGAATATAAAATTTTTTACTATCGTAATTTCTAGTTGTGTTGTTAATCTCGTTCTCCGAATTAGACCCTCCTGTTTCTGATTCATTGTCCCTAATGCTTTCACTGAACCAGTTACTTAAAATCTCTACATTTTTCAAATCGTCAGTAACTTCTTCTCCATCTTTATCTATAAGTGTCTCTACACCCTCCCTTACCCTCAGTTTCCTGATGTAGCCATAGAAATTTCTAGGTGCATCAGTCAATGGTTCTCCTGCACTGACAATACTCTTCATAAACCCATCTTTAGCCATTTTCTCTGCTGTTATTAAGTCCTTGTTTAGTTGTTTTAAATATTCCCTACTACCCTGCTGTCTCTTAACTCTGTTATGTTCTTTTCTTACCAACCTCTTTAACCTCCTCACTTCCCTATTATAGTACATAGGTTCCCTACTTCTCTTTATTTTCTGCCTTGGAATAAATTTGTCTTCCCCCTTTCTTATTATCTCCTTGAACTCTTCCCACCTTGACTCTACAGTACTTGAGCGTTCCTTCCATTTGCTGAATTGTTCTCTGAAATATCTCTTCAAATTTGAAACCTGTGCCTTTTTTATAGTTTTACCTATTTCCCCCTTCAATTTTGGCTGCTGGTTTACTGAATCCTCTAATATCCAGCAGAACTGCTTAATGATCACTTATTCCTTCAGTTACTTGATACCTCAAAAGGTTTTCATCGGCCTTAATTAGAAATATATGCAAAATATTTTGTCCCCAAGTGTTTTGCTCAACCACTTGTGTAAATCCTCCTTCCCTTATTAAGATATTTGCAAATCTTTGTTCCCCTGTGTTATTTATCTTATTTCCTTCCCAGTTTACACCTGGTAAATTTCAATCCCCACCAATGATGATGATTCTATTCTCACCTCTGAAATCTGAGTATGAATTTAATTTCTTTCCAAGAGCCTCATCCTCTTCTGTCATTCTTCCACTGCGGTAAACAGCCAACACTATGGTTTTTTCTTTTTTATTACCCCAGAAATATACCCCAAGTAACTCATGGTCTTGATCTATGAACGCCAGTGAACTGTGGTAGTTTTTGTTAACTAGTACGAAAACTCCTCCACCAATTGCTCCTCTATCTCTGTGGTACACTCTGTAAACATCACTAATAACCTCACTGTCTAGTACTTCTTCTTTTAACCAACTCTCTACCCCAATTATTACTTGTGGTTCGTGTATCTCTATTAAGTTTGCAAATTCAATTACTTTGTTCATTATACTTCTACAGTTTACCATTAACACCCTTACTACTGGCTTTACATTTTCAGAATTTCTCTCCTCTTTCCCACTTTTACCGCAGTCAGTTATTGTTTCAGCCACTTCATCTATTTCTTTAACATCTGCGACTTTCCCCATCGTGAATCTGCAATCAGTAACACTTTGATAATCTATTTTTGTCCCTTCACCAGCAGCCCCTAACCTAAAAAAGGCACAGTCCTGACGCCATCATCACTGGAAATGGGCTCCCTCTCTACTTTAGCTAACAACTCAGAATGTACTCTCTTGCCCCTTCTATTTAGGTGTAGGCCATGCCTAGTGAATCCCCACCTACCAATGGTGTTCACAGGGGCAACCCCCCACACAGTACTAATGCCTTTTTCAAGTAGCATTTACGTTTCCACATTAACCCGCCTCACAGCATATTTCACTTGTGTCTGGTCATGGCGACTTAGGACCTGCATGAGCTCCACCTTGGTACACCTTCCTCAGGTCACTCTCTATACTATAACTCGCGTTTCTATCAATACTATTGCCCGCACCTCCCACTATCACTACTCTATCATCCTTAGTGAAACTCCTACAAAGGGAACCTATATCCTCTATTACCTGGCTTAATGTTGCACTAGGTTTGAAAAAACTTGTGACCTGGTATCCTGTACCTAACTGATCCTGCAGAAGAGGGCCTACATCGCTCCCATGGCTACTACCTAGTAGCAGAACCCTTTTTTTCCTATCCTTGCCCTGCACGCCCTTATTCCTAAAGGTCTGCTGCATCTTACCTACTCCTAAATCTACATGAGGCTCTTCTCCTCCTGTCTCTGGCAACAGGTCAAACCTATTTTTTTCACAATTACTGAACTTCATCCTGTTAATCATGTTTGTCCTACGACCTGTTACCAGCTCCCACCCATCCTTATCAACTTCCTCCAACCCACTATATCTACTTTCGCCTCTACAGCTTGAGCCTCGACAGGCTCAGCCCCCACATGCTGTGCCTGTGCAGGCCTCCACAGGCTGGAATTCCACAGGTTGAGCCTCCACAGGCTGAGCCCCCACAGGCTGAGCCTCCACAGGACGAGCCTCGAGAACCCTGTGAGAGGGATTCTAATTATCCCTTTCTTAGTATTTTTTATCATCATATATATTATTTCTATAAGGTATTTTTTTGTCACAAGCCTGTATCTTCTTTCATACTTAACCGAAATCAATGAATGAGGTGTCATTTTACAGCTTATGGTCTCCTCTTTGGTCACATCATATTTTAAGAAATGAAGTTTCCGGAATTCGGCCCTTAAAGGGAAAAAATGTCAATCTTTCTAAAATGCTGTTTTCTGTGTTACGAGTCATTTATCTCCCTGGATACGTATATGAAATCGTTTAATGTAGTATCATTTTAAAGATTAAGATCTCCGATTTAGTGACGTCATATATTAAGACAGATGTTTTTCGGAATTCGACCCTTAAAGGGCAAAAGTATAAATATGTTTGCAATGCGTAATTGTGTCACGAGCGATTTATCTCTCTTAATATCTAACCGATATAGATAAATGAGGTATCATATTAAAGATAGAGGTCTCCGCCGTGGTAACATTATATTTCAAGAAAGAATTTTTCGTTTTTCGACCCTTAAAGGGCAAAAATGTCGATTTTTCTAAAATGCGTTTTTTGTATCTCGAGCCATTTATCTCCCTGGATATCTAACCAAAATCGATAAATGAAGTAGGATTATGAGGAGTAATGTCTCAGCTTTGTGACATAATATTTTAAGAAAGAATATTTTTGCAATTCAACCCTTAAAGGGAAAAAGTTTAAATTTTTCAATAACGCATTTTGGTGTCACGAGTGATTTATCTCCCTTAATATCTAACCGATATAGACAAATGAGGTATCATATTAAAGAATAAGGTTTCCGCCGTGGTAACATTATATTTTAAGAAAGGAATTGTTCGTAATTGGACTCTTAAAGGGCAAAAATGTCAACTTTTTTAAAATTCGTTTTTTATGTCTTGAGCAATTTGTTTCCCTGGATATCTAACCAAAATCGATAAATGAGGTAGGATTATGAGGAGTAATGTCTCAGCTTTGTGGCATCATATTTTAAGAAAGAATGTTTTTGGAATTCAATCATTAAAGGGAAAAGTATAAATTTTTCTATAATGCATTTTTGTGTCACGAGCCATTTATCTCCCTTGACTTCTAACCGATATAGATAAATGAGATATCATATTAAAGATTAAGGTCTCCGCCGTGGTAACATTATATTATAACAAAGGAATTTTTCGTTTTTCGACCCTTAAAGGGCAAAAATGGCGATTTTTCTAAAATGCGTTTTTTGTATCTCGAGCCATTTATCTCCCTGGATATCTAACCAAAATCGATAAATGAAGTAGGATTATGAGGAGTAATGTCTCAGCTTTGTGACATCATATTTTAAGAAAGAATGTTTTTGGAATTCAACCCTTAAAGGGAAAAAGTTTAAATTTTTCAATAACGTATTTTTGTGTCACTAGCGATTTATCTCCCTTAATATCTAACCGATATAGATAAATGAGGTATCATATTAACGAATAAGGTTTCCGCCGTGGTAACATTATATTTTAAGAAAGGAATTGTTCGTAATTGGACACTTAAAGGGCAAAAATGTCAACTTTTCTAAAATTCGTTTTTTATGTCTTGAGCTATTTATCTTCCTGGATATCTAACCTAAATCCATAAATCAAGTAGGGTTATGAGGATTAATGTCTCAGATTTTTGACATCATATTTTAAGAACGAATGTTTTTGGAATTCAACCATTAAAGGGAAAAGTATAAATTTTTCTATAATGCATTTTTGTGTCACGAGCCATTTATCTCCCTTGATATATAACCGATATAGATAAATGAGGTATCATAGTAAAGATTAAGGTCTCCGCCATAGTCACATTATATTTTTAGAAAGAAGTTTTCGTTATTCGAATCTTAAAGGGCATAAATATCCAGTATTTCTGAAATGCGTTTTTTTGTCTCAAGTCATTTACCTCCGTTGACAATTAAACAAAATTGATACACGGGGTATCATTTAAAAGATTAAGGTCTTCGTAATGTCTTCGGTTCCGTTACCACATTTTAAGAAAGAATTTTTTAAAAATTCTAACCTTAGAGGGCAAAAGTATTAAATATTTTTACAACGCATTTTTCTGTCATGAGCTATTTATTTCCCTTGATACCTAATCGAAATCAATAAATGACGTATCGATTTAAATATTAAATTATCCACTATCGTCACATCATATTTTAAGAAAAAACTTTCTCCAAATTACACCCTTAAGGGGCAAAAATAACATCGTTTCTCAAAACTTTTTTTTTTACCTTGCTTGATAACTAACTGAAATCGATAAATAAGGTATCATTTTAAAGACCAAGGTGGCTGCTTTGGTCACACCATATTTTAGAAAAGAAATTTTTTGTAATTCGACCCTTAAAGGGTAAAAGTATCAATATTAGTTATAGAACGTGTTGATTTTTTAAATTTTTGTTTTTATTATATGCCATTTATCTTCTTCGATACCTAGCTGAAATCGATAAATAACATAATCGTTTTAAAAATTAAGGTCTCCAGCTAGGTAAAATCATAAATTAAGAAAAAAATGTTCAGAATTTGGTGCTAAAAGTGGTAGCGCGTATGAGACTGTTCAGAGCCAAGTCCCCAGATTTCAGCAGCGGATATCACAGAGAAGTCAATAAACTTTTACAAACTTTTTTTTATTCAATAAGTAGTTTTTCGTTTATATTTTTTTCTTTTACGGAAACACTGTCGTTTTGCTATACAATTCCAATGTAATCATTTTATTCGCTCAGCAACAAATATCACAGAGATGTTGATATGTTGTGTGCAGTTTGTTAAGGTTGGTTTTATTCTACCAAGGTCAGTGACAGTTTGTCATAAATAAAGTGTGTTTTAAATTTTCCTAACTGTTTCATAATATGTTGTGAGTATTTTGCTTGTGTACCTATTACACTAAAAAAAATATTTGCTACAAAACTACGGTTCTACTATTCATTATATTACAAGCATTCAACCTCACTATTCGTCGTATTTTATTCGCGAAATTTTCGCACGGGTCGTCTAGTATATATTATTTCTGTAAGGTATTTTTTTTGTCAAAAGCCTGTATCTTCCGTCATACTTAACCGAAATCAATGAATGAGGTGTCATTTTAAAGCATATGGTCTCCACTTTGTTCACATCATATTTTAAGAAATGAAGTTTTCGGAATTTACGCCTTAAAGGGCAAAAATGTCAATTTTTCTAAAATACTGTTTCCTGTGTTACAAGTCATTTATCTCCCTAGTTACCTATCTGGAATCGTTTAATGAAGTATCATTTTAAATATTAAGATCTCCGCTTCAGTGACGTCATATATTAAGACAGAAATTGTTCGGAATTCGATCCTTAAAGGGCAAAAGTATCAATATTTTTGGAATGCGTTTTTGTGTCACGAGCGATTTATCTCACTTAATATCTAACCGGAAATAGATAAATCAGGTATCATATTAAAGAATAAGGTCTCGATCGTGGTAACATTATATTTTAAGAAAGGAATTTTCCGTAATTCGACCCTTAAAGAGCAAAAATGTCAATTTTTCTAATATTCGTATATTGTATCTCGAGCCATTTATCTCCCTGGATATCTAAACAAAATCAATTAATGAGGTAGAATTATGAGGAGTAATGTCTCAGCTTTGAGGCATCATATTTTAAGAAAGAATGTTTTTGGAATTCAACCCTTAAAGGGAAAAAGTATAAATTTTTCTATAACGAATTTTTGTGTCACGAGCGATTTATCTTCCTTCATATCTAACCGATTTAGATAAATGAGGTATCATATTAAAGAATAAGATATCTGCCGTGGTAACATTATATTTTAAGAAAGGAATTTTTCGTAATTCGACCCTTAAAGGGCAAAAATGTCAATTTTTCTAAAATGCGTTTTTGTACCTCGAGCCATTTATCTCCCTTGACAATTAAACAAAGTTGATAAACGAGGTATCATTTAAAAGATTAAGGTCTTCGTAATGTCTTCGGTTCCGTTACCACATTTTAAGCAAGAAATTTTTAAAAATTCTAACCTTGGCGGGCAAAAATATTAATATTTTTACAACGCATTTTTCTGTCACCACCTATTTATTTCCCTTGATACCTAACCGAAATCAATAAATATTAAATTATCCGCTATGGTCACATCATATTTTAAGAAAAAACTTTCTCTAAATTCAACCCTTAAAGAGAAAAAATATCATCATTTCTCAAAACTTTTTTTTTTTACCTCGCTTGATAACTAACCGAAATCGATAAATGAATTATCATTTTATAGACCAAGGTGGCTGCATTGGTCACACCATATTTTATAATTAAATTTTTTGGAATTCCACCCTTAAGGGGCAAAAGTATCAATATTATTTATACAACGCTGTTTTTTTTTTAGTTACAAGTCATTTATCATCTTCGATACCTAGCCGAAATCGATAAATGACATATAGTTTTAAAAATTAAGGTCTCCAGCTAGGTAAAATCATAAATTAAGAAAGAATTTTTCGGAGTTTGATGCTTGAAGTGGTAGCGCGTATGAGACTGTTCATTGCCGAGTCCCTAGACTGCAGCAGCGGATATCACAGAGATGTCAATAAACTTTTTTTTATTCAATAATTAGATTTTGGGATATTTTTTTCTGTTACGGAAACACTGTCGTTTTGCTATACAATTCCGATGTAAAAATTTTATTCGCACAGCAACTAATATTTCAGAGATGTTGATATGTTGTGTGTATTTTGTTCAGGTTGGTTTTAATCTGTTTAAGGTCAGTGAAAGTTTGTCATAAATACAGAGTGTTTTAATTTTTCCTAACTTTTTCGTAATATGTTGCGAGTATTTTGATGTGTACCTACTACACTTAAGAAAATATATATATTTGCTGCAAAAGTACGGTTCTACTTTTCATTATATTACAAGCATTCAACCTCACTATTCATCGCATTTTATTCGCGAAAATTTTCGCACTGGTCGTCTAGTCATATATATTATTTCTATAAGGTATTTTTTGTCACAATCCTCTACCTTCCTTCATACTTAACCGAAATCAATGAATGAGATGTCATTTTAAAGCATATGGTCTCCACTTTGGTCACATTATATTTTAAGAAAGAAAGTTTCGGAATGCGACCATTAAAGGGCAAAAGTATCAATATTTTTGCAATGCATTTTTGTGTCAAGAGTGATTTATCTCCCTTAATATCTAACCGATGTAGATAAATGAAGTATCATATTAAAGAATAAGGTCTCCGCTGTGGAAACATTATATTTTAACAAAGGAATTTTTCGTAATTCGAACCTTAAAGAGCAAAAATATCCATTTTTATAAAATGCGTTTTTTGTATCTCGAGCCATTTATCTCCCTTGACAATTAAACAAGATTGAAAAACGAGGTATCATTTAAAATATTGAGAACTTCGTAATGTCTTCGGTTCCGTTACCACATTATAAGAAAGAAATTTTATAAAATTCTAACCTTAGAGGTCAATAGTATTAATATTTTTGCAACGTATTTTTCTGTCACCTGCTATTTATTTCCCTTGATTGATACCTAACCGAAATCAAAAATGAGGTATCGATTTAAATATCAAATTATCCACTATGGTCACATCATATTTTAAGAAAAAACTATCTCCAAATTCAACCCTCAAGTGGAAAAAATGTCATCATTTCTCAAAATAATTTTTTTTTTTTTCCACGCTTGAAACTAACAGAAATTGATAAATGAGGTTTCATTTTAAAGACCAAGGTGGCTGCTTTGGTCGCTCCATATTTTATAAAAGGAATTTTTTGGAATTTCACCATTAAAGGGCAAAAGTATCAATGTAATTTATACAAGGTTTTTTTTTTTATTACAAGCCATTTATCATTTTCGATAACTAGCCGAAATCGATTCATTTAAAAATTAAGGTCTCCACCTAGGTAAAATCATAAATTAAGAAATTTTTTTTCGGAATTTGGTGCTTAAAGTGGTAGCGCGTATGAGACTGTTCAGAGCCAAGTATCTACATTGCAGCAGCGGATATCACAGAGATGTAAATAAACTTTTTTAATTCAATAAGTAGCTTTTCGGATATTTATTTTTCTGGTACGGAAACACTGTCGTTTTGCTATACAATTCCAATGTAAACTTTTATTCGCACAGCAACAAATATTTCAGAGATGTTGATATGTTGTGTGCATTTTGTTCAGATTGGTTTTATTCTGTTAAGGTCAGTGACAGTTTGTCATAAATACAGTGTGTTTGCTACCAAAAGTACGGTTCTACTTTCATTATATTACAAGCATTCAACCTCACTATTCATCGCATTTTATTCGCGAAATTTTTGCACGGGTCGTCTAGTAAATATTATTTCTATAATTTTTTTTTCACAAGCCTGTATCTTCCTTCATACGTAACCGAAATCAATTAATGAGGTGTCATTTTAAAGCTTATGGTCTCCAATTTGGTCACATCATATTTTAAGAAATGAAGTTTTTGGATTTCGACCCTTAAAGGGCAAAAAGTATCAATATTTCTAAAATGCAGTTTACTGTGTTACAAATCATTTATCTCCCTGGATACCTATCTGAAATCGTTTAATGAAGTATCATTTAAAGATTAAGATCTCCGCTTTAGTGACGTCATATATTAAGACAGACATTTTTCGGAATTCGACCCTTAAAGAGCAAAAGTATCAATTTTTTTGCAATGCAATCTCCCTGGATATCCATCCAAAATCGATAAATCAAGTAAAATTATGAGGGAATAATGTCACAGCTTTGGTGACATCATATTTTAGGAAAGAAGTTTTTGGTATTCAACCCTTAAAGGGAAAAAGTATGAATGGTTCTACTACGCATTTTTATGTGACGATCTATTTATCTCCCTTGATATCTAACCGATATAGATAAATGAGATATAATTGAGATATAATATTAAAGTCTATGGTCTCCGCCATAGTAACATTATATTTTAAGAAAGGAATTTTTCGTAATTCGAACCTTAAAGTGGAAAATTTTTTCTAAAATGCTTTTTTTTTTGTATATCGAGCAATTTATCTCCCTGCATATCTAACCAAAATCGATATATGAAGTAGGATTAAGAGGAATAATGTCTCAGCCTTGTGACATCATATTTTAAGAAAGAACTAGACGACCCGTGTGAAAATTTCGCGAATAAAATGCGATGAATAGTGAGGTTGAATGCTTGTAATATAATGAAAAGTAGAACGGTACTTTTGCATCAAACATATTTTTTTTAGTGTAATAGGTACGCATCGAATTACTTAAAACATGTTACGAAACAGGAAAATTTAAAACACTCTGTATTTATGACAAACTGTTACTGACCATAATAGAATATAATCAACCTAAACAAAATGCACACAACGTATCAACATCTCTGTGATATTGGTTGCTGTGCGAATAAAATGTTTACAAAAGTGTTTCCGTAATAGAAAAAAAAAATCCGTAAAGCTACTTATTGAATAAAAAAAGTTTATTGAAATCTCTGTGACATCCGCTGCTGCAATCTAGGGACTTGGCACTGAACTGTCTCATACGCGCAATCACTTCAAGCATCAAATTCCGAAAAATTTTTTCTTAATTTATGATTTTACTTAACTGGAGACCTTAATTCTTTAAACGATATGATACTTATAGATTTCAACTAGGTATCGAAAAAGATAAATGGCTAATATATATATAAAATATTTACACTGTAGACATAATATTGATACTTTTGCCCTTTAAGCGTCGAATTCCAAAAAAAAAATCCTTTTATAAGCTACGGAGTGACCAAAGCAGCCACCTTCGTCTTTAAAATCATACTGCATTTATCGATTTGGGTTATTTATCAAGCAAGGTAAAAAAAAATTAAAAATGATGTTATTTTTGCACCTTAAGGGTTGAATTTGGAGAAAGTTTTTTCTTAAAATAAGATGTGACCAAAGCGGATAATTTAATATTTAAAACGATACTTCATTTATTAATTTCGTTTAGGTATCAAGGGAAATAAATAGCTCCCTACAGAAAAATGCGTTGTAGAAATATTAATACTTTTGGTCTCTAAGGGTAGGATATTGTAAAACTTCTGTCTTAAAATGTGGTGTAACGGAACCGAAGACCTTACGAAGACCTCAGTCTTTGAAATGATACCTCGTTTATCAATTTTGTTTAATTATCAAGAGAGATAAATGACTCGAGACACAAAAAACGCATTTTAGAAATACTGATATTTATGCCTTTTAAGACCTCAATTCAGAAAAAATCATGTCTTAAAATGTTATGTGACTACAGAAGAAACCTTAATTTTTAGAATGATACCACATTTATCAATTTCGGTTAGATATTAATGGAGATAAATGGCTGTTGACACTAAAATGAGTTGAAGAACCATTTATACTTATTCCCTTTAAGGGTTGAATTCCAAAAACTTCTTTCCTAAAATATGATGTCACCAAAGCTGCGACATTACCCCTCATAATCCTACTTGATTTGTCGATTTTGGTTGGATATCCAGGGAGATCAATGGCTCGAGACACAAAAAACATATTTTAGAAGAATTGACATTTTTGCCCTTTATGGGACGAATTACAAAAAATTCCTTTCTTAAAATATAATTTTATCACGGCGGAGACCTTTTTTAATATGATATCTCATGTATCTATATCGGTTAGATATCAAGGGAGATAAATAGCTCGTGACACAAAAATGTGTTGTAGAACATTTATACTTTTTCCCTTTAAGAGTTGAATTCCAAAAAACTTCTTTCTTAAAACACGATGTCACCATAGCTGCGACATTACTCCTCTTAATCTTACTTGATTTATCGATTTTGGTTAGATATCCAGATAGATAAATGGCTCGAGACACAAAAAACGCATTTGAGTAAAATTGACATTTTTGCCCTTTAAGGGTCGAATTACGAAAAATTCCTTGCTTAAAATATAATGTTACTACGACGGAGACGTCAGTCTTTAATATGATACCTCATTTATCTATATCGGTTAGATATCAAAGGAAATAAAAGGCTCGTGACACAAAAACGAATTACAAAAATGTTGATACTTTTGCCCTTTAAGGGTCGAATTCCGAAAAATTTCTGTCTTAATATATGACATAACTAAAGCGTAGATCTTAATCTTTAAAATCTTACTTCATTAAACGATTTCTAATATGTATCCAGGGAAATAAATGACTCGTAACACAGAAAACAGCATTTTAGAAATATTGACATTTTTGCCCTTTTACGGTCAAATTCCCAAAAATTCCTTTCTTAAAATATGATGCGACCAAAGTGGAGACCATAAGCTTTAATATGACACCTCATTCATTGATTTCGGTTAAGTATGAAGGAAGATAAAGGCTTGTGACAAAAAATTACCTTATAGAAATAATATGTTAAAAGGAAAAAGAATAAATTTTTCTATCATGCATTTTGAGACATTTATTTCCCTTGATACCTAATCGAATTCAATAAATGAGGTATCGATTTAAATGTTAAAATATCAGCTATGGTCACATCATATGTTAAGAAAAATCTTTCTCCAAATTCAACCCTTAAGCGGCAAAAATATCATCATTTCTAAAAACTTTTTTTAACCTTGCTTTATAACTAACCGAAATCGATAAATGAGGTATCATGTTAAAGACCAATGTGGCTGCTTTGGTCACACCATATTTTATAAAAGGAATTTTTTGGAATTCCATCCTTAAAGGGCAAAAGTATCAATAATATTCATAAAACTTTTTTATATTTCATTACAAGTTATTTATCTTCTTCGATACCTAGCCCAAATCGATAAATGACATATCGTTTTAAAAATTTGGAGCTTAAAGAGGTAGCGCGTATGAGACTGTTCAGAGCCAAGTCCATAGATTGCAGCAGCGTTTTTCACAGAGATGTCAATAAACTTTTTTTATTCAATAGGTATCTTTTCGGATATTTTTTTTCTCTGTTACGGAAACACTGTCGTTTTGTTATACAATTACAATGTAAACATTTTATTCGCACAGCAACAAATATTTCTGAGATGTTGATATGTTGTGTGCATTTTGTTATGGTTGGTTTTATTCTTTTACGGTCAGTAACACTTTGTCATATATACAGAGTGTTTAAATTTTCCTAACGGTTTCGTAATATGTTGTGAGTATTTTGTTGCGTACCTACTGCGTACGTATTACACTAAAAAAATGTATATATATATATATATATATTTGCTACAAAAGTACGGTTTTGCTTTTCGTTATATTACAAGCATTCAGCCTCACTATTCACCTCATCTTATTGGCGAAATTTTCGCATGGGTCGTCTAGTTATTATTATATTTTCATTGTTGAAATTCCATTTTCCACCCATCTACCATTCCAATTTACAAATCATATGTACTATTTCGATAAGGTGTTTTTTTCTTTGTCACATGTAATTATCTCCCTTGATACCTAACTGAAATGTATGATTGAGGTATCATTTTAAAGCTTAAGGTCTCCACTTTGATCACATCATTTTTTAAGAAAGGGATTCTTCGCAATTCACCGCTTATTTTTCCCGAAACATGTTTCTTCCCCATCAACCATTTATTTTCATTAATAACTAACCAAAATCATTAGATGAGGTATCATTTTTATACTAATGTCTTCGCTTTTCTTATATCATATTTTAAGAAAGGAATTTTTTCGGAATCCGGCCCTTAAACGGAAAAGTATTAATAATTCTACAATGTGTTTTTCTGTCACATGTCATTTATCTCCCTTTGATATCTTGCAAAAATCAATAAATGGGGTATCATCTTAAAGATTTATGTCTCCTATTTGGTAACATCATATTTTAAGAAAGTGATTTTTCAGAATTCAACTCTTAAAGGACAAAATATTTTTTATATATATATAAAACATGTTTTTTGCCCATGAGCCATTTATCTAACCTAGATCAACAAACGAGGTATCATTTTCAATACTACGTTCTTCACTTAGGTCACGATATTTTAAGAAAGATTTTTTTTGAATTCGGTCCTTAAAGGGCAAAAGTATTAAAATTTCTACAACGCATTGTTCTGTCACAAGCCAATTATCTCCCTTGATACCTAGCCAAATTCAATAAATCAAATAGCATTTGAAAGATTAAAGTCTCCGATTTGAAAACATTATATTTAAGACAGGAATTTTTTAGATTTTGAAGCTTAAAAGGCAAAAGTATCATTGTTTCCATTTTGTGCTTTTTTCTCTTTTGATACCAAATCCAAATCGTGAAATGAGATATGATTTTAAAGATTAAAGTCTACTTTGGTCACATTATATTTTAAGAAAGAACTTTTTTCCCAATTCGATCCTTCAAAGGTATCATCATTTCTAAAACCTGTTTTTTGTTTTCTTACCTCACTCATGCCTCAGGGAAATTGATAAATGAGGTACATTTTTAAAGAGTAAGGTGTCCGCTTTGGTCATATAATATTTATGAAAGTGTGATGGGCTGGAAATTGATTCTTTTCTTTTTTTTTTTTTCTCCGCCAGTCTCTAGAGGAACTTAATATGTTGGGTAAAACCTCTCTGTCATGTGAGCAGTAGAACAATGAATAACACTCCAGTAGGGTATGTAAAATATTCACATTTATTTACAATATTACATAATCACTCCATAATAAATCATTGGATTCACTAATACCCTTGTTACAGGCAGGTCAGTTACCCTTGTGACTAATGTCAGAGCTACAATTCCCTTGAGCTTCTATAATTTTCAACCATCCCCATTCTAACTTGCCAATGTTGGATCATTTCCACTGGCGTTAATGATGGTGCTGGCACCTGCTCTCTGCATAGACAGCTTCAATCTTCTTCTCCTCTGCGACCGCCACCAGCTAGCCTCGAAAACTTCCAGTAGAGCCCTGCCAGACAGAGACATTTCACTCTGTGCAGTCTGGTTTTGATTATTACTCCCCCCACCCAATTGTACCTGGTGGGGACACTTACTATCCAACCACTGAGCCTGTTGATGCAGTGAACCCTAGCCAAATGGCCTCGTGATGAGCCCCCTGCTGCTCAGTCGGATGACCCACTCTGAGTCAACACATTCCTTGTCAGCAATGGTTTACCTTTGATATCGCAACTGACTTAGCTCGCTGTAATAATTTATAAAATCTTATATATTCCCGTAATTCACTTAAAAAAAAATACCTTGGATCACGACAAAAGGATTTTTTTTTTTTTTTTTTTTTTTTGGAATCCAACCCTTAAAGGGCAAAGGTATCAACATTTCTACAACGTGTTTTTAATTACGAACCATTTATCGCCTTCCATACTAAACCAAAATCGATAAATGATGTATTGTTTTAAACATTATGGTTTCTAATTAGATAAAATCATAAATTAAGAAACAAATCTTTCGGAAATAGATGATTAAACGATAAAAGTAATAATTATGAAGTTTACACTTAAGAGACAGCTCAGAGCCAAGTCTCTAGATAGCAGCAGCACATATTACAGAGATATCAATAAACTGTGTTTTTTATAAAATAAGTAGCTTTTTGGATATTTTTTTCTGTTTGCTATAAGTTCCTATTAAAATATTTTATTCGTGAAATTTTCTCACACGCTATGATTGCAGCAACACATATCGCAGAGATATGTGTGTATTCTGTTCAGGTTAGTTGTATTCTGTTAAGGTGAGTGTCAGTTTGACATATGTACAGTATGTTCTGCATTTTGCTAATTGTTTCATAATATATTGTAAGTATTTTGTTATGTACCTAGTAAAGTAAACAATTGCTGCAAATGAGAAAGTTCTACTTTCATTCCATTACAAGCAGCCAAACTCATATTTTATTCATGAAATTTTCACATGGGTCATCTAGTTTTCATTTTAAATTCCTTCAGTGTTTTAGGCAAATTAATCGTTGCTTCACTTAGTAT
Source organism: Vandiemenella viatica (assembly GCA_031002005.1). Lineage (NCBI taxonomy): Eukaryota > Metazoa > Arthropoda > Insecta > Orthoptera > Morabidae > Vandiemenella > Vandiemenella viatica. Next base: position 163,576,250 of record CM061919.1, on the reverse strand, counting down.
TTTATTCGAATCTTTGTCACACATTATAAAATTTTCCCATTCTCTTATGCATGAAATCAAGTTTCAGCTAGTTCCCATGCTCATCTTTTTCCTTCCATGCATCACTCCTAATTCTTCAGCCAATATCCTTCGAAGCCCTGTCACCAATATATGCCTTGCACTCCCAGCACTCTCCACCTATCTTCCAATGATTCCCAATCCTACTTTTTATCACACTAGTTAGCCTACTGATTGGGCCTTTCAGTAATTTCCACAAACAAATGTAGCTGCTCTCCTTTGCATGCCATCCAACTCCTATATTTGATACCCAAGACGTGGGACTTAAACTACACCTTCATATTCAAGAAATGGTCTGACCAAAGTTTAGTAACCCAATGACCTAAATTCCCTGGTACATCCTCTCCAGTAAATGAAGGATTTTGTAACCTTTTCGTACCATCTACCCAGTTGTGTTTAATATCAAATGTTATGCCAAGATGTTTATACTTCAAGGTTTTAACAAGTAATTCTGTCGCCACCCTATAATTAGAAATAACCTTTATTTCTTTTACCTGTGTACCTAATAAACTGACTCTTGTTGGCATTTATCTTCATTCCGTGTTGACCTATGTAATTAGATCTTGTATCCAAGTTACCCTGCAGCTCTTCATAGTCTTCTCCCATTTTGATGCTATTATATACCACTAGCTGTTACCCACAACTTCGGATGCATGGACTTAAAATTTCATTGCTAGAATATGATATAAAAAGCTGTAAGTGACATAAGATTTGTCGCAAACAACACTGAGTCAGCATAACATGAAGGGTTCTGCCATAAAACCTGTCTCATAAAGAGAATCATTTTGAACATGTGTAAAAATAGAAAAAATAAGGTGTAGAAAAGGTGGGAGGGATTTAACTGAGGGCAGCTTCAATTTCAGTTTGGTCTTCTGTTCTTTATTTAGCATGAGCAAGCATCAAATTCTTGGGTTTTAACAACTTTAGCTGCTTTGTTCTGCTAGAGTTGCACCTTAGGTTTGGTTTACACATGCTTGGCATGTCAAAAAGAAGACAAAATATAAGCCTATTGATTCTGTAAGCTTATAGGTAGACACAAAATAATAGTATGGTGCAACACAAATTAACATCTATTTTAAATAATAATTATTGTCTGTAAATGAAATTTAGTAACGGATCATTCACTAACTGACTGTGAGAGAAGTACAGCCTGAGTGACTGATGTAACTTTACAAACTTACACAAGAATCCGGCTGTCTGTCACCATTCAATAAATTATGAAAATTTAATAACAAAAACTGTTATTCATACCACAAAAATTATTTTGTGTCTTTCCTAAATGCACAGAGTATTTCCTTCTCAAATTTTATCAATATTGATGTAACCATTTAGATAGAGACTTACTTTCACATACATTTATTTATTTACTTGTTTTATATACTTTGGCATCCATTTGTACAACTTTAAAACATCACAATAATTGGTGTACACTTTTCAAATATCATACTAATCAATTTAATATAGAAAAATGTATGATAATCTACTATTACTAGAATTATAAATTTTTACAATATAATAATACAAGTTAGTAACTCTAAAAAAATTCTGATTAAAGTTAACTGTTACTTATTCATTCATATCATTCATATCAACTGTCTTGGATTAATTATATTATTCCAACTTTAACCTACTGCGACAGTTAGCAAGCTTGCAAATTCTTGTTATTATTTTTTATATGCGAATATTTATGTAAAATGTTGTTGTTTGATGAGTAATTCTTTGGGGGTGCATTGAATCTTAAACTACCTAACAATCCTGAACAATCAATGCTACCATTGCACAAATTTAACAAAAATTTAAAATCATTAAGTTTACGAAATGATTGTTGCGAGGGTATTAAATTTATAATATTACTAGCATAGATTTATCCGTACCCTATTTTTATTCCCGCAAATCATTTCTACAAAGTTTTATAAAATTTCAGCCAACTTTTTCCGGAATTAAAGCAAACCTAGATTCACTAGCCCCCTACCAAGAAACGGGTGGATCGAAGTTTGTTTGCACCTACACTATTTTCATTCGGACGAAAAGATTCATGTATATCAAACTTCGTTAATTTGGTTAAGAAATTGCATTACTGCATTACTGAACAACGCTAGATTATGTCAGAAACTCACATTGCGAAGTTAATTGATATACTTTTTGTTCGAAACGTCAAATACTTTAACTCCGCAGATTCAGCCTTTTATACAAATAACCAAAAATGAATCCGGAATAATATTATCGTAAATAGACTAATGCTGAAGGCCAGAGATATTTTCCAGAGATCGAGCTTATAGAAAATCTCTGTTGTTTTTACGGCTATCTATGGCGTTTAAAAATTGATATCCCGAATTTAAGGAAAGAATACTTTAAGTTACGGCTATCTTTGGCATTTAAAATTGAATGTTCCGAATTAAAGTAAATAATACTTCAAGTTTTGTTTAGTGTGCAAATTAATTATCATTGTAAAGTTATCTTATTATTTTCTTTAAAGGTTATGGTCAGAGATATTATAGTCGTGTGTTTAGTGCGAAGTATGCAACATCTAATCAGACTTTCATTTATTGCTCCTGTGTTATTTAACGTTGGAACATAAGACATGCTAAACCACTGAATTTAGATTTTAAGCTTTAAAACGTTGAAAATCCCATCGAAATCTACTCCGTAGTTTCCGAGTTTTTATACGACCAGTATATCCGGTTTTCTTTTAATAGATATAATATAATATAAAATAATAATAATATATACATAATATATAGATATATAGAAGATATATAGATAAGATATAAATAGATTAGTGTGGATAATACACAAACTGACTGCAAGAGAAACAAAGCAGGAACGACCAATATAGCATAAAAAAAGTAAATATGTATCATATTGTTCGGCCGCCCATTATTTGCCAAGCATTCCACCCCTGGATTATTAGGACCTGCCGCTTAACATGGAATCCAAACAATGGAACAAACACATGTGCCTCATAAAATCATAAAAAAGTATTAAAAATTTCTCTCCCAACCGAGATTTGAACCCACAACCAGACTCACAACTTTTGAAGGCTAGAACTCTTACCACTTTTTTATTTTCCTTTTTTCACTTTTTGTATCAACAATTGTATTCGGTTTTTTGTTTTTTTTACTCGTTTGATTGAATTTAATAACAAGCAAAAGTATAATACAAGTGCTTCAAATGAATTTGTGCAAACCATCGCACAAAATATGGTAAGAACAAACTCAGTCTCCTCTGTAATATTTTGCAAGAAATTGGTTTTTATTATAGTTTTTCCGTCATTATTATATTTAACATACGGACAAAATGTCTCTTAATTTTGTGTTTGAATAATTTTGTAGTATTCTGCTTTCATGTGATCAGTGTATTCTTCAAATTGTGTGGGCCCAGGTTGTAGAATGTAGCCGATTGTGTTGCCTAGGATCCATAGAGTAGGCCTAGTGTTGTTTTTCGTTATCGGGTATCTTAATTTTTCCGGCTTAAGTATTTCTTGGACACTCACTTCTAGAGGCGTGGTACGGTCTAGAATTGCTATCCTACGCCTGGCCCAGGTTCATATCCTTTGATTTTCACCGCAAGTGATTCTGTGCGTCAGTGTGTCTGTGTTTCCACATTTCATGCATCTGTCAGTTGTGGTTAAATAGATATGGTACAGTATCTTATTTGTGGCAATGTTTTCGTTGACGACGTCATACCATGTTGATTGTACTTTAGATGGCTGTATGTTATTTGTAATGTTTTTCCATATGTTGCACCATTTATATTGAGGATATTTATTTTCTATTCTGTTCTTGTGGTTAGTTCTATTAATGATTTTGTATATTTCTTTTGTAGACTTGTCACATAAAGTGCACCCTTTTTCCTTGGCGTAGATGAGTTCCAGGTGGTATTTCTTCATCTGTGGAATGGTGTAGCTGATTGACGCCATGTTGTACAGTAATTCTTCTGAGATAGGTCTGGTTTGACGAATAAGCTTATTTGTAAGGCTCGTAGGATTGGTTCTTTTGAGCGTTATGGTCCTTTTGATAAATAGAGCGGTACATCTTTCACGGATGCTTGGCATCCCTATGCCTCCTCTTTTAGGTGGTAAAGGCAACTTTTAACATCCTGCCTCTGCTTGTGAACAATCCTAATACACTGAATTCTGTCTGCTATTGAGTCAGGTATCGTCAATACTTGTGCAGTATAAGCCATTGATATCTGAACAACTTTGGCCTTCTGTATTGTGTCGCGGTCACGGTCGCAGTGGATGTTGGCCGCGGCATTGATCTTCTGTAATGTTACGTTCCAGTTTTTCGCTGTGGTTGGAATGATACATTTTTTAAACCTGACGCCTAATGTTTTATGTTAAAACACTTCTTGATACCATCTTGTCCTTCGTAGTGAAGTTAAGCCCGAGCCTGTTTGCTGTAGTGCCGTCTTTCTGGAGTTGAGGCTGGCTCCTGATGCGGTGGTAAATGTTATATTGATGTTGTAGGTGACTTTAACATCTTCGGCAGAGTTTAGGGCCACTCCTATTTCATCTGTGTATGCTTTATATGTGAAGTGATTATCGTCCACAATTATTCCTGGTAATTTGCGATGGAGCTTCTCGAAGAGTGGTTGTGTAGCTATTGCGTGTAATATCATCGACAGGGGGTAGCCTTGTCTGGCCGACCGTTGTATCCTAATGGCTCGTGTTAGATGTCCGTTTACGAGCAGTTTGGACTGTGCATTTCCTATGAGTTTTCTTATTATGCCGGTAAAGGTTGCCTCTAGGCCTTTGTGTTCCATGACCGTTAGTAGGTAGTTGTGATCAATTTGATCAAAAGCTTTCTGGAAGTCAAGGAACAGTAGGATTGATGGTATCTTTTCCCTTGCCGTTATACTTATTATGTCACGATATTCACACAGGGTGTTGAGAATTCTGTGTCGAGGTGTGGCACTTGTTTGGTACTGGCCAAGGATTTTCTGTGTTATAGGTTCTAACCTTATTTTTAAGAACCTGGTCAGTATTTTAAAATCTGCGTTTAGGAGCGTTATGGGGCGTAATTCTTTTATTTTATTGACCTTATCTCCTTTCGGGATTAGCACGATGATACCCTTAGTGAAGCCGATAGGTAGTGCGTTTTCGGTCCATACGTCATTTATAATTTCCTGGAATTTTTCTCACAGCATAGGCCAGTAATGTTGATAGAATTCTGTGGGCAGTCCGTAGGCCTGGAGATCTGCCTTTTGCGTTTCTATTTATTGATTCTAGTATTTCTTACATGTCGACCTCTTTTGTCAGTATTTCAGATTCTTCTGGTCTAACATTGTTTTCTAAGTCATTAATTAGACTGCTTGTAGCGTCAGTGTCGACTGTAGTTGACTTGAAGATGTCTTCGTAGTAGGCTGTGATTTCTTTTATTATTTCATTTCTTTTGCTAACGTTTTCTCCATTCTCTTTGTTTATTTCATTTATGAAGGTTTTCTTCTTTCTTTTAGCACTTCTAATTAAATGATATAAAGAAGCCGTTTCACTGGACGCTAAGCTAATAGGCTTGGAGGAGACTAAAAGTTTTTTAAATTGCATGTTTTGTAGGAATAGGATTTTTGCCTTGTATTTCTTGATTTTTATGTTTGTATCACCGGATATATTTGCTACTTGGTACAACGCTCTGATAAATCTATAGTAATATTCGATGGTTTGTTTGATCCAGTAGTTCTTTTGCTGCGAGTGAGTTATTGGGGTGCGTCTGAGTTTGGGTTTGGCATGTTCTGTCCACCATCTCAAGGCGAAGTTGTATCTGTTGTAGCATTGAAGGCTTTCGTTCCACGATCTTTCTATTATTATTATTTTTTTAGTTCCTGGTCCTCTAACAGGGAGATACTGAATTTCCAGTAGCCTTTCCCTCGTGTGACCTATTGTTTGTTAAGCTGCATGTTGCACTCTAAACTGCAGTTGTCAGAGAAGCTTACAGGGAGTATGTATGCCCTTGTTATTTTAGTACGGAGATTATGTGAGACGTATATCCTGTCCAGGCAGCTTGCCGAGGTACTTGTAGAGTAAGTGTATGCACTTGTGTTTCCATGGATGATTTCCCAAGCGTCATGAAGATTTAAGCCTCGCACAAGACAGTTCATAACAGCCATTATAGTTTGGTATTTGGTCCTTTTTATTGATTACGCAGTTGAAGTCGCCACCCATTATCGTGGGGTAGTTATTATTGCATAGCAGGTATGGAACTCGGGTTTTCAAAAATTGCGATCGCGGGGCTCTGTTGTTGTTGCCTGAAGGGGTGTAAATATTGATTATTCGTGTGTTTCGGGCTATGGTAACAATTCCCCTTCAGTCTGTGAGTCTCTCTATATCTTGGATTTCAATGCCTTGCCTGTATATGATAGCCGTGCCCATGTTTGTTTCATTTGAAATGTTTGTTATTATTTCATAGCCATTAATCTTCAGGTCCGTCATGGTTACTTCTTGCAGTAGTACAATATCAGCACATGTGTTTCGGAGAAAATCCGTTAGACATTGTATTTTAAAGGGTATTTCTATGCGATTTATATTTAGCGTTAATATTGTGTATGTCTGGATTGCGCTCATTCTAATGGATTTCTTATAAGTCCTGTAGGGAGATTTTTATTATTAAAATTATTTTAATATCGTCATTCTTTCATAATTACTGTCTTGGGGGTAGCGTCCGTGTCATCGGCCCAGTATCGAAAGTTTGATGTATCATATGGAGGGAGTATGTATCAGCTGTTCTTAGATGTAGGCTTAAAATTGTTCCTCCTCTTCTACTGCTCGTCTGACCCTAACATTTTGTTGCGTTCCTCTTTACCATCTGGTGTTGTTACTTCAGCGCGTATTCGATTCTGGGTGTCTTTGGGTTGCAAACAAATTCTTTTTTTACTTCACGTTTATTTATTAACATTTAAAATCTTGCTCTTGCTTCTTGTTCGCTTGAAATATCCTCTTCCTCAATGTCACCTAAAGGTGCCTTTATTTTAGAGCTGCGATAAACGATGAGAGCGACGATAATAGCACAGCGAAGAAAACTGGCACATTGTTAAGAATGAGGGTGTTTATGTAGGAGCAGCTCGGCGACCATCGCGTAGTAGCAGAGCAATGAGCAGATCGAAGCTAATCGTTGCGAGCATTTTCTTCGCTCTTATCGATGATGGACATCGACCGTTTGACTGGTGAAATTTTCAGTAAGCCCCCTTTGTGGGACCAAAAGCACAAAAATCACCACAACAGATTCGTTTTAGACAAATTGTGGGATGAAGTGGCTGCTAATTAGCGATTCAACAAGTAAGTAAAAATATTTTGTATTAAGTATAATTTTCCTAAAATATGTGTAAATTATAAATTTAAGATTAAAGTTAACAAAGGTAACATATTAATATAACCAGTGAAAAGCAATTCATAATTCAATGAAAGAATATTTATTTTTCTATTAAAATAATTTCAAATTAAAAATATCGAAATAACAGCATAAAATCTACATTCAATAATCCTAATCATTTAATTGGGATTGTGACATAAATAGATTTCAAATAAGTTGCGGATATTTTCTGCAGCTTGGTTAGTTCTTCCAATATTACTTGATGTCAAATTTTTATGATTTGAAGTTCTTGTTTCTGTAAGGTGATCTTCAATGCCTTCTCTGCCAATAATAACATTATGAAGCAAACAAATGACATTAACAATATCGTCAGCTACGTCTACAGAAGTTTCTATTGATGTTGATAAAATTCTCCATTTAGAATAAATTATGCCAAAGGCACATTCTATAGTTCTTCGTGCTCTTGACAATCTAGCATTGAAATATTCTTTGTCTGCGTCTAAATTTTGTCTTCCATAAGGCCTTAATTAAATGGTTAAAAGAGGGTATGCTTCGTCACCTATAAAAACATAAGGTGCAGTGATTTCAGAATTTGGTAAAGGAGATGCATTTGGAATATTCAGTCTTCCATCTGATAAATACATATACAAAGCTGAAGATCTAAATGTTCCACCATTACTCTGTTTGCCATAACCTCCCACGTCGATGTTTATAAATTTGTAACTAGCGTCGACCAATCTTTGCAGAACAATAGAAAAATAATTCTTGTAATTATAAAACATCGAGCCAGAGTGTTTAGGACAAATAACACTGACGTGTTTTCCGTCGATAGCGCCGATGCAGTTCGGAAAATTCCAAATATTGTTGTAGTCTTCTGCTATTTTTCTGAAATCCTCTTCGCCTGGAATTTTCATGTGAAGTGGTTGAAGCATTTCCCATATAATCTTAATTATTTCTCTTACAGTTTTTGAGACTGTTGCAAATCCCATACGAAAAGAAAACGCTACACTTCTAAATGATTGGCCGGTTGACAGATATCTGCAATATGAAATACGAATATTTAGTTCAGGCTGATTCGTACAATCCTATGTTTAGTAAAAAACAATTTATTTTTAATGATTTTCTTTAAATTTCCTATTTTGTTTTTATTGATGATATCTGTTTATTTTTTAGGAGCTACAGTAAGAAACAATTGGAAAAGTTTACGCGACAAATTTAGGACTACATTGGCATTTATTCCTAAACACAAATCTGGTGATGCCCAATTAAATGATTACAAAGGAGAATGGAAATATTTCAAAGGTCTTTTGTTTTTAAAAGACCAATTTACTGCAAGAAAATCCGAGGGAAATTTTCCAGTAAACTTTAGTGATGAAATTATTTTTTACGAGCCATTAAAAAGTACACATGAAAGTTATGACGACAATGAGAGCCAACCATGTCTGACAATGCAAGAAGACATTATTGAATCTCCATCTGAATGTTCAGACTCTATGATAATCACACCATCTTCAGCTAGTGCCTGTAGCTTGTAGCTCTGCTGCAAAACGTCCGAAAAAAATGAAACGTGCAGATATAGGTCAGACATTGTTAGAATTAGAAGAAGAGAAAATGCAATATTTGCAAGAAAAGAAGAATACAAATGAATATGAAGAAATTATTTTTTTAAAAAAGTTTATTGCCACATGTTAGGACATTTTCTGGATGTGACAAATTGGAATACCGGATGAGAGTTGTGAAATAAACTCAAGAATTTTTAAAATCTAGCCAGAGCACTTGTTTAGTTATCAGAACTATTAATGATTATGACTCTACATCTAGTCAATACATAACTGAAACCACAAAAAATTTCTATGATAATGTGGATACTAATTTAAATCTTTCACAATAAAAAAACTATTTTAAAAGTAAAATTATGTACACTTATTTACCTGATTGTAATCATTAACCACTCCTCATGTAAAATTGGTCTTGCATGACAGTTGCACTATCTTTTCTGAAGTCTTTGAGATATATGTAGCAATGTGTAATCAACGGATTCTATTTCCATTCTCATATATTCCGCAAATTTTGTTGGGTGTTGCCTTAATTCTTTATAAAGGTGATGAAATTCTCCGAAAATACATCTTTGCCTATTAATAGGATGAGCAGGAATCCTGCGCTTTTCTAGCGTACATTTGGTAATGGAGTATTTTATAGAACTTGAAGATAAAAGTATTTCTTCTTCAGAATCACTCATTTTTTATACTTCAGTCTGTCGTCACTTGACTTGCACAGGTCTACGCTACTATCGAAGCTCCAATATAAACGCCATTATTGAGCTGTGCTTTTGTCGCCGCTTTTATCGTCGCTCTCATCGTTTATCGCAGCTCCAACATAAACGCACCCTAACTAGTCCGACCAAAGTAATTTATTGTTTACGCGGTCGTTTCCCATTTCAGCTATATCGCTGGTCTTGTTTTCATAGTTGTTACCTTCCTTATTGGAGTTTGCGCTTTGGGGGATTTCAGCATCAATTGTCTCAATTTGTAACTTTTCTGGATTTTTCAGCCAATTCTTTCGCTATCGAATCTACTCCTCTCTTATCAAGTCTCGATCTTTGGTGTTGCGTGTGTTTTTATGCTTGCGTTCTTCCATAGGCTTAATTTCTTTTTTATCCGGTGATTGCATCGTCACAGGGTGTTGTTTAACATTTTTCATTATTTCTTTTTTCTCAGTTGGTGGTATTTCCAGTGAATATAGATTAGAAGTTTGGCTGGCTGTTTTCTTGTCCTGTTGGGTAGTTTGCTTCTTTTTCCTTCGACGGTTCATGATGTACTGCGTCGTTGTAAGGATTCTCTATTTTCATCATAATTGTGGTGGGGATATCTGTTTCCATACTGAGAGTAGGCTCATCATTTCTATTCCCAGTGATTGATTACAATTTGCCACGCTAGCATATGATGCTTTTAAGAGTTCGCCACTGAATGATGTTTCAGTGGTCAAGCGCTCAGATGGTAGCTGCCGAGATTTCTTTTTGGTGCATTCAACCTTGAGTTGCATATGACACACGTACGTGGTTGTCCATCGTAAATAAGGATTGCAATTCCGCAGTGTTTTCAATCCCGCGGGATTTTTGCGGATTTGCACCAATCCCGCGGGATCCAGCGGGATTGGCGCCAACAGTTTTTTAACTCATATACTTAAAGCATAGTTATTTCAAAAGTTAAGAAATTAAATAATAAACATTTGTTAATTAAATTAATAATAAATTTTAATGTTAAATGATAAAAATTAACAGTTAACAATATTTTAATTGGCAAAATGACATTAAAATATTTTTGCGTATTTTAAGTATATTTCAAGGTTTTACATTTTTGTTTTATATTTAAACCAATTTTTAAATCAACAATCAAAAATGGAAAATATTTAGTCTTAAATCATATTAGGTGCCTTACAATACACAATATCAGTATATAACATGGTATGCATAATGGCCAAGTCACCAGAGTTTTTTTAAATTATTATTCTAAATAAACGTCCCATAACACCGATAGAAAGCATTTTATTTCACAAAGTGAAGCGAATATAGGCCTACTCTGTAAAGTATAGACTTGGCTCAGAACAAGAGCTCATAACTTTTTGTCACTGCACAAGCACGAGACTTGGCCTATATTTACAAGAATTTTTTTTGTGGGATTCATTATTGTGTCTCCTCGATTGATCTTATAGTTGATTCATTGTTAATAGAAGAAACTACTCACCAAGACGTTAACTGTCAAGTATTTCGGTTTTACTTTAAGTGGCGTAACGACTGTTTTGGAGTGGAAATTATTGTTTTTAGTAAGAAAGGAGACTTTCTCGGCGTATGATTGCAGTGAAGTCCTCACGGATGTATAGGCGGATTTAGTTGTATAAATATGAAATTGGACACGTGAGGAAGACGGTGGAGGCAGCCGTCGAAGCATGGTATTATTTCAAAACAATTCGGCGATACATCCGTGAAGACTTAATTATAAATTATTTTATTTTTTTTTTGCCTTTATTCGAGATAATAACAAGGAGTTGAAAGGACGCATGCTATTTCACTCAAAAATAATGTATTGTGGCGATTTACCGAATATCCCAAGATTGATTAATCGAAAGCCAGAGCGGCACGTATAAGCAGGCGGCTTTCGTCAAAGAAGGAGGGTGAAGAGGGTCATGGGAGTGTACAAGGCGTATATTGGTGATGAAGCATGAGAAAGATACTGGTGTAAGAATTGAAAGTAATGCACGGAAGGGAAAAGATGACCATGACCACAAGCTGGCACTCGATTTCAGGCACAAGGGTGCAGAAAGATTCTCTTTTTTATGTAAGGGTGTCAGGGATTGGAATAAGTTAGCAAGAGAAATGATGAATAATTTGCCAAAAACGTTGAAAGAATTTAAAGTTAAAATTTGTAAAGGGTAAATGTAGGAGGATGCAGAAAAGTGGGAAGATGGGTGTTTAGGGAAATTGCCACCGGAGCATGCGCTCCGTTGCAATTTAATGTAATTTAATTTTAAGAAATGTGTTTCAAAAGCATTGAGGCGGCGGGCGTGACAACAATAAGTCAAAGGATAAACAATTGCCTTTGAGCAGCTGTTAAATAAATAGGTATGCCATCGTTAAAATTACGATAACATTACGATAATACTTCTAATTAAGCCCGATGAAAACCTTTTGAGGTATCAAGTAACTGAAGGAATAAGTGATCACTAAGCAGTTCTGCTAGATATTAGAGGATTCAGTAAACCAGCAGCCAAAATTGAAGGGGGAAATAGGTAAAACTATAAAAAGGTACAGGTTTCAAATTTGAAGAGATATTTCAGAGAGCAATTCAGCGAATGGAAGGAAGGCTCAAGTACAGTAGAGTCAAGGTGGGAAGAGTTCAAGGGGATAATAAGAAAGGGGGAAGAAAAATTTATTCCAAGGTAGAAAATAAAGAGAAGTAGGGAACCTATGAACTATAATAGGGAAGTGAGGAGGTTAAAGAGGTTGGTATGGAAAGAACATAACAGAGTTAAGAGACAGCAGGGTAGTAGGGAATATTTAAAACAACTAAACAAGGACTTACTAACAGCAAAGAAAATAGCTAAAGATGGGTTTATGAAGAGTATTGTCAGTGCAGGAGGACCATTGACTGATGCATCTAGAAATTTCTATGGTTATATCAGGAAACTGAGGGGAAGGGAGGGTGCAGAGACTCTTATAGATAAGGATGGAGAACAAGTTACTGACGATTTGAAAAAGGTAGAGATTTTAAGTAACTGGTTCAGTGAAAGCATTAGGGACAATGAATCAGAAACAGGAGGGTCTAATTCGGAGAACAAGCTTAACAACACAATTAAAAATGACAATAGTAAAAATTTTATATTCATCCTGAGGAAATCATGAAGGAAATAAGAAAGCTGAAAAAACATAAAGGGGCTAGTGAAGATAATATTACTACAGATATCTTAAAGATAGCTGGATGTGACATTGTACCTTATCTTGAAATATTATTTAAATTGAGTCTGGATACTGGCTGCTTACCACAGGACTGGAAAAGTACAATAGTAGTACCGGTAAATGAAGGAGGGGTGAGAAATAGAGTTGAGAATTACAGGCCAATCAGTTTGACATCAGTGGTAGGTAAATTAATGGAAATATTGATATGTAACCATATCAGAAATATATGTGAGGAACGTAAGTCGTTTTCAAGCAGGCAACATGGGTTCAGGCAAGGATATTCATGCGAATCTCAGTTGGTGGGATATATGCAAGATATTTCAGATGAAATGGACAAGGGAGGCCAAATTGATAGTGTAGCACTAGATCTGTCAAAGGCGTTTGACAGAGTAAGCCATAAAATGGTAGTAAATAAGGTAAAAACCATCGGAGTGGATGATAAAGTGATTTGCTGGGTAGAAGAATTTTTAAAAGGTAGAAAACGGAAAGTTAGGGTAGGAAATGCAGTATCAAAAGAAGTGGAAGTAAAAATGGGTGTGCCACAGGGTAGCGTATTGGGACCATTGCTATTCATTATTCTAATGAATAATTGTGTTAATTGTTTACTATCTGAAATTAGATTGTTTGCAGATGATATAATACAGTATAAAAGAATCAAAACGATAGAGGATTGTAAACAGTTGCAGGGTGATCTGTGCAGGATATATAGTTGGGTTGGTAAACAGGGAATGAAGATAAATGCAAAGAAAAGTCAGCTTATTTGATACACAAATAAAAATCTAAAGGTTAATTATGAATATAAGGTGGGGAAAGAATTGCTTGCTGAAGACTTGAAATCTAAATATCTTGGCATTACTTTTGATAATAAGCTTAACTGGGCAGGACACATTGGACAGGTGGTAGGAAAAGGTTTCAAAGTTCTGCACTTGTTGGAGAGAGTGATGAGGGGATGTACGGGAGAAGTAAAGGAATTGGGTTACAAAACTTTGGTCAGACCATTGCTCGAATATGGTAGTATAGTATGGGACCCTCATTTTCCATATCAAATACAGGAGTTGGAGAGGGTGCAAAAAAGTGCTGCTAGTTTTGTTTCTGGAAATTATCACAGAATGCAATCAATGACGGATATGATTAAGGAGCTGGAATGGGATTCATTGCAAGACAGGAGGAGGATGAGGAGGGTCATGGGAGTGTACAGGGCATATACTGGCGATGAGGCATGGAAAAATATTGCAATAGGTATGAAAAGTAGTGCATGGAAGGAAAAAGATGACCATGACCACATGCTGGCACTCGATTTCAGGCACAAGGGTGTGGGAAGATTCTCTTTTTTAGGTAAGGGTGTCAGGGATTGGAATGAGTTACCAAGAGAAATTATGAATAACTAGCAGTTACCCGCGACTTCGTCCGCTTGAAAGTGTGTTATGGTATAAAATTTTATGTTACTATTCAGAGTACCACCAGCAGAAAAAATTCTCCTTTAGGGTTGAAAATTTGGTCATCTGCTTCCTTGGCTTTTAATCTTCAATGAAAAGCGTTCGTCAAAGCCGGGATGTAGGTAACAAAGATGTAACGCACACCAAAAAACACGGTTACAAACATTACTCACTTAGGGGGCGTCCATTAATTACGTTTGATGATTTTACGTAATCCCTAACCCCCCACCTCTCCCGTAGTGAGATCTCCCCCTAAAATGACGTGGGATTTTGACGGGACTTCCCCAACCCTACTACCGACCTTGTAGTTTTTCTTAGATCCTTTTTTTTAGCTCACCTACTTCCGAGAACCCCCCCCCCTCCCCCTAAAATCGGTATCCTCGTCGTTTGTGGATCTTTTTTTCTTTTTTAGCTATTCTGCCCTTCAGGAGTTTCAAATGCTACGTGAGATTTCACCGGATTTCGCCCCCCCCCCCACCTCATTTCACCCCACGTAATTAATGGACGCCCCCTTAGTGGCGTAGACATCTTGAGCAGATTCTGACGTCTTTATAGTCAGAATTCGCAATGGTAACCACATTCTGAACTCCAAATCCACTGTGCACCATGGAATATTAGTAATCATTCTGGTCCAGGCAGTGTAGCAAACTTACCATAACCTTCGTTAATACAGCTCCTTTGAAATCAGTACTATGACTCAAATTTTGATATTTCACACATATTGTGACGCATATTACGGATCGAATTACGGTCTGATACCTGAAATGTCACACTACTTTACGTCCGCAACTGAAGTACAGATTTATATTACCTGTTCCGGAACTATTATTAATATTTTGATACAATTTAAGTACAACGCGATACATGTCACTAAATTGGCCCTCATGAAATCATCTTAAATTACTATAAAGTTTCAGTTGTCATTTTGCTTCAAGCTGTATTTCAACCAAACCACAAAATCCACCAATATTGTTGCTAAAATATCAAGGGTTCTATCAACCGCACATTAATACATTCACTATTTGATTGTTAGTGACATCATGAATTGCGATGTAAACTTGACCCATTAATTTCAGACCGTCATACAAAGCAACCGCTAAAATCTGTCGGAAAAATGACCTTTGTAATATGGTGGTTGGAAAAGCGAAGTAAATAATAAATTCATGTGGAACTACATCCAGTCACATGAACTATGGCATCAGCACCATGACAGTTATTAAAATAACTTAATTTAAAAAGGTATTCTAAAATGCTCGTAACTTACTCTGTACAACGGAAAGTCCAAAATTTATTACAACTCTTACGTTAATGTTGCAAGTCAAGTTTACGTCGCAATACAGTGATTACGTTAGTGCGCGTGTTTTAGTCCAGCTGTAATTCATACTGAAAGTGTATAATAAAATTAATTATGATAATTTATGCTAAGCTAATAAGGAAACCTCATATTGAAACTGTTGCTACATCTCGAAATTAGTTCCGATTCGTTTAATGTGTTAGGTGTGACCATATCGTTTGATTTTATAGTGGAAATATCAGCGTAGATAGTGGTTAGGTTGAAATGCTACCTGGACCTGAATATTCTTGTTATAGCATCAGGCAGCTGGAATTTAGTAATTATTAGAGTAATAAATAAGCTGCTTTCATAAGCGCCGTGTTAGTGTCGACGTGTATCGCTGTGTAAACTACTCCTAACATGGCTTCTCGAAACGAAAAGTTTCTACCTTAGACTATTGAATACATTCGTTTGAGTGAAGGATTTAACAGTTATTAGCAGAATATTCAACAGTAAGCAAAAAAAAAACACTTTTTTTTTATAGGCAACTATTTCACTTGATTTCTACAGAAAGTTAAGATAAAAAACAAAAAAGGGTTTGTTATCTTCTATTAAGTTTTAAATTTTGTTAAAAATAATTTGTAACGTTACAGAGAATCTGTAGCAGAAAAAAAGAAACAAAGGCAATAAACCGAACCGAGGTGGAAACGAAACTGTTTCATATTCGTCACGAACATACAAAAACGGCCTCTTCGCGGACGACAATTTTGTCACTTTGTGCTGGCATACTCTTAGTATTTAATATTTTTTTCAAACTTTGATTTTTAACATATATTGTGAAGCATAAATTAGGGTTACGAACGGAATTACGGTGTGATACCTGAGGTGATATGCCATTTCATGTATGCAACTGAAGAATTCTCTTCCTGAACTTAAGGTTAAGTACAGATTTATATTTCGTGCTTCCAAACTATTATTTGTCAAGTGCGTCGGTTTTATGGCTTTTAAACTAAACACAAACTTGCATATATAAGAAGGTTTTTGCTTTTATTTCTGAAAAGCAGTGTTTGCGAGATATGTAAAAAGCAAAGAGTAAACGTGGCACTGCTATCTACGTAGTAGGAAACTCTTTGTTGTTTCCGAATTGATATTAATGGCAATTTCTAAAAGTACTATGCGTTTTTACGGGATAAAATCTATCCTATCACACTTCGCACGCAATTAACTGACCTCATGCCAAATTTCATTTAAATATGTTGAGTTATTAAGGCGTGATTGATTCCAGAAGTACATCCAAACACACATCCGAACATTCTCGTTTTCTCATTTATAGATATATATAGATAGATTTACCGAAAACTTTGGAAGAATTTAAAGATAAAATTTGTAGAGGGCAAATGTAGGTGGATGCTGGATAATGGGAAGATGGGTGTGTAGGGAAATTGCCACCGGAGCCTGTACTCCATTGCAATTAAATTAAATTAGTTTCGAATCAAGGAATAATCAGATTTTCAGCCTCAAATATAGGAAGTTTTCACAATTACTTTATCTTCAAATACAGAAAATGGGAATAATAAAACCGTGAATAAAAATCTTTAACTGTGTAGTTCAGATGACGTCTGCGACACATAAAAAAATACTTATTATATAGTTAGAAAATCAAACTAAACACGCAACATAACTCAAATTAATGAAATTTGTACTCAAAACAAATGTAAGTTTTAATGAATACATAAAATTAGAAGTATTTACTTACGAATGACGAAGGTTGACAAAAATAAACGTTTATTCACACGAGCCAAATACCAACTGCAAGGGTAGTGGCAAACAGTGCAATACATCCGATACAGACCAAGAGGGGCAACGGAGTCACTCAGAGCGACACGCATTTTTGCCGCATTTCGCGGATCCGCTTCATTTTGTGCGCGATCTGACAGGCTGTCAAATGATGCGGGATTGCGGGATCCAAATTTTAAAGGTTCCTCATTTCCACTCCCATCATTTATTCCCATCCATCCAAGCTCCTAACCAGTCACTAAAAAATCTGCTATTTAAATCCTAAACTAGACGACCATTGCGAAAATTTCGCTAATAAAATACAATGAATCGTGAGGTTGAATGTTTGTAATATAATGAAAACTAGAACCGCACTTTGTAGCAAATATTTATTTGTTTAGTGTAGTAGGTACTGTGGAGTACAGAGTCATCCCCAATGAATATTAATAAATGATTATAATTAATATTCAGATTTTGTTATATTTGTTTATTTAAATTGTAAAGTGTAGTGGTAATTCATGCGTAAATAATTATGTATTAAGCCTGGGCGGCCAAATTTATAATTATATAATTTAACTCTGCGCTGTTAAGAAAATATTAAATATGGAAAATGATTGGGACTTCAGTTTTGAGCGTTAGGATAGCTTGACAATGCTGAAGGCCGGCGACAATCTGGCGCCCTCGCTCACAATGGGACGACAGCAAAGGGCGGGCAGAAACAGTTACCTGGCGAGGCCGTTGGCCCCGACTCCCCTTTGAGGAGGGGCAAGGTCAGGCAAAATGTGCGCGAAACCAGTGATGAATGTTAGCTACGGCGCGAAACACGTGATTGTGGGATACTTCGATTCACCAATGGTGTATGGCTACAGGGTTACATTTGTTAATCCAAGGCTTCTGTTCCATGTACGGAGAGAGGGAAACTGCTTTTCCGTGGCGAGGGAAGAAAACGCCATGAGAGAGGACTTGCCGTTCCGACGAGCTGAAGTACAGACGTGTCCCCCGACACTCTCATAGCTGTTGGTCGATGACTGCATCTAGACGCATTCTGGCTCAGATGTGGCCGGCAACTGAGCGTTTCACCCGCTAGTGGCAATCAGCAGATGAGCTAGCGCAGATGGGTCCGCATATTGGCATTCAACAGTGACACAGAGCTTGTCACACCTCGTCGAGCAGATGCGACAACGGTAAAGTACCAATGCAAAGGTCCACGGTTCCATAGGATTTTAACAAGGCTTGCTAACCCGTAAACGGCTTCTGAGATAAGACTCTGCTCCCATCACAACAATTACTGAGCTAACCAATTTTCCATGTTCATAACTTCAAATTTTAAGCATCTTGCTCATTATATTTTATTCAAATGTTGCTTTTCACTTTAAATGGCGCCCCTGGGATTGTTTTGTAAATGTTTAACTTTAATTTTGTTGAGTATTGTACATTTATATCTGTGAGGAATGTTCTGGTGCTTGATGTATCTTTGGAGATGTATCTTTGGAATTGTACATGAGTGAGTGGAGTCGTTGTCCGGCTGTTGAACTGAAAACATGTGGATGTAAAGTTGTAGTGTGTGTGCCTCAATAAACTATTATTATTACAGCAGACCTTATTGTGTGGTGAACATTATTTGACATGATAGCAGAGCTTAGTTTAACATGGTATCAGAGCGTGGTTTAACATGGTAGCAGTCCGTGGTTTAGTGGTTGAGTGGTTAAATGGTTGAAAAAAAGGTCTGTGGCTTTCGTGTATTCAAGAAAGTTTGATTTCACGTAATAATGGCTGACATTGTGCTTTGACGATGAGGACTATGGAAATTGGAAGAAAAGAATAACGATGTATTTAAAGATGAAGAAATGTTATACAGTGGCTTCAAGAGAGAAAACAAGTATTGATAATGCTGAAATTTGGGAAGAAGAAAATCTGAAGGCAGTAAACTACATCTATAGTGCTATTACGAATAAGCAACTTGAGTTTGTGAGTGATAAAGTGAATGCACATGAAATAATGACTAAGTTCGACGAATTAAACTCCAAGGAATCGACTGCACTCCAAATAATTTGTAGAAACCAACTGGAAAAATTGAAGTTAAATGACTACAATGAAACAGCGACATTCTTTAGTGATTTTGAAAGGACAGTAAATGAATTGAAAGCTGCTGGGGCTAAAGTGACTGAGAAAGACAAATTAAACTACATGTTAAGAACTTTGCCGGACTGTTTGTGCTACATTGGTGACTTGGTCGATGTTTTGAAAGAAGAAGATCAAACTGTTGAATTTGTTAAAAGTAAAATTCGATTAATGGACTTGAAAGACAAAGGTGAAAGTGAATCTGTAAAAACAAATGCATTCCATAGTATGAGAAAATCTGGTACAAGTCGTCAGGAACAATTGTGTTGGGGCTGCGGAAGTTGAGGACATTTCAAGAGAGATTGTCGTCGTCGAAATGAAGAAAATGAAAGAGGCACATGGAATCACAGCAGGCAGTATCAAAGAAGCAGCAGAGGAAGTAACCATCAAAGTAGAAACTTCAGAGGTCACAACAATGATCAACCGTGGAGCGGAAGTAAGCACAAGGGATCCAAAAACGACCGGTATCGGCGAAGTCAAGAATGCCAACAAAGTGAAAGTGCAACGGGATCAAGAAACGGCCAGTATCGGCATGGTGAAGTATACCACCAAAGTGAAAGTGAAACAGGCAGTTTTGTAACAGAGGTTAGGAGCTTGATGGTGCAAAATAAAATGAACACAAGTAACAAAGAAAATATTAAAATTGATTGGTTATTGGATAGTGGTTGTACATGTTGTAAATAATGAAGAGTATTTTTCTGAGTGTGTAACTTTAGAAAAGCCTGTAGAGGTAAAGATTGCTGATGGGAAAATTTTGAAAGCAACTAAGATAGGAAATGTAGTTAGTTTTTTTTCAGTTTATGGTAAATTGATTCAAATTAATATGGAAAATGTATTTTATGTTAAAGACATGAGTAGAAACTTGTTTATTTACGCGAAAGTAACAGACAAGCACAAGATTGTATCTGTAGGAAATGTTTCAAAAGTTTGTGATGGAAATAACAGGCTAATTGCAATTGCTATGAAGGAAGGTAATCTGTATAAAATGACAAGTAGCATTTTTAAGGAAGATGTTAATGTAAATATTGTGAGTAACAGTGATTCTCTGACAAAAGCATCGCATATTAGGGCATGTAAATTTTAACTATTTAAATACTTTGTTTAAAGATCAATTAGCAGTTGGTTTACCTAAAAGTTTAGAGTCTGAATATATGAAGTGTAAAGTTTGTATAGAAAACAAAATGCGCAATTTACTTTTGAAAATAATAGAAGCAAAGCAGAAGGAATCTTAGAAATTATTCACACTGATTTAAATGGGCCTCACTCAACTCTTGGTTTGAATGGTGAAAGATACTTTCTAACTTTTGTAGATGATTATAGCAAAGCAGCTCGTGTTTACCCTATCAAATCAAAAAGTCAAGTTTATGATTGTCTAGTTGCATATGTAAATTAAATGAAAATTTGATAGTTAAAACTATTAAGAAACTGAGATGTGAAAATGGAAAGGAATATTTAAATTCTGATGTTTATCGATTTGTAAAGGAAAAAAAGAATTGTTTTAAATGTTTGCCCTCCCTATGTACATGAGTTAAATGGTACGGCTGAAAGATATAATAGATCTTTCATGGATATGTCACGGTGTTTGCTAGCTGAAGCAAAAGTAGATAGGAGGTTCTGGCCTGAAGTAGTTTATACAGCAGTTTATCTTAAAAACAGAACTTTAGCTAATACTATTGAAAAGAAAACTCCCTATGAAATTTTACTAGGAAAGAAACCAAATGTTAAACATCTGAAGCTATATGGTAGTAAAGTTTTTGTAAGAGTACCTGAACAATTGAGAAAGTCTAAATGGTATCGTAAAGCTGATATGGGAATTTTATTAGGTTATAGTGAAGTTGGATACAGAGTATTCGTGAATAATAGAACTGATGTTGCAAGACTTGTTGATATTGTAGAGAATAATGTTAAACTTATCCACTTAAAGGGTTATGATTCAGAGAGTGATTCTAGTGATGAAAATGAATCTGTAGATGAGGAAAGGAAAGAAGGAGATGTTAAAGGAGGTTTAAATAGTGATAAATGTAAATTGACTAGGTCAGGTAGAAAATGTAAAATGCTTGATAGATTTAATGATTATGTCTGTAGCAATATCATTTATGTAAACTTTTGTTGTGCTGATAGTCCAGATAATTCCGAGGAGGCGATTAATTGTAAAGAGTCAGTGTATTGGAAACAAGCAATGGACAAGGAGATTGACTGTTTGTATCAAAACAAAACATGGAAACAAGTAAAGAAACCAGAGAATGTAAATGCTCTAGATGTAAAGTGGGTTTATACAAAAAAAATCAGATAACACTCATAAAGCAAAACTAGTTGTAAGGGGTTTTCAACAAAAGGAAGTTGTGGATGATATATATTCACCAGTGGCTAAGATGCAGACATTGAAACTTTTACTGTCATACTGTTGTCAAAATGGTTTAGCTATATGTTGAAACTGCATTTCTTAATGGTAAGGTTTTATCAGAGGTTTATATAAATCAGCCAAGAGGGTATGAAGATGGTACTAATAGGGTTTGTAAATTGAATAAAGCATTGTATGGTTTACGAGAAAGCCCTAGAGCTTGGTATGATTGTTTTGATGAATTTATGAGTGATCTAGGTTTTGCAAAATGTGAATTTGATTATTGTCTGTATACTTTGATCGATGGAGATGATATAATTTATTTAATAATATTTTTTGATGATCTATTAATTTGTTGTAACCGTAAAAGGAAAATAGATAAAATCAAGAATGTGTTGTCGAAGAAATTCAAGATGAAAGGTTTGGGTCAAGTAAAAACCTATTTAGGAATTAATATAGATTACAATCTGGAAGAAAATGTTATGAGTTTGATTTAGGAAAATTACATCAATTCCTTAGCCTCAAAGTATAAAATTGTAAACTCAGAATTGTATGATACACCAATGGAAGTTAATTTAAAATTAGAACCTGTGAATGAAGTATGTCAAGACATTAGATACAGAAACTTAATAGGTGCTCTTTTGTACATCAGTTCAGGAACTAGACCAGCTATCAGTTACAGTGTTAATTACTTAAGTAGATTTCAGAATTGTTACTGAAGATCATTACGAGTATGTATTAAGAGTATTAAAGTATTTGTATTTAACGAAAAAATTTGAAATTAAATTTCTGTAGAAATGAAAATGTAAAAACTTTGGATTGCTATGTTGATGCAGATTGGGCAGGTGATATTGTAGATCGAAAGTCCACGACGCGGTATGTAATTAGATTGTTTGGAAATTCAATATTTTGGAAATCTAGAAAACAAGGAAGTGTCATTAAATCTTCCACTTTTGCTGAATATATTGCCTTGTCAGAAGCTGTTACTGAACTAAAGTATGTTATGGATGTATTAAAAACTTTTAATGTAAATATCAAAGGACCTGTCCAAGTATATGAAGATAACTCAGGAGCAGTAAATATTGCGAAGTATGGTAATTTTTCAAAGAACTCCAAGTATATTGAAGTACACTATCATTTTGTAAATGAGTGTTATACAAATGGTGTAATAGACATTGTAAAAATAGAATCTAACGAAAACATTGCTGACATATTTACAAAGGCATTGTGTAAAGTTAAGTTCAAAAGGTTTAGAGAGATGTTGAATGTGAATTAATAGAAGTACAGATATAAATGTAAGGAGGCGTGTTGAGTATATCTGTGAGGAATGTTCTGGTGCTTGATGTATCTTTGGAATTGTACATAAGTGAGTGGAGTCGTTGTCTGGCTGTTGAACTGAAAACATGTGGATGTAAAGTTGTAGTGTGTGTGCCTCAATAAACGTATTATTATTACAGCAGACCTTATTGTGTGGTGAACATTATTTAACATGATAGCAGAGCTTAGTTTAACAAATTTGTTGGCCTGCGATGCCACATTAATGTATGTTGACTTTGTAAAATTTTTGAGATATTTTAAATCAGTTTATGTTTGCATTTATCCGGCAAATTGTAAACGCCGGGTATTGCTTTATTTGGATATTGTGTTTAACATAACGTTAAATATGCCCGGCCTTGTATAAGCCAGAAGACCAAATAAATTGAATATTATTTTGTGTAACTTAAATTCATGCAGCAATCAAGGTTCTAGTTCACCAATTAACAAATCAGTAAATTAATATTAATATTCACAATAATAAAAGTGATGGTAGTCTGATCCCCTCCACTCTCCGAACCAATGTAATGCAGCCAGTCAAAATGTCTACAGAGATTTTGTCATTACCAATGCCTATGAGTTGTTTCCAAATCATTTCTTCAGATCGTTCAATTTGCAAGTCCAAAGATAATCATAAAGCGCCTTTGTTTTGTTCTGATAGAATGGGAGCAATATTATTTTCGTTGATGAAACGCAACCCCTTTTTGTCCTAGAAACTTTATTTTGAGGAGGCATATACTAATATCAATACAGTCTAATCAACTTGAAGGTGTATCAGAGATAATCCTAACGCGCCTTTATGTTTTTGTTTTGATTGACTGGTTTGTATGGGATAAGAAAAGTGTTGATTTTACTATTTTCCTTGCAATTTTTATGTTTTTTCTCTTCATAAGAACCTTCCTTGTGGATTAACGAAAAATAACCGGATTGGTCGAGCGGTTCTCGAGTTTTGCACTTAGCAACACATTTGGCGATTCATTTTTATTTACTGGTTGGACTAGACTAGACTAGACCTCATTGCTCCTAGGCATAATCTCACGGCCTTATTTTGGGCCCTGTCCAGTTTTTCCAGAACGTATTTTGGCGCGTTTCCGAATAGGGTGCTTCCATAATCTATTACTGGGCGGATTAAGGATCGGTACAGGATCAGTAGAGTAGAAGGATCTGCTCCCCACCATGTTCCTGTGATGGATCGGAGTATGTTTAGCATTTTTCCAACCTTCTCTAATATGTAGTTTATATGACGGCTCCATGTTAGTTTGCTATCCAGATACAGGCCCAGTAATTTAGCCAACGATTCTATTGGGAAGGTGTATGGTGCCAGGCGTATGGTACGTTCACCGAATGTACAGCGCTTCCTTGTGAACTCCACGACAGTTGATTTAGGTGCTGAGAGTGTAAGTCCACACTCAGATGTCCATACAGATAAAGTTATTGCAGCGTCCGATAGCCATTGACAGGTTAAACACAAAGAGGAAGACATGGTATATATGCAAATGTCATCCGCGTACTGTAATACTTTTATATACGTGCTAAAGATTTTTTCAAGATTAGCTGTATATATGACATATAAAAGCGGACTGAGAATTGATCCTTAGGGTAGGCCCTTAGATAGGGTTCTAGGTCCGAAAAGGTATTATCTTGCTTTCGTATATATATGGTACATTGACGAAGCAGATTATAGATATTTTGACAGTACTGCGCTGGGATGCCAATTTCTTTTAATTTTTTGAGCAGTACTGTTGGCACCACGTTATCATAGGCTCCTGAAATATCTAGGAATATGGCTGTTAGGTATCCCTTTTCAGCGAATATCTTCTCTATATCTGTAGTTAGAAGACTGAGGTTATCTATCGTGCCTTCCTGAATCCAAACTAAGTCTTGGGTAATAGATTATTATGTTCCAGCCACCACTGTAATCGTTGTTTCACCATTCGTTCAATTGTTTTGGCGACGCAAGAAGACAAAGTTATTGGTCGGTAGGACTTGGCATCGTTAGGATTTTTCCCTGGCTTTAGGATGGGTACGATAATGTGTGTAGTCCAATCTTCAGGAAAATTTCCTGTAGTCCAGATTATGTTGAAAAGTTGAAGGAGAAGTTGCTTTTGCGTTACTTGGCAAATTGACGAGCATGCTGTAGTGAATTCAGTCGATCCCTGGAGCTTTGTTTGATGCTTTTTTGAGGGCAATTTCTAGCTCATTTTGTCTGAAGGGTCGCATAAGACTCGTCTGATTCTCACCTGTAGAAGTCGGTTGTAACGGCTCAGGTGAAGAAGCTACCGAAGGCGGGGCCACAATGTCGGCGAATTCTTCAGTCCAACAATGGAGAGAGCGGGTAGGTACAAACTTCTTTTTGAATTTATTTATGGTTGACCATACCTTTGCGAGCAGCGTGTCCTTGGAAAGTTTCCCGCAAAAAGTTCTACAGCTTTCCTTCTTCTGGTGTTTCAGCGTCCTCTTCATTTCTGCGTCTGCTCTTTTGTAGCCGAGAAAATTTTCCCAGGTTGGAAACTGCTTGTAGTATTTCAGAGCTAGTTTCCTTTTTGCGATGATCCTTCCACATTCCGGGCTCCACCATGGTATTGTAATTCCTCGCGGGTGAGTTATGGTCTTCTTTTGTGGGATAGATTGGTTAGCTGCGTAGTTGATGTTATTTATGAAAGCGTTATACTTTTCGATTATAGGAAGCGTATTTGGAATATCGTCGACAGTCCTTTCAATAATTCGTCTATAGGTATTCCAGTTCGCTTGATTTAATTTCCATTTGGAATAAGGTTTGTATGGAGAGAGATTAGTTGGATTTATGGTCGTGATTTCTGTTGGAAAATGGTTGGATCCCATTGTGGAAGGTAGAACCCGCCAAAGTAACTCCGAGGAAAGCGATGCTGAACACAGGGAAATATCTATGGCGGATTTCCGCTGTTCTGGCAGGTGAAATATTGTTGCAGAATCGTCGTTTAAGATGAATAGTTCGTATTCTTCTATTAATTCCAAGAATTTCCTTCCGTAAATGTCTGATATATCACACCCCCATATCGTATTGTGTGCATTAAAGTCGCCACAGATTAGTAGCGGTTGCTCCAACTGCTGCATGAAATAGCGCCATTCTTGCTCTGTGATGACGTTCCTGGGTGGGCAGTACAAGGATACTATGGTGACTTAATGTCGGCTAGTCATCGCTCTAACGGCGATTGCTTGAAAAGATTTTATATGGGCGCGATCTATAGCAATCTCTGTATGTGGTATTAGGTTTTTGATTAAAATTGGGACTCCTCCCCAGCCATCTTCGCGATCATTACGATACACAGAATATGTTGGGAAGGAAATGTTCCTTCCTGTCTTCAGCCAGGTTTCTGATTTGGTAGCGATGGATACGTTCATCGTACTTAATGTCCTCTGAAGTGACTCTCGATTGGCAGCGAGAGAACGCGAGGTCCATTGCAAAATTGTATGCTCCATAACACTCGGTTAAGGTGGGTAGTTGTGGGTTCTTTATTTGTTCCCTACTAAGCTGGTAAGAAAACGGCGGAGCGGATCGAGATGGAGAGTATCAGATGGAGATGATTGGAATTCGTGTATCATCTGCAAAATCATTTGCAATATTTGCTCTATGAGCACTGCGTTTTCTGCTGAAGGAGCCCTCTCCTTGCCCTGGAATTGCGGATGATAAGGATTCTGTATGATGGGTGATATAGGTAAATGCTGTGGTATATACATTCTCTGATGGACAGGAGGATAATGGGGCGTTTTTGAGTTTGGAATTGCTGGCCTTTGTTTGTTGCGGCCCGTGGCAGTGGGAGTGTGAAGCAGTTGATTTATAGTGGATGCTTTTGATTGGTGACGTATCTCTTGTTCTTGATAGATGGAGATAATAGGGTTGTTTTCGAGTGCATTTGGTGAGGCTGAACTCGTACGTTGCTGATCACTCGCAGACATAGATTAATATCCGTAGAACCTAATCAACTTGAAGTCATACCAAAGATAATCCTAACGCGCCTTTGTTTTTTTTGATTGAGGGAAAAGTAAAGTGTTGTTTTTACTATTTTCCTTCCAATTTATGCGTTTTTCTCTCCATAAGAACCTTCCTTTTGCCTTAACGAAAAGAATTAGCCGAATTGGTCTAGCCGGTCTCGAGTTTTGCGGTTAGCAACACATTTGGCGATTCATTTTTTATTATATAGATTTAGATTTCTTCTAGGCAAGGTATAAAGTTATTTAAATTTTTAATGTGTTTTTTTGAAGGCGGTTTATATTTTTTTGAAACAACTATTTTATTATTAAAGTTTTAGTGGTATTATAGTTCGTTTTGTATTTTAAATGTGCCGCAGCAGTTCTAATTTTACGAACTTCTTGGCAGCTAAGTGGTTAGGCGCTTGCTTTCAAAAAAATTCTCACTTTATATTCCCCAACAACATCCAGAACGGAGTGTGTTAAGGAATGTCAGTTTGTATTTTGGTCCAGGCTGTGTTTCGACCTTTTAATTTAATTTAATTGCAATCGAGCACGCACTCAGGTAGCAATTTCCCTACCCCCCTATCCTGCACCCACCTACCTTTGCTCTTTACAAAATTTATCTTTAAATTCTTTCAACGTTTTCGGTAAATTATTCATCATTTCTCTTGGTAAAACATTCCAATCCCCGACACCCTTACCTAAAAAAGAGAATGTTCCCTCACCCTTGTGCCTGAAATCGTTGCCAGCTTGTGGTTATGGTCATCCTTTCCCTTCCATGCACTACTTTTCATACATATTCCAACATCATTCCATGCCCCATCGCCAGAATACGCCCTGTACACTCCCATAACCCTCCTCATCCTCCTCCCGTGTTGAAATGAATCCCATTCCAGTTCCTTTGTCATATCCATTCTGCGATAATTTCCAGAAACAAATCTAGCAGCCCTCTTTTGCACCCTTTCCAACTCCTGTATTTGATACACAAAATGAGGATCCCATACTACACTACGAGATTCGAGTAATGGTCTGACCAAAGTTTTGTAAACCAATTTCTTTACATCTCTCGTACATCCCCTCATCACTCTCTCCAACAAGTACAGAATTTTGAAAACTTTTCCTATCCCCTGTCCAATGTGTCCTGCCCAGTTAAGCTTGTTATCAAATGTAATTACAAGATATTTACATTTCTATTAAAGCTGCTGCTCGATAATCGAAACATTTATACCTGGGCATTAATACATACCACGTGCACAATTCTGTCTCTGGAATATATCTGTTTGTTCCGGTATCACACAGAAAATATATATTTTTAATTAGTAAAGCTTGGGATCCAAGTTGAAATCTCGTGTATATTTTGAGACGAATATTCTGCAATGACTTAAAAAATAGCTTAATTGATTTTGACGGGATTTAAAACTGTGAATTTTTGTAAAGAAGATTTTAAACTAAAAGGGGTGGGGGTAAAGGGAAAAAGGGATGGGGCTTTTGTAAATCAAATGTAGAGTATCTTTTCGTTTTGATTTAAAGCATACATATGTAAATTTCTATTGATATCAGATAAAAACTGCAGGGATGCATAAAAACCAATTAAGGGGTGTAGAGGTGAAGAGTAGTTTGGTTTATGTAAGGCTAGTTCAGACAGCATTTTTCTCTTTGTTTACAGTATACTTATACAAAGTTCTATCAAAATCAGATAAAAACTTTAGCTTTGTGCAAAGAACATTTGAAAAATTTAAATAGGGTAACGGAGTGAGCGGTTGGGTTTTGTAAACAGAATGTAGACACTATGTTTCTCATTGTTTTTAAGTATACATGTGCAGTGTTCCATCGAAATCTGATAAAAACTGTGTGTATCTATAAAGAACATTGGAAATTAGGAGGGATAGGCGTAAACGGGAAGAGGGATTGAGCTTCTGCAAACAAATTTAAAGACAGTGTAGATAACACTCTCGGGATTCTAGCCGCGTCAAATAAAAGTCGACTGGTGACGTTTCGAGAGCCGGCACTGCTCCCATTGTCAAGCCCTGCTTAACTAACTAACTGCCTAGCGGTAGTCTCTTATATAGGGCTACCGAACGGGAGAGGAGGGGAGCTCGCGCGGAGGGCGGGTCTGCTTGGTGACGTCATGATCCGGTTGTTGTTATGCCCAAATATGGTCCGTTCCCGTGTGTTTCGTAATTGTCTAATAACTGGCCTCCATGTTTGACTTATGTTAAGTCCTTGATCCCGATTTATCACATTGTTATTAACTAGTGTCGTGAAAGAGGCGATTGAAATCAAAGTTAATAACAATGTGATAAATCGGGATCAAGGACTTAACATAAGTCAAACATGGAGGCCAGTTATTAGACAATTACGAAACACACGGGAACGGACCATATTTGGGCATAACAACAACCGGAACATGACGTCACCAAGCAGACCCGCCCTCCGCGCGAGTTCCCCTCCTCTCCCGTCCGGTAGCCCTATATAAGGCTAGTGACATACTATGCGGGAAAACGCATTACCGCAACAAGTTGCGGTAGCTGTGAATCCGCAAGCACCCTGTTGTCTTGCGGGGCATGACAAACTAGAGAAACCGCATTCCGCCAAACGCATGCGGTTTATCTCTACCGCATCTTGTCTGCGGTCTGAAGATTCCAGGAACCGACCTGCGGCGCGGATTGGAGGGGAGAACACAAAGAAAGCAGTGGCTAGTGACATACCAGCCGCACAGTCGCACTGCGGACGCGGATTCTCACAAGTGAAAAATGTCTTCTGACAAGATTATTGCTCTTGTTGAGCAACAAAAGGCAATTTGGGATAAAGGTAGTGATGTCTACAAAGACAAATTTGAAAAAGAGAAGGCGTGGTTGGCTGTAGCAAGAGGGTTATACCAGGACTGGGATGAAATGAACAAGGAAGAGCAAATAAAAAAATGTAAGTATTAAAATTTATTTTTATAGTTAAGTAATAGCATTTATTTCAATAATTATATTTTTCTTGAAATGGAACGGCACCAACTCCAACAAAATAATCAGCAAAAGAATCCCGAACTTGAATCCCTCGATCACGAGAACCTGATCCGGTGTCCATTACGTCAGGGAATGGGGGCTTTTCATTTTCATCATAATCATAATTCACTCCATCACTTCGTCTAACGAAATTATGTAAAATACAACAAGCTTTGACAATGCAATCAATAAAATCAGGTCCTACCATAATCGGCGTGTGAAAAATCCGCCACTTATTAGCCAACAGTCCAAATGCACACTCCACTGAACGTCTGGCCCTGGAAAGTCGATAATTATAAACCCGTTGACGAGAATCGATTCCGCGCTGAGGGAAAGGTCTCAAAAGATTGGTGTGTAATTTAAACGCTTCATCTCCAAGAAAAACGAAAGGCTGGGGGTTACCATCAGTACCAGGTAGGAGTGTAGGTGGTGGGATATTTAGTTGTCCTGAGTATAACTTTTTACCAAAAGTGCTGTCTCGAAATACAGTCGAATCGCCTTCTTGACCATAAAACCCCACATCAATAGAAATAAATCGAAGGTTAGCATCAGCAACTGCCATTAGAACTACTGAAAAAAACTTTTTATAATTGAAAAATTTAGACCCGGAGCTGCGAGGCTTAATACAGCGAATATGCTTTCCGTCGACGGCTCCCAGACAGTTGGGAAAATTAGTTTTCTCTTCAAAAGTCTCAGCAATGCGATACCATTCTTCAGTAGTCACCTCAGGCATTTCACTATCTTTCAAAGCAGACCATATTGCTGCACAGGTTTCTAAAACTATATTAGCAATCGTACTCCTTCCAATGTTGAATTCATACTGCAGAGCCGTGAAGGTATTTCCCGTAGCCAGGAATCTGCAAAACAACAAATTAAGTGCATCAGAAATCTATTATTATACCTACGAGTATAATAATGTAAAATGATGAATGGCTTAGTTAGCGTGTGATTGTTTTTGTACTGCTTGAATTTCTCCTCAGCATTATTAATTTATTTTTAACTAG
This sequence comes from Vandiemenella viatica, assembly GCA_031002005.1. NCBI lineage: Eukaryota > Metazoa > Arthropoda > Insecta > Orthoptera > Morabidae > Vandiemenella > Vandiemenella viatica. The sequence continues at coordinate 163,545,225 of CM061919.1, read as the reverse complement.
CACTTACCCGCGACTTCGTCCGCTTGAAAGTGTGTTCAGGATAAGAATTTTTGTTGCTGTTGAAAGTACGACCAGGAGAAAAAAATTTCCTTTACGACTGAAAATATGTTTAACTGCTTCGATCGCATTTACTCTTCGAAGAAAAGTGTAGATACTGAATACATACGGAACTATATTCACCCACATGAACTATGGCGTCAGCATCATGACAATGATTAAAGAAGCATAATTTTAAAATGTTTGTAAATTCCCCTGACAACAGTGAGGCCAGAATTAATTAAAACCTCAAGACAACTTATATTAAAATATTGCGGGTCAAGTTCACATCACGATACAGTGACTGTTATTGCGCTTTCTTTAATTCAGTTGCAGTTCATACTGACGGTATGCAGGAGGATTTAGTTATTGTTAGTAATAAAATAAGTTGCTTTCAAAAGCGCGGAGTTATTGACGACGTGTTTCGCGATGTAATCTACTCCCAATACGGTTTCTTGAAACAAAAACTTTCTTCCTTAGAACAATAAATACATTCATTTGAAGTGAAGCCTGTAATATATATTTGCGGAGTATTTAATAGCAAGTAAAAAACACTCTTAATCACTGGCTGGTGCTTGAACTGATTTCTATCAAACTGCTTATCAAAACTAAAAAAAAGGATTAGTAATCTTCGGTTAAGCTTTAGATTTCGGTAGAAATTATTTTTAAATAGCACAAAGAATGTATAGCAGCAAAAAAGGAGACACACAGGAAATAAATTGAACCAAGGTGGAATCGAAACCGTTACATATTTGTCATAAACATACAAATAGATCATTTTGCGCACAACCATTTCACACTTACAGTGAAGGGAATTTTATTTTCGCACTTATGGTAAAGCGAATTTTATGCTGGTTTACTATTATCTCGCTACACTTTTTTTTTAAGCTTTGATTTTTCACATATCTTAGACGCAATGATGCATATATTACGAACGGAATTATGGTGATACCTGAGGTGTCATGCTACTTCATTTTGAATTTTCTGACAGTAACACATTATGGTTAAGTACAGATTTGTATTTCCTGCTCCCAAGCTATTTTTCACCAAATGCATCACTTTCAGCACTTTTAAATTCAACCCACAAAATAAATGAGAATGTTCTTACTTTTATTTATCAAAAATTGTGTTTTCGATTAATGTAAAAAGCAGAGAGTGAACGTCACGAAGCAGGAAATCCTTTGGTGTTCGCGAATTGATAATAGCAATTTCTAATACCAATTTCTAATGGAACTATTCGATTTTGCGGGATAAAAACTATCCTATGTCACTTCCTACACAAATTCCCAACAATGTGCCAAATTTCATTTAAATCTGTTAATTAAGGCGTGGTTAACCTTTCCAGTGTGTGTCATTTATAGATATAATAGATTTAGTTAAATTTTCTTACATTTTTAATTTAATTCCACTATTTCTTTAAATAATTATTGCAGTGAACGGTTTCAAAAACAAATGGAGGAACATCAAAGACTCGATGTTTAAGTCTCTTCAATCAAAGAGCGGTGAGGCAGCTAAGAGGAAAAAATATCTACATTCTGATGCTCTGAGTTTCCTTCTAACCGCTACAGAGAAAAGAAGGTACACGTGCTATGATCGACGCTATAACTTATTATCGTTTTCTTTTACACGTACTATACGTATTTATTTATCTTTTGTAGAACAAGTGGGAACTACGATGCGGACGACAGCTCGCAGGAGGAGGACTGTGATGAGCCATCCTTCGGTCATGATGATGGTTCAAGCTCACCCTCACCTTCCCAACCATCTGTCGGTGCTTCAACCCAAGGAGCATTATTTAAAAAACAGTCTTCCAAAATTACCCCTTTCCAGGCATCACTAATGAATAGTCTTGAAGCAGCTGCTATGTCCCTCACCAAGTCCCCGGATCCCGAAGACGCAGACCCTTTGTACCTGCTGTCTCTTCTCCCCGATTACAAAAATTTGAACCCATCGAAGAAGTGGGAATTTCGGCAGTACGTAGCAGATTTTTTTCAAAATACGTACCAAGCGGTACCAACTATTCGACCATCCTATTTGATTCATGAATCGCAACCGTGGAGTGCAGTACAACATTTACAGTACCCCTTCCAAAGTAGTTCCTTTTCACAACGCACCTTCCCCCAAACCACCACCAGGCAAGCTCATTGCTCTCAAACCCTCCCTGCCCCATCACCTACCACAGTTTCCCATTCTTCGTCGACCTCCTCATATGCGGACAACCCAACCACCTCACTTTGATCAACATAAACTTGTAAAAAAGAAAATGAATAAACACTTTTTTAATCACTTCAGTTTCAATTTTTTGGTATCCTCGAGAAAAATAAAAAAAAAACTAATTAAGAGGTTTACGTTACATTAATTTAACGAAATAGTGGATAGGTCCTTACCTGAGGGTGATGGTCAACCTTTTCTCTGCACATATTGCCATTCTGAAGGAAGTATCTTCTTTCGTGATGAAGGGACGTAGGACTTCAAGAAGATAATCGAATGATGACACTGACATTCTGTAGTAGGTATAAAACTTATCACTGTACTTTCTAATGTCTGCATAAAAAGCAGGAATCTTATCTGGGCCACGGTTGTAAGGGTGCGCAGAGTATCTACGTTTACGACGCATCTGCAAGAAGCCTTCACTTTCAGCAGCACAAACAACCGCGACATTTATGAAGTGAGCAAGATCCATTCTCTGGGCAAGCTGAAATGACACTGAACGAAGAACGCGCTGGAAACCTCCTCTAGCTTGCGGTTCCCGCACCTATATGTCATCTACCTGCAAACGCGGTTTTTCCGCATGCGTTTGCGGTTGCGGATTCCCGCAACCGCATAGTATGTCATTAGCCTAAGAGACTACCGCTAGGCAGTTAGTTAGTTAAGCAGGGCTTGACAATGGGAGCAGTGCCGGCTCTCGAAACGTCGCCAGTCGACTTTTATTTGACGCGGCTAGAATCCCGAGAGTGTTATCTACAGTGCTGCCGCCGCGAAAACGTTCACAGTTATTTAAATTTAAAGACAATTTTTCTGTATGTTTTAAATTTCTTTCAGAATCAGGTAGAAACTGTACCTTTGTGTAGATTAAGGGGATGGAAAGGGGGGAGAGTGGTTTGACTTCTCTAAACCAAATGTAGACAGTATTTTTCTGTTTGTTTTGAAGAATACATGTTACTTCAAAATCAGATAGAAACTGTAGCTTTATACATAGAACGTTGACAGTAATTAAAGGAGTAGAAAGGGTGTAGGGTTTGGGTTTTTTTAAAAGTAATGTGGACAGTATATTTAATAAACATTTTTTATCTGTTGCTGATAAATTGACTGCTAATAGCTCAGTGACACACAGTATGGATTTTATCAAAACAGGCTTCCAAGACTCTATGTCTGTAAAATTAGCTACTCCAGAAGAAATAAGAAAAATTATCACATCCCTTAAGAGCAAATACGCAAGTGGTTATGATGGGATTTCCAGCAGATTAAGTAATATACTAAGTTATCTGTTTAATATATCCTTACTTGAGGGTACTTTTCCGGAAAGGCTTAAGTATGCTGTAGTTAAACCACTCTATAAAAAGGGAGAAAAGGCAGTCGTATCGAATTAACGACCAATTTCATTACTAACAGCCTTCTTTAAAGTTTTTGAGAAAGCAATGTACAATAGAGTTTATGAACACCTTGAAAATAATAATATTCTAACTAAATCACAATTTGGTTTTCAAAAGGGTCATTCAATAGAACAAGCTTTATTTGTATTCACTGACAATATTTTAGAAGGAATAAATGATAAATTAATTTCTGTGGGAATTTTTTGTGACTTATCTAAAGCATTTGACTGTGTAGATCATAAAATTCTGATACAGAAACTAAAGTATTTTGGTATAGATGGCATTGTTAATAAATGGCTTAGTTCTTACCTTCTGAATAGAAAACAGAAAGTGTCAATGGAGAATTTTAAAGCTGCCTTAAGGGGTTCACTGTTTTCTGAGTGGAAATTAATCAGATGTGGAATACCTCAAGGTTCTAAATTGGGACCGCTATTGTTTTTAATATATAAAAATTATCTACCCTGTATTTCATCTAAAAACTCAAAATTTGTCCAATTTGCAGATGACACAAACATAGGAATTAAAAAAACTCCAGATTTATCTATAGAATACATTTCAAATTATGTCTTTGAACTGATTATTAAATGGTTTGTCTTTAAACTTTGATAAAACTCAGTACATGCAATTCAGTACATCACACAGATTAACACCAGATATAGACATTAAATTTTCAGGCCAGTCCATTCAAGAGGTAGAGAGCGTGAAATTTCTAGGTTTGTTTATTGATCATAATTTAAATTGGAAAGTACATGTTTCTGACGTACTAAAGCGATTGGGTGCAGCCACGATTGCAATTCGTATAATTTCAGCTATAGGTGATCTCCGTATGAGGCAGCTAGTTTATTTTGCTTATTTTCACTCCTTATTGTCATATGGAATAATATTCTGGGACAATTCTACCCATAGAGACAAAGTGTTCAGGGTCCAAAAGCGTTTAATAAGAATTAAGTGTGGGGTTAGCAATAGAACTTCATGTAGAGAGCTGTTCAAGAAGTTAGGGATTATAACATTAGCGTCTGAGTATATATACATTAATGTCCTATGTAGTCACAAATTATACTTTGTTTATATTTTATCAATGTTCTTAAAAGGGTCTGAATTGCCATACGATAAATAAATATACTTTGTTTGAAACAAATAGTAAAATACACAATTATGGCACTAGAAGTAAAACTGATCTTCACAAGGATTACAAGTCATTGTCATTTGTTCAAAAAGGGGTCCGATATTCAGGGATACATATCTTCAATAAACTCCCAACACATATCAAAGTCTAGCAGATGATAAGAATAAATACAGGAAAAAATTGAGAGAATTTTTAATTGACAACTCCTTCTACTCTGTCGAAGAATTTATTTCTAAGGTATCTAAAAAATAACTGCCAGTTGCTTGTCTAAATGTAGATTTCATAATTAATTTACCATGTATGCTATGACTGTACATCTTCTGGTGTATGTATTATTTTGCTATGGAATTGTTTAATGTACCGTGTATGCTATGACTGTACATCTACTGGTGTACTTATTATTTTGTTATTCAACTGTTTATCTGTAAATTGCCAACTTTCCACATCCCATAGACCCAGTCTCTTATATTGGGTTCAATGGAAAATGAATGTATTGTATTGTATTGTATTTTTTTCATTGCTTTAATGTATGCGAAGTTCCACCGAAATTGGAATAAAATGTGGGTTTGTACAAAAATTAAGGGATGCTAGGGGAGCTAGGGTAGTTTTTAAATTTTTTGGTCAGATATCTTGTCCATAAATATATAAGATCGGTCAAATGGGGTCGACTGTAGCTTTAAAAAAGAAAATTGGCAAAAATAAAGTTGGTGGGTACGGGGAGGGGGGTTCAGTTTTTGCAAACCAAAACATGACATTATTTTTCTCTTTGTTCTATAGTAAAAGTGTGCTATGTTCTATCTAAACCAGATAAAAACTGTGGGTTTGTATAAAAATTAGGTGGTTTAAGGGGAGAGGAGGTGGTTTTTGATTTTTTGGTCAGAAACCTTCTCCATGAAAAGTTACATTTATATGCCAACTTTAATGGAGATCAGTTAAATAGTGTCGACTGTAACTTTGTATAAACAATATTGACAGAAAGAAAGGGGTAGATAGGGGAAGAGGGGCTCAGTTTTTTCATACGAAAAGTTAACGGTAATCTTTTCGTTATTTTTTACTTTACATGTCCAAAGTTCCATCGAAATCGGATAAAAAATATGGATTTGTATAAAATTTAAGGGATGTAAAGGGGGTGGTTTCTCAATGAAATTCATATGGGACCACTTTGGAGGCAAACCCTATCCACTAAAATAAATTCATTTCAATCGGTTAAAAATTGGCGAAGATATCGCTGAAAATACATAAAAAAAAAAAAAAAAAAAAAAAAAAAAAAAAAAAAATACAGACGAATTGAGAACCTCCTCCTTTTTTTTTGAAGTCGGTTAAAATGGCAGGTGTCCTTCCTTTTTCACCTCCATCGTGGACTGGATGTTTGAGTTTACATTCTTCAGGTGAAGGAGAAACCTATCAATGTTGTCTCTACCATGGAGCTAAACGTCAAATGTATCAATCACGTAACGATAAAAAGGCACGGGGCTCCGTGCAGTACCGGATTAGCCACATAGCAGGAGGTAGCCAATGCTACGGGCCTCACGCCTACTGGGTGGCCCCTGCGCCTAGGCTAGATGGGATTTTTTTTTTTTAAAGTTCTACAATTTCCCTCGAACGGCAAAAATCTTGGGCCTCTTTTCACATTTGTTACGGGCCCTGCGCTGTCTTAATTCGGCCCTTGCTCCGTGGGAGCACTTTCCAACGCTTTTTCCTCAAAATCTTTCATGAAGAAATTAGCTATAACAGGTGACAAAGGACTTCCCATTTCTACTCCATCAATCTGCTCATAGTAGTGCCCATCATATAAGAAGTACGACGATTGTAATGTGTGGCGGAATAACTCAACTAACCAGGGTTCGAAGTGCTGTTGTATAAGAGACAGAGTATCCGCGGTGGCAGAATATAGTTTGGAACAAGAACTTGGATTCGGAATAAACTAAGGTGCTGGCACGTGTGAGAGGCTTCTGGTGCACCGTCATTACAGAATCGTTTAAAATTCGATTCACGTCTGATCAGGTTAACCGAGATTGTGGTTTCCAACTACGTGAAGCCTGGATACCTGTCATTAAGGCTGCTCGTTAGCAACGCTCAGTATTTTGTGCTCTAATGAAATCTGAGATGATGCTAGGCAATGTAACTACGTCTGTCGTTGCCATGCCAGTTTTAAAACAACGTGCTTCAAGTCTTTCGACTGCACCTGAAGATAGCCACAGAGGTTTATGTCACCGAAATATCGTGTATAAATAATATTACAACTTGGTTTGTTTGCCGAGAAACATTCATAAATAAACAACGCCGAGAAAAACTGCGTTCATTTATAACTGTGTTTTAGTTTGTGGCAAACCGAAAACAGATTGCGCGTTGCAGCTCCAGCACGCTTCAGTGGCTAAATCCCTTTATAGGCTCAAAGCCACGGGGGGACAAAGCGCGGCGACTCGGAGTCAGCGAGAACGCCGGTGGTTGCACAACCTTCGCTTCCACAGTCAGCTCTCGAATGCCTACAGCCTAGTTACAGCTCATTCCTATTGAGCTGGTGTAAGGTGGAGTATATTGCCCTAAGGCATTGCCTCCAAGTATTTGGACGGGACAGATCTTCACTATCGGTGTGTCTTCTCGTTTGGCTGTTTGTGTCTTCTTCACTAGATGGTTGCCGCCGCGGCCATCGTTGTTTTACAGAAATGGCACGCCGCATTATATGTGCTGACGTTAGTGCTGCCTCGGGGAGGCAGACAGGTCTTCTTTTGCAGCCAGGTGAGCAGTCAGCTTCGTGAGGAGGACGATGAGCTCGTCCAATCTTCTTTCTCGTTGGTCGGTGTGGTGTCTGGTGCAAGAGCAGTCGCATTCTTCTCTGCTGCCACCACTGGTTGGCTCTCTACTGGTCTTCTGCTGGCGTACCCTGCTCCCTTCCCGCGTTGGTGCGGGCTGCGTATGGAGCCGGTGGCTCCGATGCTGCCGAGACTTGTGCTGCTGCTGCTGTTCGCAACTCCGCTTCTTCTTGTTCTGACGGAGGTTAAGGCGGGCCGGGCACCCACTCCAGTTTGCTGCGTGGGTAGTGGCACCGCAGTTGGCGAGTGTAATATCGAACTGTTTCCTGTATCGAGCGTAATAGTGAGCCACTTTCGCGACGGCAGCTGTCTTCGCGGAAATTGTGCTATATTCTCTCCGGCTTTTTTGCCGTGGAGACGTTTATTCTTCGCATTGTGCACCAGGGTAATTTCCCACCGAGTGTCAGGGTATTACCACTACAGGGCACACTCCCGTGCGGAGTCGGGCCCCCGAGTGAGCGCTTTAGGGTTGTTTCTCGACGGAAACCCAGCGGTGATAACTACGACGATAGCAACACTCCCTTTAGGTTTCCGCAAGCATGGTTCGCAAACACCGTGTCGGAAAAACGTCACCTCCAACTAATGGACGGGCGTAACAGTCTGGGAAACAGAAATGATAAGTGATAGCCCACGCTCCCCGAGTAAAACAAGGGAGAACAGCAAAAGGAACATCGATATGGAATGTTCATCACGGAGTGCTGATGAGAACCTGTACGCACCCAGTGATGAATCAAATGACGAGTCTGAATACCCCATCTACGATGAAGACGAGGAAGAAAACCAAATGGACTTCGTAACGCAAGACCCGCAGCCTAGCTATCACCAAAAGTACCCGCCAATCAAAAGACGGCAAAGCAAATCAGTCAGCCCAGAAGCACCACCAAAGAGGGGCAGAGAAACTATTGGTATACCGACACAGAACCGTTTTGTTCCTCTAGCACAGGAGAGAGATACAGAGTTAGCAAACGATCTGGAACAACCAGAGCAACAAACAGAAAATTCATGCCCACCACCAAAGATGAAAATCCCTCCGGTGGTGCTGAAAACACCTAAAGACTTTACCCAAACAGCAAAAACTCTACAAAGTCAAATGACTGGAACACTGAACATTGTCAAGAATAACGGCGCCACCTCAAGATTCTACGCATAAAACAAGAAGGACTATGCTCTACTAGTAAAGTACTTCCAAAACCAGAACATACCACACTACAGTCACCAACTGTCAGACCCGAGACCCCTCCAAGTGGTAATAAAGAGTCTAGCAACATCTATAAGAAAAATCCATGACGAACTGACGTCAAGAGGATACAAAGTGCAAGAACTCCACCAGTTCAAGAAAAGAAATCCAGAAAAGCGGGAACTCCACGCGGGAAGGCCACGATCTACGTATTCTTCAACCCCAGAACAGACTCAGACAGAATACATAATGATAAATCATTATTATATACCAGAATTCGTGTAGAACGAAATTAGAATAGGGATGGACCTCCACAGTGCGTTAGATGCCAAAGGCTTGGTCATGCTAAAAAAAAATGCCATTTGCCTAGCCACTGTGTAAAGTGCGCAGGGATGCATGATAGCAAGAGCTGCAGCCTACCATCAAAAGAAAAGGCGAAATGCGTCAATTGCGAAGGCGAACACCCGGCCTCATGGCGTGGGTGCCCTACCTTTCAAAAAGCACTTAAACCTCCAAAGTAACAAAATCAAGGAAACAAACGGGAAGACCAGGCAGTAAAAGAAAAGCCTCACCAACCTAACAAGAAACCAACCAATATGGAAACTAGGAATAAACAGCAAACCAACAAGTGAAAGGCCAACCTCACAGACCAAAAGAAAATCTGCGCAACCACTGCGGCAAACAAACGAGACAACCAAGCCAATGCAAGCGAGGAAGTCATTGAAAAGGAAACATAAAACAGAAAAAAGCGCAGTTGCAACTGCAGTCATCCAGATGAATCCCACTGCAATGAAAACCTATTCAGTGGGAAATCATTCATGGAAACAATGTTAAGAATACTAAACAAGATCAAAAAGGCAAAGGATGATTCCACCAAACTCATTGCCCTAATAGAATGATTTATAGCATTACTGAAATAATGGCTTGGTCACTCAGGAACCAGAAGGATCTAAAATAGCAATATGGAACGCCAACAGTATACAAAACAAGCAAATAGAGCTTCAGGACTTTATTCGACGACATGAATTGGACATAGTTGTCTGAAACCTACCTAAAACTGAAGGACAATTTTAAAATTACAGGCCACACAGTATATATGAACGACAGGATGGAACAAGCAGGCGGGGAACGGCGATAGTCATAAATAAAAAAAAATATCCCACGAACCAGTCAAGACACCACAATTAACTGAGATGGAAACCACAGCAATCAAAATTCACACTGTTGAGGGACATATTGCTCTGATATCGACGTACCTAGCCCCAAACCGGGTTCTGCATGAGCATGATCTGGATGCCCTGCTAACAACAGGCAGAAGGGTACTAATCTGTGGTAACTTAAATTCCAAGCATCACGCATGGAATTCAAGAAGAAACAATATTAAAGGAGAACATCTGGAGTTAGCAGAAAGGCACAATATCCAAGTATTGGGCCTAAAGTCACCCACATATATACCGAACAACTGGGTGCTACCTTACATTAAAGAGAAGAGGACCAAAGACGTTGAATGGAACCTTTTTAACAGATTAATTCATAATAAAATTAGAACAACATATAACCTATCTACAACCAACAGAATTGAGCAAGCAATAAATCGCTTTAACCATGTAATATTGCATGCAGACAAAAGAGCATCAACAATTTCAACACCACAAATAATCGCCAAACACCTACCACCTGATATAGAAAATCTTTGGAAATTAAAAAACAGTAGCCTAAAACTGTGGTAATGGTTCCGCGATCCTCAAGACAGACGAAGGACAAACTACTTGGGAGAAAGCTGAGAAGGCGCATGGCGGAACATAAGACAACGAAGTGGGAAACCAAGATGTCAGACCTTATACTGAATAACCGAGATGCCTGGCAGCTAGTGTGCGCACTCAGTAGCCCAAGAGAGCCAAATATAGCTATCACTGGACCAACTGGACTGTGCTTCCAGCCAATAGCTAAGGTGGAGGTACTAGCAGAATACTTTGCCAGTCTAAACACCGAAGTAGCATACGACCTGACTGAAGCGGAAGCACGAATAGCAGACAATATAACTAATTTGGCGAGAAATATTAAGTATACACCATTGGAGGACGAACCGGAGCTTACAACACCTGTCAAAATTAGAAATATTATCAAAAAATTAGCTAACAATAAAGCTCCAGAAGCTGACAAAATTTTAAATAACCACCTTAAACACCTACCTATAAAAGGAATAGTGTTACTCACTAGAATTTGCAATGCATGTTTGTTACAAAAGTACTTGCCAGAATCATGGAAAACTGCAAAACTCATGGTCATCCCAAAACGCGGAAAAGACCAGCGTTTCCCATCAAATTGCAGGCCAATAAGCTTATTACCCTCCGCATCCAAAGTGCTGGAGCGAGTAATCCTAAAATGTATTAACAAGTCCTTGGATACAGACAAAACAATCCATAAAGAACAGTTTGGTTTCGAAAATAGAAGATGTATGGAATAGATTCAACCTCAGGTACTCAACAGGCACTGTATTCTTATATGTAGAAAAAGCCTACGATAAGGTATGGCATGCAAACCTCAATATAAATTAGGAACACAGACAATTCGTCACTGCTATGTCCAACTAATTAGAAGCTTCCTAGAAAATAGAAAATTCTTTGTTTCAACTGAAGGTCAAAACTCATCAGTGCATCCCATACCGGCTGGTATCCCCCAAATTTCGGTCATGGCACCAGTCCTATTCAAAATTAACGTCGACGACATACAATTGCCACCCTGTGTCAAAATTGCGCAGTTTGCAGACGATACAACTATATATGCATCGGGCAGGAGACATGACCTAAACGTCAACCACCTTCAACATGGCCTCCACCAACTTGAGAAGTGGTGTCGCCCCAACAAAGTGAAAATCATCCCATCCCAATGCGCAGCAATATATTTCACCAGGACGAGACCAATAATAGACAAAAAAAACTTACCATAATGGGGCAAGAAATAGAATGGTCATCTGAAACTTAATACCTTGGAGTCACCATTGATAAAAATATTCTCTTTCGGAAATACATTTTAGACAGAATAAAACAGGGCACCGTTATTCTCAAAAATCAAGTTTACATCGCGATACAGTGAATTTATTATTGCTCATGCGTTAGTTTAATTTCAGTTCATACTGAAAAGTCTATGATGAAATTAATTTTGATAATTTATGCTACATCAACTAGGAATCTTGATGTTTGCAATTTATTTAGGCGAAATATTCGCAATGAATTTTATATGTTGAGGTGGGCAGCACTATCATAACCATGGCGATACAATTTATTTAATTTTTTTTTTTTTTTTTTTGATTTTTCCCTCAGATCTCCAGATATCGACTATCAACAATTAGTTTGATATTGTTCCTTATGCCTTTGGTGACGGTTTTGTTCTGGTCCAGGCCGCGTTTCGACCTAACTAGAAGCGGTAGTAGAAAAATAAACATCCACTCTGCATGTCCAGCGTGTAGTTCATTCTGGCTTTGGGGAAGTTATATTTTGGTCCACGCCGCATCCCAACCTAACCATCTCAATTTGGAAAGAGCATATCTCGAGAAATAAGCGAGATATCTAAAAAAATTATTCCTTACCTTCGATTTGTCTCCTCGTATTACATAAGAATCCATCATCAAATTTCACTTTGGGAAAATAAATTATTCTTCTGAATTTAAACCCAAAACTGATCACTTTTGAGACAGAATCTCAAGAACTAAGCAGGATTTCAGGAAAAGATATTCTTCATTTTTTTTTCGCCCAGTTACATAATAATTCTTCATCAATTTGCGGTGCCACGGTTGTCGTACATTTCCTTTGAGCTTTTTGTGTGCATATTTCCTATATTTCTTGGGAAATTCAATATGTCGACCTTGCCTCCCTACTTCTCTGTACCCGCTTTCACTTCAGAGCATGGAGAAGGTCCCTTGCGTTGTCTCCACTCTTTTCCTTCCTCCATTGGTCCCGCAACACTCCACCATGTTCAAGCAGTGATATGACAACTTCCCTTGTACATCACCTCATCAGATTCTCCAACAAAAAAAAAAAAAAAAAAAAAAAAAAAATTACAGTTAAGATCTTCAAAAAGCAAACCCTTCCCTACTCTATAATCATTGTAAATCTTTACTTTTTTTATCCATATACCTAATAAGCTGACTCTTCTTGGCGTTGATTTTAATTCCAAGTTTAACCACCCAGCTATACATCCTACTCAGACCATTTAGTAGCTGTTCACCGTCCTCTCTTGTTTTAATCCTTTTGTTTCACATTATTCCTTCTACAAACATTCTAACTTCACAATACCATAATGAATTAGAATAACGAACAATTACGGTCACAATTCATTACCCTGAGGCACTCCTTTTACCGCTTTTGATACTGCATTTGCCACCCTAACCCTTTGATTTCTACCTTTAAAGAAATTCTCTACCCAGCAAGTCACTTTTTCATCCACTCCAGTGATTTTTAACTTATCTACCACCATTTTATGTCTCACTTTGTTTAATGCTATTGATAGATCCAGTGCTACACTTTCAACCTGGCCTTCCTCTGTCCATTACTTCTGCAATATCTTGCACCTAGTCCATTAATTCAGATTCACATGAGAGTCATTTCCCAATTTCATTATACTGTTGTTCAAACCGATTCTTTCCGTCGCAGACATTTTTTATGTTGTTGCATACCAATCTCTCCATCAACTTTCCTACCACTGATGTCAGACTATTTAGCCTGTAATTTTCAAATCTATTTGTCTCACCTCCTTTATGGACTGGTACTACTATAGGACTTTTCCAGTCTTCTGGTATGCAGCAAATCTCCAAACTCAATCTAAATAATATTACTAGCTAAAGCGCAATATTATATCCCCTAAATTTTCTTTAATACAACTGTAGTATTATTCAAATTAGCTCCTTTATTCTTTTAGTTTTCTTATTTCACCAATACTAACCTCAGGATTTATTTTCGGAGTTTTTAGTCTGTTCATCAATGCTTGATTTTTTCCCTGCCATGTTAGAATTATATTCCTTAATCTCCTCATAAAATCTGTCTTTTCCAGTTGTCTACATATCTTCCCTTCCCTTCAATTTTCAAACATAACCACAGAAATTCCTAAATACGTAACCAAGAATTTCGCAAATTTGCATAAAGAAATTTGTTTCCAAAATAGCGGGCTCACACGATACTTCAGCTTTAGAGTCATTTTTTGTAGTGAATTCAGGCAATAAATTAAACTAAACGGTCAATCCAGGCAATAAGTCACGTTTTAACAATAAATTCAAGTAATAAATCTATCTAAACAGCTGTAGAAGGACTGAATGTAGGATCTGCATATGTAATTTTTTAACCGACTTCAAAAAAAGGAGGTTCTCAATTCATCTGTAATTATTTTTGTTTTGTATGTATGTTCAGCGATATTTTCGCCAATTTTTAACCGATTTAAATGAATTTTTTCTAGTGGGTAGGATATACCTCCAACGTGGTCCGATATTAATTTCACTGATAAACCACCCCTTCTACCCCTTTCCACCCCTTAATTTTTATACAAATCCACGTTTTTTATCCTAATTCGATGAAACTTTAGACATGTATAGTCAAAAATAAAGAGAAACATACATTCAACTTTTGGTTTAAAAACTGAACACCCTCCCCCATATCCACCCCCTTAATTTTTGCTAATGTTGTTTTTACAAAGCTACAGTCGACACCATTTAACTGATCTCCATTAAAGTTGGCATATACATATAATTTTATATGGAGAAGATCTTTGACCAAAAAAATTAAAAAAAACACCCTTCTCCCCATTTACACCATTTAATTTTCATACAAACCCACATTTTTTTATCCAATTTAGATGGAACTTTGGACTTGCATAGTCAAAAATAAAGAGAATAAAATTGTAGTTTAAAAATCTAAAATCACGCTTTCGTAGTAATGTGAACTAAAAGGTTAAAAATAATATTTAAATATAAACATTTTGTTTAACAGTGATAGGACGTCCCACAATTCAGGATAAATTAATTTTTTTGAATAAGCTTAAAGTCACTGATTACAAAATTAACTTTAACGTAAAAAAGCATGGGGTGCTATTTCAGTTGTCTTATATTTTTTGTCGTTGGTTGTTTGTAAAGACAGAGTCATTGTCAAAAGTTATGTAGAGCGCACCCCACGCTTTTTTAACATTAAAGTTAATTTTGTAATCAGTGACTTTAAGCTTATTCAAAAAAATTAATTTATCCTGAATTGTGGGACGTCCTATCACTGTTAAACAAAATGTTTATATTTAAATATTATTTTTAACCTTTTAGTTCACATTACTACGAAAGCGTGATTTTAGATTTTTAAACTACAATTTTATTATTAACTTTTTAGTTCAGATAGTTTAAAAAGTATGTTTCTTACTGTTGGCTTTTCTTCGCCAATCTCTCTTTTTCTTTGAGTTGTAGTTTCATTATTAATTATTATTCCCACGAGTAAAATACATTTAAATGGTCAATTCAACAAGAGATCCAATAGCACGGTTAACGAGGAAGGCTACTTTTCTATAATAGTACGAAGTAATATTTCGAATACGTACACCGAGCGGGGCGGTGTAACGGTTAGCGTTCTCGCCTCGCATTCGGGAGGACGGCGGTTCGAATCCCCGTCCGGGCATCCAGATTTGGGTTTTCCATGGTTTCCCCAAATCACTCCAGGCAAATGCCGGGATGCTTCCTTCAAAAGGCCATGGCCGAATTCCTTCCCATTCCTTGCCCCCATCCTTGCCCCCCATCCTTTCCCGTCTCTAAAGACCTCGATGTTAAAAAGAGAAGTAAAGCAGTTACAAAAAAAAAAAAAAATCGAATACTTACTATTCAACATCACGTTAAGCGACTTCAGACAGAGAAACCTTTCTGGATAGGAGACAGCAGAAGACGATCGTCTACAGCAACCAAGGCTCGTAAATCACACCCGGGAAACTGGAGAACGATGATGATGATGGCTATATTGGGTGGGAAATCTCCGAAGGATGTGGCCGCCAAATGACGAAGATTTCTCGAATCGCACCTGTGCACTAATGTCGTGGCTGCATTTGCCTAACTCAGTATTCCCATCAAGTATAGGATACACTGACAACGTGGTGAGAGTGAAATTATTGAATTTTTATCGGTTCTTAATAACTGTGCAAAATTTAAAACGATTCAGACGTCAAGAAGCGGGTAAACACTGAAATGAAAGATTCCATTACATGCAACCATTTTTCTATTGTTACCGTCAGAGTAACGAGAATAGCAGGACGTTGCTAAGGGACTACTGTATTGTCAACGGTTCTTAAAACGTGTGCAAAATTTTTATGTTTTTACTGTCAACGTAATCAGAATATCAAGACATAGCTATGAAATTATTGTATTGTAATCAGTTATCAATACATGAGCAAAATTTCAAACAACTCTGACATCTGGAATTTGGTTAAAATTATATTGCAAAATTCCACGACATTCAACCATTTTTCTGTTGTTACTGTCAAAGTAATGAGCATAGCAGGATATAGCTATGAAATTATTGTATTGTCACCGGTTCTTAATATGTGTGCCAAATTTCAAACAGCTCGGACATCGGGAAGTGGGTCAAAATGGAGTTGTAAAATTCCGTTACATTCATACATACATACATACATACATACATACAAGTCAAGCTAATATAAAGCGTGTAAAAATACGTTCAACTTTTGGTTTAAAAACTGAACACCCTCCCCCATATCCACCCCCTTAATTTTTGCTAATGTTGTTTTTACAAAGCTACAGTCGACACCATTTAACTGATCTCCATTAAAGTTGGCATATACATTTAATTTTTCATGGAGAATGTTCTTGAACAAAAAAATTAAATAAAAATCATCCCTCTATCCCTTTACACCCCTTAATTTTTATACAAACACACATTTTTTATCCGATTTCGATGGAACTTTGGATATGTATAGTCAAAAATAAAGAGAAAAATACTCTCAACTTGAGGTTTGAAAAAAATTAACTCCTTTCCCCGTAACCACCCCATTAATTTTTGCAAATGTTCTTTATCCAAAGCTATAGTCAACACTATTTAACTGATCTCCACTAATGTTGGCATACACATGTAATGTTTCATGAAGAAAGTCACTGACAAAAAAATAACATAAAAAACCACCCCATCTCCCCCTGTACACCCCTTAATTTTATAGAAAGCTACATTTATTATTTGATTTTGATTAAACTTTGCACATGTAAACTTTAAAGCAAAGATAAAAATCCTTTCACCATTTGGTTTACCAAAGCTCAACCACTCACCTTTCTTCCATCCCCTTAATTTTCTCAATGTTTTTTATAAAAATCTACAGTCGCCAAATTTTGACCAATTACCATGAAAGTTAGTGCTTATCTGTATTTTTTCACGAAGCATGTTTCTGACAAAAAATAAAATAAAAATACCACCCCTCGCCCCATTAAACTGCTTAATTTTTATACAAACCCACAGTTTTTATCCGGTTTTGATAGAACTTAGCACACTTTTACTATAAAACGAAGAGAAAAATAATGTCAACTACTGGTGTGCAAAACTGAACCCCTCTCCCAGCTTCCACCCCCTTGATTTGTTCAATTTTCTTTTTAAAAGTTTTAGTCGTCACCATTGACTGATCTTCAGTAAAGTTGGCACATATATGTATTTTTAATGGAGAAGATTTCTGACTAAAAAATACAAAAACTACCCTAGCTTCCCTTTTACATACCTTAATTTTTGTACAAACCCACATTTTAATCCAATTTCGGTGGAACTTCGCATGCGTATACTTTAAAACAAATAGAAAAAGAAAAATACTGTCCACTTTACTTACACAAAAACGCAAACCCTATCCCCCTTTCTACCCCTTTAATTAATGTCAATGTTCTTTATAGGAAACTACAGTTTCTATCTGATCTTGAAGGACGTATGCACATGTGTACTTCAAAGCAAACAGAAATATTTACATTTGGTTTAGAGAAGCCAACCCCTCTCCCCCTTTCCATACCCTTTATCTACACAAAACTACAGTTTCTATCCGATTCTGAAGGAAATTTGCACATGTATACTTTGAAACATACAGAACAATTGTGTTTAAATTAGGTTGCAGAAGCCCAACCCCTCTTCCCTTCTACCCACACCGCTCCTAATTTCCCATGTTCTTTATACATATACACAGCTTTTATCAGATTTTTATGGAACACTGCACATGTATACTTAAAAATCAAATAGAAACATAAAGTCTACATTTTGTTTACAAAACCCAACTGTTCACTGCCTTACCTCATTTAATTTTTGCAAATAGTCTTTGCACAAAGCTATAGTTTTTATCTGGTATCGATGGAACTTTGCACATGTATACTTACAACAAAGAGAATATTACTGTCCATACTAGCTTTACAAAAACCAAACTGCTCTTCGCCTCCACACCCCTTCATTGTTTTTTATACATATCTACAGTTTTTATCTGACTTCAATAGAAATTTACACACGTATACTTTAAATAAATCAGAAAAGACAGTCTACATTTGGTATAGAAAAGTCCAATCCCTCTTCCCCTTTACCCCCACTTCTTTTAATTTCCGATGTTCTTTACAAAAATCCTCAGTTTTAAATCCTGTCAAAATCAATTAAGCTATTTTTAAGTCGTGGCAGAATATCTACTATATAATTTCGTTAGGTCATCCACTCACCTCGATAGTTATTGGCTGACAAAGACATATATACATAATTAAAACAAGCGCTTTAACCACTGAGCTACCAGCAAGTTCGCAAAATGAGAACTGTTGCGGCATATGTAAAATACAAAACAAACTATAATGCCACTAAAAATTTTAAAATAAAATAATTCTTTAAAAAAAATAAATACCGCCTTAAAAAAAACCACACTAAAAATTTTAAAATAACTTCATACCTTGCTTAGAAGAAAATAAATCTAAATGAACAATATTTTACATTACTGTTATAGAAATTTTTACTTTAATTAGTTATTTTTGGAGTTGGTGCCAGCCAAAACAAGAAAAACGAAAAGCTAAAAACGATAATGAATAACAAAAAAAAAAAAAAAAAAAAAAAAAAAAAAAAAAAATGTTACTACTTACCTGCATCTAATGCCAGAAACATTATACAACAAAACTGAAACATACAGATGATACGCCGATATTATACGAACTGTAAATTGCTTACTACATGATGCAGCCTACCAACTGGCGCTGTAGGCAAGAGATATGCCTGGACGACCAACGAGGCCGAGCCACAGATTAAAATAATGTTAATTCGTTTCCCTAAGCTGTCCACCGTAATAACAAAATCTGCCTGAAGACATTCTGTAAAATATTTGGAATGCTTATCGTAAAACCTGTTTGGCCTCAAACACCAAATAAAGTTCAATAATTCGATCTTCGCGATGTGACAGCTGGCTCCGACTCCAAAAATAACTAATTAAAGTAAAAATTTCTATACAGTAATGTAAAATATTGTTCATTTAGATTTACTTTCTTCTAAGCATGGTATGAAGTTATTTTAAAATTTTTAGTGGGCTTCTTTTGAAGGCGATATTTATGTTTTCTTAAACAGTTATTTTATTATTTCGGTGTAATTTCGCTAAAGTTAACATTTTCTTCACTTTGAGAGATATTCAAGAAAATAACTACTAAAGAAAGGATGTAAATCTTCTAGCTAGAAAACCCTGTTATAAAGTTTTAAGACATTGAAAGTGAAAAGCCGGCACGAAAGTTTCAACACGCAATTACACACTTTATATTCGAGGAGTAGCACTTTGGAAAAAGATAGAAAGTCAGTTTATAAGTAGAAAGAAACTTAATTTTTGCTTATACATATATTAAAGTTTAGAGAAGTTCAATAAAGTTTAAAGGTTTTCTAGTAATATATAGTAACTTCAGACACATGGGAAAGGTAAAATTAACAATTTGAGGTAATTACATAAATTCAATGGAAGAAATTGTATTCAAAATAAAGATTATTCAGATACAAAGATATTCCAGCAAGTTTCTTTTAAATTAACGAAGTCATCGGGTTAAGATAAAAGAAAATAAATTTTGACGGCAACGAGACTTTATTAAATGGCCAAACAGATAGCCTTCAAGGGAACAATATTTCAGAAATTCATAATAAATCGGAGAGAAATTCGTTCATTTGTCAATTTGGAATATGTAGAATCATTTAAAGTAGGTTTTACAGATATCAGAAAGGTATTAGCGTGTTTGAAGTTGGCAATTGCGTCATGCTTCATATTTTTTCTGTTAGAAAATAGTAAACATGGTTTGCTTAGTATCAAATAAAAGAGTAATCAATTAGAAGTAAAATAAAAGGCTTTGTAGCTGCAAAATTGTAGAAGTTATTAACAAGTTTTGGAATTCAGGAAACAATTTTTTACGGCCAAACTATTAAAGCTACGAGATATTTTATACGGATCAAAATTAACACTTTTTAATAAACCTAGCTACTGTCAAAATTTCAGAGCAATGGAATTATTTTAAGTAATCATATGGATGATGAAATCTTCAAGCTTTAAGGTTGACATTTGATCAAATCGTGGGACGGATTTAGTGAGAAACCGGAAAAAGTCGTGTTCCCACGGGCTTTTCTATATATATAGTAGCCATAAGCGTTCTTCCCCCCCCCCCCCCCCCGTCTTCCAGATTCAGTTAGAGCGTGACGCTAATTGGGCGCGCAGTGGGGCTGATGTAGATTTCGGGCGAGCATGTGGAACTTTGAGTTTAACGTGTGACGAAATTAGAACACCTCATGTGACTGTAAATTCAGTTGGTCTGTCTCGACTGTGTTAATCGTTCCTGAAAGAAAATTCTTTGGTGATGATTTTCGATGCCATAAGTTTTTGACTTTATAAAATTTGGAAAGAATATATGGTTCAAAAGTTTAAATTTCAACAGTGTCTTTCAACGACTACATACCTTTCCTCATTTGGGGTTAGATCAAGTTAGGTGGTGGCCGAGTTTCAGTAAAGCACAAACTGTACATCCTGAGGCAACAACACAAAGTTACAGTTAGGACAGATCGGTTTAGCATTAATCCCGATGCTGATCCTATCGCCTTGCACCCTGTGATCCCCCTGCCACTATAATATTTTTCATAAATCCATCTTTAGTCTCCCTGTTTGCTGCTGTTAATTCATTGTTTAGTTGTTTCAAGGTTTCCCTACTTCCTTGTTGGATGTTGACTTTGTTGTGTTCTCTTCTTACCAACTTCTTCAGCCTTCTTACCTTCGTATTATGGTCAGCAGTTTTTGAAATTTTCTTTATTTTTGCTTTGGAATAAATATATCTTCCCTTCTTCTAATTGTCTCCTTGAACTCTTCCGAGCCCCTTTCCACTATACTGGCGCTCTTCTTTCATATACTGAGTCTTTCTTTGACATATCTTTTTGGTTCAATGACATGTGAATTTTTGTATCTATAACGACGTTCTCCTTTGCTCATTGGTTTACTAAACATCAGTCACCACTGCTTCATGATTGCTTATTCCTTCTGTAACCCGAGACCCTGCAAAATTGTCATCAGCCTTTATTAAGAAGATTTACAATTGTTTGTTCAGCTTAATTCTATTTCGCGATACCACTTCGCCAATAGTACTACAAATTTAATACTAATCTCTTGAAATGTTCGTTAATTTCTTTGTTGTGTTCTTGACATTTTAGCTTCTATCCGATTCAATACAATACATTCATTTTCAATAGGTCCAAATATAAGAGACTGGCTCTGTGGGATGTGGAAAGTTGACAATTTGAAATATACAATTGTATAATAAATTAGAAACATACACCAGAAGATGTACAGTCACTGCATTCATAGTACGTTATTACATCAACTTCATTTACACAAACCACTGGCAATAATTTTCTAGATATCTTAGAAATTAATTCTTCGATAGAACAGAAGGAGTTGTCAATTAGATATTCTTTTAATTTGTTCCTGAATTAATTCTGTTAGACATTTAAGATATGCTGGGAGCTTATTGAAGATATGTATGCCTGAATATCGGATCCCTTTTTGAACAAATGATAACTACTTATAATTCTTGTGAAGCTTATTTTTACTTGTAGTGCCATAGTGGGGCATTTGTTTCAAACAAAGTAAAATTTGTGTCTACAAAAGATGTTAATATGCATAATACTGAGGCACCAATGTTAAAATCCCTAACTTGTTTAACAGCTCTCTGAATGAAGTTCTACTGCTAACCCCACACAAAATTCTTATAAATCGCTTTGTTTCTATAAGTACAATTGCCTCAGAATATTTTTCCATATGACATTAAGGAGTGAAAAATAAACTAGTTTTTTCATACGGAGATCACATATAGCTGAAATTGTACGAATTGCAGAAGTGGCTGCAACCGGTCGCTTCACTAAGTCAGAGACACGAACCTTTTAATTTAAATTATGCTCAATATGCAAACCTAAAAATTTCACACACCCTCCCTCTTGAATGTACTCGCCTGTATATTTTATGACTAGATCTGGTGTTAATCTGTGCGATTTACTGAATTGGATTTATTAAGTTTTATCAAAGTTTAAAGACAAGTCACTAGCTGTAAACCATTTATTAATAAATTCCGGGGGGGGGGACCTAGGGGGCTCAAGCCCCCCAAAAGGTTCTAGTCCACCCCAACATTGTAATTTTGTAGACTTTTTTTTTTAGCTCTATAGATTTGAGGCCCCAGGGGACTATAAAAACTACCCCTTGCCCGAATCAAGCCCCACCCCCCAAAAAATCCTAAATCCACTCTGGGCAAGCCCTCCCCAACCAAAATCCACTTAAGCCAAGCCCCCCCCCCAAAGTGAAGTCCGCTCAAGCCCCTCCCAAACCAAAATCCTGGATCCATCCTGCGTTCTGTGCATAAATCTGGAATATCTTTAATTCCTATGCTTGTGTCAGATGCAAATTGGAGTTTTTAGATGTAATACAGTGTAGATCATTTATATTTTAAAATCAATTGATGCCTCAATACAGAACCCTGAGGTATTCCATATCTGAGTCACAAAAACATTTACTTGGTTTTAATTAAATATGTTCCCAATGATCCAGGCCACATTTCAATTAATCCATAACCGCAAGGAGGTAAACAAAGTTTAGTTCAATAAGATCCCTGTACTGACAATGGTACTGACAACAAGCACTTATAGCAATCTTTAAACCATTTGGTCCCCTTGTATTCTGTTCTACTATTTTTGTAAAGCCTCCTTCACCCATTAACATATTTGGAAATCTCTGTTTCTTGTATTATTTATCTTAATTTCCTGCCAGTCGCCACATGGTAGATTCCAGTCCCCACCAATAATGACCATTCTATTATCTCTTCTGTCAAAAAGACAGTGCCGGATCTATTGGTAAGGGGCGGTAAATAATGGCAAATTCGTGTACCGGCGTCCTATTCTTTAGCTCTACAGCCCTGAACGGCAACCATCAAGGGGGTGGCAAAATCGAACAGAGCTATACCGCCCCGGGTGGAAAATTCATATCTGAAGTGGAGGCAATCACAAGTTTTTGCCCTGTCTAGGAGAATTCGTCACTGTAGACAGGAGAAGGATTTGAAAAAAATCAGTACAGTACTAAACACATTCATTTTATATGGGTCCCAATTTACGAATTCGTCTCTGGCGGGATATTTTGATGCTGGTATTTATTTATTGGGTCCTTAGCATCATATATATAGCATAAATGATTTGGTAAGGTATTGTGTAAAAACGATCAGTGACTTTCTATCAAGCAGCGGAAGAATGATATGAATTCAAAATTGTACTTTGATGTAAGTAGAAATTTATGCAAATGACCATGACATAATTTCCATACAATGAATTACAATTATGATCATAATAAAAGTGGCTATATCATGGAGGAAAGATATATCTTTTAACTAGTAAGTTTCATAAGATAATTGGGAGATCAAAAGGTATTCACTGGGTTCAGACCATTTCCCAATACACATAAGTGTTGGTATTGAAACAAGATTGCCTAAAAGATATTACTCCAATAGCCAATGGAAAATCCAGGAAGCCTCGTGGTCAACTTACGGTTCTGTTATTTCAGAGGAAATAGACAAACTGGACCCAAATTTAACAATAAGGGAAAGATATAATGCTCTGATCTCAGCAATCAATGAAGCTGCTATCAAGTCAATCCCTCGCCGTAAAACAGCTGGTTTATGTAGAAAACCTAAAGTTTTTTGGTGGAATACAGAGTGTTCGAAAACGGTGGCGAAACGCAGACTAGCCTGAATAGATATCGGAAAGAGCAGACTCTTGAACGATTCCTGGAGTTTAAACGTGAGGATGCTCGGACAAAAAAGTTTTTAAAGCATCGAAAAAAGGAGGAATGGGTAAAATACTGCAACAGCCTGAATAAAGACGCCAGTCTTTCCGATGTTTGGAAGAAAGTCCGATCTTTAAAAAAATTAAGTGTAGCTGAACCCTTCGACACTGATCCGGTCTGGCTGGAAGACTTCGTTGACAGAATAGCACCATCCTCTTGTTTGAACGCCCCTTGGAAACGTCCTGAAGCTGAAGATTACTCACACCCTATCATGACACCTTTCACCATCCTGGAATTACAAAACGCACTCGCTACAACCAAGAATACATCCCCGGGAATAGACAACATCCATTATGCAATGCTAAAAAATCTCCCTTTAAAAGCACTGGATTTACTTCTTAGCACCTTTAACGAAATATGGACAAGGAATTGCTTAATGGTAGAATGGACAACCCAGTTAATACTCCCAGTTTTAAAATCTGGTAAAAATCCTTTACACCATTCTTCATATAGACCAATTGCTCTATCGTCGTGTGTGGGGAAGACCCTGGAGAAACTAGTTAAGAATCGTCTCGAATGGTGGCTGGAAGCTAATGACTTGATGCCTCAGACTCAATTTGGTTTTCGTAAAGGGAGAGGAGCAATGGATAATCTAAGTACACTAGTAACGGACATCTTCACCTCTTTCAAAAGGAGATACTTTACGGTCTCCTTGTTTTTAGATATCCACTCAGCTTATGACAACGTACAAATTCCTATTTTATTAAAAAAATTAAGTAGACTAGGATTGCCAGAAGTTTTTATATATGGCATAAGCAAATTCCTGTTGGAAAGAACGGTCTTTGTGCGATATGGGGATCAAATTATTGGACCAAGAATACTTACTACTGGATTACCCCAAGGTGCCATACTCAGTCCGCTACTATATATCCTCTATACATGGGATCTGGAAAGAGTAATAGGTCCTAACACCCGAATCCTTCAGTACGCAGACGACATCTGTATATACTCTTTGGCGGTCTCATTGGAGATGGCTTTAAATAACCTATCTGCAACCATGATAGAAATAGACAAATGGCTGAAATCAAATGGACTTCAAATTTCAACACAGAAATCTTCCGTTGTTATATTCACCAGAAAACGGATAGAACTCAATGTGGTCAAAATAGTTAGGCTAGGGAACTACTCATTTTCAGTGAAATCTAACGTAAGATTCCTGGGATTGTTGATGGATGCCAAACTCAGTTGGAAACCGCACATTAATCAAATAATTAACTCTTGTAATCAAGCGCAGAACATTATTCGATCTTTGACACGCGTTTGGTGGGGTGCAAATCCCAGTATACTTTTGATGATCTACAGAGCGCTAATTAGATCCAAAATTGACTATGGATGCATTCTGTACAACAGTGCAAGCTCCGGAATCCTGTCCAGGTTAGACAAGCTACAATATAGTTGTATTCGCACCTGTCTTGGGGCCATGACATCTACTCCCACCAACGCTCTATTGGTGGAAGCCCGGGAGATGCCTCTGCATATTAGAAGACAGTTGCTGTCCGACAAATTCATTGTTGAGAGGTTAGCATACCGGAACCACCCAACTATTTTTAAATGTAAAGAGCTAAGTAGCTTGTGGAATAATAGAGGAAGATCGCGACTCTCAGAGATCTATTACAGCTACACGGAGTGGGAAGAACAAACGGACAGAATAATTCCAACAAAGCTATTTCCACCATACGAATACCATTCCATCTTCAGTATGATTCAACTTCCGGTATTTTATATCACTCTTGAGGATAAGCAATACCCAAACCTCAGTATATTAGTACAGAAGTATCTTACAGAAAACTGGAATAACACCGTGCATATATATACGGATGGATCTAAAACTGCCCCAGGAAGTAACGTAGGATGTGCCTTTTTCTGCCCCTGCACCAAGTATCAAGGAATGTATAAACTTCCATCAACTACATCTATATACACTGCAGAAGCATTAGCTATTTTAGAGGCAGTCAGGTATTGCTCAACACTAACAGAGAGGAAGTTTCTCATCATCTCAGATTCTAAGAGCGTGTTGAACTCTATTCAAACCAAATATTGGGGCAAGAGAACTAATCAGATTATAGTAAATATAGTTCAACAGGTAGTAGAATGCTCAAGAAGAAACAGAGCAATCAATTTCCTCTGGGTGAAGGCGCATGCAGGGGTGGTCTTTAACGAAAAAGTAGATGAGTTGGCAAAGCAAGCAGCTAGAATAGGTGTCGCCCTCAAAACTCGGTTACCATATACGGACTATCTACCACAAATAAAAATCAAGGTAATGAACAAATGGCAGAGTGAATGGGACATCAGTAGAAAAACAAGGGGACAATACTATGGCAATATCCAGCCCAGAATTCCTACCCGTCCCTGGTTTTCCAGCTCCTTGGAACATAGGGGGGTTATCACCACGATAATTAGAATACGTTTCAATCACGGTATATTCGCACAGCACCTACATCGTCTAACCATCATAAATTCAGATATCTGTGAATATTGCAATACGGAAGTAGGTGACACAAACCATATATTTTTCGCTTGTCCAAGATATACAGCCCACAGACCTAAATTCTTGAAAGATCTTAACAACTTTGGTATACCTTTTCCAACAAGTATTTCTTGTCTGTTGCATGGCAACAATGTGATTGTATATAAATTGTTAGCCAGTTTTATAAAAGCAACAAACATTAAGATTTAGGCAAATAAGTCCTTTTTATAATGTGTTAATTCCTGTATATAAATAATAATTTAATGTGTATATAAAAATCTCCTTTATATTTTAATTATACTGTAATTATTGTTTGTGCACTGTTGGTACAGAGTCCTCTATTTAATTGTTTTACTAATCCTTCATTTTGTAAACATGCATGTATTTTTTTGAGAAATATTCCAGCTGATGTGAAATTACTAGTTTATTATAATTATCCTGTAAATTTGTTTATCTGTACAATGCTTTACTCATTTGTACCAAGCCAATTATCTGTATAAATAGCTGATGGCTGTATAGTGCCATTTGGCGCTTCAGGCCAAATAAAATAAAAAAATAAAAAAAATGGTAAGTTTATCTCTTAATTGGCAACACCTGTGGAAATACAATTGAGTATCTCTGACAATGTTTAAATTTGAAATTCTTATGTTTCGAATTTTTGCGCTAGGTTTCTTGTCTTCAGTAGGTTTGGTTGTTTTGTGTAAAAGTGTGTGTTTGGGAATTAGGAAAGCAATTATCTCTTTGTTAAACTGGATAACTATGTCTAGCGAGCATAACACTGCAAGTGAGGTACTGTTTCATTTTATGAATGGTTTGAAAGATGTATAATATTAATAACGCGTAGTCGTGTCCTTATGGTAGAATTTATTTGTTCTTATATTGTATTTCATTTGCATATTACAATTGTTTTGCTGATTCTATTCTTCCACCTGAGAGCAGTATTTTTTAATTTTTTAAAACAAATTTGGGTCTACTGGAGATTGCAATTCCGGACAAAAACATTCAGTAAAGACGTCATAATACTGCTGTAGTCAATCGCAAGATGTATTATTTTCAAGCAGTTATCCTGTTGTAATACAGCCTGCACCATTATTTTCAACTAGAAAAAGTTGTAATACAGCCTGGACCAGCAAGAAACCGTTAAATGTACTTCTGAAAGTATTTCTAGCGGAGTTTGACCACTGCAAAATTATGACGCAAACTCTTGGCAGAATCGTTATATACAGTAATCCAGAAAATTTATAGTTTACATTTTATTGTAGGCTGCATTTCGTTGGCCCTTTATTCGAAATTGGTTTGCTTCTTTTGATAAATATCAAGAGGTGGTACCACAAATTCATCGTGAAATGACAGCAAAAACCATTAAATGTCAATTTGTTATACCAGTAGGCCTACATCATGCAGATCAGTTTTCATTGAATTAGTATAGGGCTATCTCCTTTACTAAAAGATAGCATAATATTTTTTCGTTACCCAGGTCGTTGAGATAAAAATAGAAGCTGTACAATTTTCAGAAATTTTCTTTTTTAGTGTGATTAGCATTTGAGTTTAAGCCTCTCACAATTCACTTCTATAACAATGAAAAAATTACCTTTCTGAAACGTGTGGATATTTAAAATGTGGTCACTGTAAAAGTTGTTTGGAATTAATTTATCTAAGCCAAATCTATTTTGTTATAAAGTTTGAATTTTACTGGAACTTTACTAAGCCTGGTGGTAGAGCCTAGCTTTTGGTAGTTCACAGGTTCAGTCCCAAACTGGCAATTCAGGTTTTTCAGAATTACTTCAGGTGAATGCTGAGGCGGTTTCCTTAAAAGGCCATAACTGAATTCTTTCCCGTTTCTTTTTTCCTTTCTTTCTCCATCATGACATTAATATGCCACAATTCTGAAACAAAACGAAAACATTTTTCACCTCATATTTTATTCATATCATTCAATTGTTGCCCAGTATCATGATTTTTATGTCAACAGAACTATGTCATCAGCAAATTGCAACTTGCAATGTGGTGGCACATTTAAATTTTGATTTTACTTCCGTGATTGCTTCATTTACTTAGGCCCTAAACCTTTTGTGAACTGATAAGAGTGGATAGTTGAGACACAACTTTTAGCTGTCATTATATCCATAAATGCTGTTACCCTGCATCTATTGGAACATTCTAACCTGGTGGCCATACAGATTTATGGGTTTAATTCTAGATGTGGATACCACTGCCTCGCGACTGTTAATGTGACGTCACGTTCACGTACAGTCATCTGCGTAATATACGTGTTATTACTTGTCGAAGTTAACAGCAGATAATTTATTATTGAAATGCGAGCTTCACCTGAAACATTGAACATCCGGTTGTGTTATCGGACATCTGCGGCCGCTTACCAGCGGCCGCCTGCCTCTGATCTACCTTCAGGATATCAGTTTATGTTGATATTGTATAGCTTTAAATTATTGTGACCGAGCGTAGCGAGGGCACAATACAATAATAAATGATGACTGTACGTGAACGTGACGTCACGATGACGTCACGTTAACAGTCGCGAGGCAGCGGTATCCCATCTAGAATTAAACCGATTTATGAACTTAATTATATCTGTAATAGCATATTGCACCCAGTTAGTGCAAGGACAGAAGCATCTTAGGTCATCATATTATAACCATTTGGTAAATAAAAACCCTGAAAGAAGATATGGAGAATGGCTAATGTTAATTAAGAAAGGGAAAAAAAGAGATTTTAAAGCAGGGGGGAAACAGAGATGGCTGCAAGTGAGTTGCACACAATCAACAAAACTTAAGAATTTGAAAATGTTTTTTTTACAAAAAAGAAAGAAGAAGAAGAAAGAAAATCTTAATTAAACACTCATTTAACTTATTTAAGCACACATCTGCAATTTTTCTGGTTAAATTTTGACAAAATTTATTCTTCAATATTAAAAGTGGGAAATTTAAGAATATTTTTCGGAGCCAGGGTGGGGCATACCATGCCCATATGCACATTATAAACAAAATGATTCGATGAATCATTACCAAATTATATGACTTTGTAAGAACTCTGGGTTGAGTGTTTATACATTGTAATGAACAATGTAAGTAATTAAATGACCACTTTTAAGTATGCTGAATTTTATTGAGATAATGATGATGAGGGTGCCCAGATATGCTAAAGGCTCCATCTGAAACATCTGTGTGACATGAGGAAATTGAAAATTTAGGAGAAACTGTTATGACTTATTCATATTATTTCAGGATAATGGCGTAAAATGCAGTCAACTTCACAGAAAATATAGAGTATGTGCGCTCTACACTCATGGAGGAAGGAAATTTATGGAGACGACGTAAGAGACCTTCACCACGCATTGAAGTGAAGCAGGGCGGAGGAGTAGTGGGGGGGGCATGGCCGGAGTGGAGGGGGCATGGCCGCTTCCATACAGACACGGCGAATATGTACAAAAACCGCAAGGGGACTCTAGGATAAACGTGACGCTGCAATCTGGTGATGGATTATTATGTAACTTGATATGACAAATAAAAAATGAAGAATAATTTTTTTTGATATCCTGCTTAGTTTTCGAGATATTCTGTCCCAAATGTAAAATGGTTTTGGTTGAAATTCAGAAGAAAAAATTGGTCAAAAGTCAAATTTGATGATGGATTCTTATTTAAAAACACGAGACAAATGAAAAATAAATAATAAAATTTTTTGATATCTCACCTAGTTCTAGAGATATACTGTATCAAAAGTGAGGTGTCTTTAGTTGAAATGGAGAAGAAAAATTTCGCAAAAGTCAAATTTAATGATCGATTCTTATGTAACACGACGAGACAAATCGAAATTAAACAATAAAATTTTTCGATATCTTGCTTAGTTTTCGGGATATACTGGGAACATCGCAATTGTTTGGAAGCGCAATATCGCCACTGCACATGCGGGAGCCTGCTTCACCAATTTAACGTCACTTCTCCTCCATATATTTCCTTCCTCCATGTCTACACTATGCAGCCCCAGATTGTATACTCTCTATATAAGATCTTTGTTGGTTGGAAGGATTGTACTTGATGACATTCTCTTAAAACTGATATCCAACATGAGAGTTGTAAGAATAATCTTGGAGAAATACATATATAAGGTCAAATGGGGTCATGTGATGCAAAAATTATATTAATTACTGTAAAAAATTTAAAAAAGACATTTTCTATGAAATATATTGAACAATTGATAGCCATAATAGATTACTGCAAAATAAAACATTAATTGGGTAAAAACATAAAAGTGCAGTCACCGTTTTTTCAACCAAAAAACTTTTCCACTTTGCTTGAAAACTTTTGCTGTGTAATCTCTATTATTAAACCAAGACACTTCTGGATGGTTGATCCTTATTTGGGAAGGATTGTGAAGTCTTTCTGTATTAAAAGACTTGACACATGTATTCTGTGCCATGAAATATGTGCTCTCAAATCTATGTGGCTAAATGTTACAAAATTTGAAAAATCTCGCATAATTATTTTTTACACATGTATTATTGTTACTAGATATAGTATAATGTGAGAGTGATTAAAAAATAAGTGAAATTGACTTTCCGAACGAGGACAGGGCTGCTTAAGGATGTATTATGACAGAAAAAAATGTTGACATACTGGAGGGTAATAACAAGAACACTTAGAATTTGAATAACTAATTAGGAATAGTAATGAGACTGAACCTGATTAAAAAATGTGCAAACTCAGATAATTGATTTGATTGTATCATTTCAAACTAAGAAGAGTGTTCTTTATTTTGTTGGACAACTTACGAACATTTTAGCTGACAATCTTAAGCCAATTGCACAAGAATGAAAGAAAAATTTGGAAACAAATTGTGTTTTTTTTTTCCCCGTATTGAATGAGTCAAATGTTTCTTTCAGTGACAGATAAGGAAAAATTATGTTAGTCTAATCCTGGATGTAAGTGACGTTTGACTTTTCACTCGTCTTTTAACAGTCATAATATTCAATAATTGTACTGACAAAGATACTAAAAATATTAGTAGGCCTTCATAGGAATTGTTGCTAAATACAATAATACTGCAAAGAAATGGATAAATAATAGTGGAATAGTGTATACTTCGAAACATTGTTGAACTGATATGGAAATTGATATCAGTTAAGGGAGAATCTCTTATATTCTACCCTATATTAACATGGGTTTTTCATAAATAATAAGATAGAAAAAGTTGGTTGAATTTATGTTCGTGCATATTAAATTTTTCTGTTGACTTATTTCATTAAAATTATTGTTAAATAAATTTTATATTTACTTAAGTTATTTTCTGTGTCGAAAACAATCCACCATAGCTCTGAGACTACTGCAGAGAAAAAATACTGATTATACATTAGACCCTGTGTGTTTCACTATAGCATCCCCACATTTCGAGTGTTAATATCAACTGGGATAGAAAGGTGTATCTTAGCCGCATCAAGTGAGGCTAATATGATACAAAGTTATTTTTTTATGTTGTTGAAGCTACAAATTATATTCTCTTCAGTACCTTAAACAAGTTAGGTATTTAAAAGTACATCTCTGTATATTTTATTTGAGTTTGTTTCAGATGGTATGGAGTTAAAGTGAGAAGTTCAAATTTTTGTACAATATTAGCCCCGGTTGATCCTATATATCGGGGGTGGCCAGCCCACGGGCCACATGCGGCCCGCCAACTACATTTTTCTGGCCCGCAAGATTCATCACACTTTTACAACATGTTTATTTTATAATGGCAAAAATAGTGAATGTATTAATAAAAATTATTTGTGCCTCTATTTATTTACTTTTAGTGGTATATATTTCTTTACAGTGCGCGTTTAGTGTCATTATTGTTATTATATTTACATGTAAGAATAATAGTTAAGACAATAATAATAACTCACATTTTAATTTTTCTCTCCAAAAAAACATATATAGTAGGACTAAGTCTGCGGCATGTGGAGTTGTAATGCATTTACAAAATGGCCCACAGGACCATTTGGGTTGGTCACCTCTGTTATATATACCGAGTGGATCATGCAGTGACAGTGTTTATTAGGACATATGATGTAGACTTGTTGGAACACAACCATTAGTCATGTAAATACTATGTTTAAGGAAAGTTGTACTTGTAGTTGGTTAATATTTGTAATCAATCATAACGTTATTAAAACTAGTTTGGAAATTGGTGGAGAACTTTATGCTCTATTTGATTCCCTGACCATTATAAATTTTTTAAAGATATATTATTTTAGTTTCTTTTTGATGACTATCTTCCCCGTGCTCCTTCCTCTTTTTCTACATAAAAAAAATCATGTGAAGATTGTACTGCATCCAGTGAATGATGAGTAAATCTTATATATATATATGATGTTTGTCCGGGATGAACTCCGAAACTACTAAACCAATTTTGATGAAATTTGTCTTAATGTGTGTAATTTGGTCCAACTTAAAATATATCTCAATTATTGACCACAATATTTATTATTGCGAATTAAACATTTGTAAATTCCATAAGTTTCTAACAGATGGTAGTGTGTTAATTTATCGTCTCAGGTTGGGTAACCATCCAGTAGATAGCATTGTTTCGATTTATTTATGCTACAGTTTATTCCAAGCCATCATAAGTTTCTAACAGATGGCTGTGTGTTAATATATCGAACCATCCAGTAGATGGCATTGTGTTTAGATATATTTATGCTAAAGTCTGTTCCACGCCATATGTGCGTTTCTTGAATTTTAATTGTGCTGTGAAGTGTGTTATAATTATACTATATTGTTGTGCATCGTTTGTGTGTTATTATACGTAATGACAAAGTAATTACACATATGAATATAAAATTGAAGAAAACTTCACGATAAATTCAAAAACGTGCAAGTATTTCTTGCTTGCTTCTCATTTTTCTTCTTTTCATTATAACTCTCCAGTACTCCTTCATTATTTCACTGTATTTTCTCTTTCTCTCCTCTCTACCTTGGAATACTGCCATATTCGAAATCTACTTTCTAATATTTTTGCTTTCCATACTGTTCACTGATATTATTTTGTACAGCAACGCGTGACTTGGAGAGTGTGTTCACAGATATATCAAGTAATTACTTAGATCAGTGATGTCAAAGATACGGCCCGAGGGCTGCATTCGGCCCCCAGGCCCTATCAATATGGCCCTCGATCACAATGTGACACAGAAAGAAGAATCATGTTTTTTTAGGGCTTTTAGACTTCACTCGATTGCTCTAAGGAAGTTTTAAAATGCACACACTACATTTATAAGTAATTTCAAGAGCAGCGCATGCCTAGACAAGCGAGAGAGATAGACAATAACGCCATCTCTTAGCATCAAGCGGAATCTTCCATGCGCTTCGAGTCTAGACTAGAACCTTCCTTCTCGATATAAATGGCGTGCGTCGGCGCGACCTGAGTCAGTTGAGTCGATTGTGAAGGTATTGTGCATTTGTTTGTGTCGTGCGCGTGCGATATCCCTAATTGTTGTGTCGAGTTCCATAATTTTTATGATTTTGGCATAATGTCACAAAAACGTAAACTTGATAGTAGGTGCAAAGTTTTTCAGTCTAAATGGGAAATTGCATATTTTTTCATAGAATGGAAAGGTAAACCACTGTGTTTGATTTGTAATCAAACAGTTGCTGTTTGTAAGGAGTTTAACTTGAAGAGACACTATGATACGAATCATAAATCAAAATTCGATTGTTGCACTGAAAAAATAAGAATGGACACATTGTCATCTTTAAAAACTAAACTTCCAGGTCAACAATCGATGTTTACTAAAGCTAATACTGAGAGCGAAGATGCCCTGAAATCAAGTTTTATTATTGCATTAGAAATCGCAAAGAGATCAAAACCTTTCACTGATGGTGATTTTATTAAAGACTGTATGTTGAAAGTTGCCGATGTTTCATCTCCATCTGAAAAGTCAATAATTCAAAATATTTCGCTGTCAAGAAACACTGTTGCTTCAAGAATAAATGATTTATCTCAAAATTTGGTTCTTCAGTTGAAGGAGAAAATTGAGGACTTTACAAACTTTTCACTGGCTGTTGACGAGAACACTGATACTGTTGATACGGTTCAACTTGCTGTTTTTATACGAGGTATTAACAGTAACTTTGAAATAACTGAAGAACTATTAAAGTGCGTTCCATTGACAGGTACTACAACAGCAAATGATATTTATTCTGCAATTGCGCATTTGATAGCAGAATATGAACTCGACTGGGATATACTTAGCAGTACAACTACTGATGGTGCTCCTGCCATGGCTGGCAAACATTCGGGCGTTGTAACTAAATTAAAACAGAAAACATCAGGGAATTTTGTGGGATTTCACTGGATAGTTCATCAGGAATCATTGGCATCCAAACATTTAAAAATGGACCATGTCATGCAACCTATAATTAAAATAGTAAATTTTATAAGGAGCAGAGGACTAAATGACCTACAGTTCAGGCAGTTTTTACAAGATTTGGATGAAAAGTTTTCTGATGTCCCTTATTTCACCGAAGTTCATTGACTCAGTCGAGGAGTAGTTTTAGAAAGATTTTTTGCATTATATGACCCTATTCAAGCTTTCGTGTTAGAAAAAGGCAACCCAATTGATTATGACAATGACTGGTGGGTTGACTGTGCCTTTTTGGTTAATATGAATAAACACTTAACTGATTTGAATGTAAAGTTACAGGGTAAAATCTGATTGTCACTCAAATGTATTCAAGCATTTGAAACAAAGTTGAGGCTGTGGGAAAATCGGGTAAAAATTCAAATTTTGAATCATTTCCCTCATTTAAAATCATTTGGCACAGTGAACCAAAAAAAATTGGATCAATGTTCTCAACTTCGGCAAAATCTGATCACAGAATTCAACAATAATTTTGAATACTACCACAAAATGAATGAAATTGAATTCCCAATTTTCAACAATCCATTCAATTTTGAAGCTTCACAGGCACCAGTTCACTTGCAAATGGAGTTGATAGATCTTCAGTCGGACAGTATTTTGAAAGAAAAATTCAAAGCGGTTAACGCTCTTACATTTTATAGACAATATTTCAAGAGTTTGGATAACTACCCGGAATTAAAAAAGCATGCAGCATGCATTCTGAGCATGTTTGGTACCACCTATTTATGTGAGCAGATGTTTTCCGTCATGAAAATAAATAACAAACATCGCACAAGACTTATGAATGAACATCTCCAATCAATTCTTAAAATAATGACAATATAATTGTAAGGACAGGGAAAATGACTCATCACTCACCAAAGTTGACGGCAGCGACGAGAGGAGAACATATATAAACACACAAATAAACTCAATATTTCGGTTAAACCTTAATCATGATGTAGAAAATGAGTCATGAGGCTCGGGAGGTGTGCACACGCCGAGGGTTGCTACATGACTAGGTGGATTATCAATATGGCGGTGGGGCTGAGATATTGTATATAAATACGCAGATGGTGGTAAAAAAAAAAAAAAAAAAAAAAAAAAAAATTAAATAAATGACAATAATGCTACTTCTAATTCTATTAATAATGAGTGATGCGTCAGGGAAGGAATTTTATCTGTGGTTGAGGCCAGGTGGGTGTCTGGTATCTAGGATGTTTTGGTAAGCAAGTTCCCATCTGCGAAGTTCTGAGGCGGCGGTAGTTACGGGGAAAACTCTGATTGCTCTCACAGTGAAACAGTCATTGAAGTTGTTGGAGTTGTGATAATTAGCATGTTCTGGTACGGGGAGATATAAATTGCGGGTGTGAACTGTTTGTCTGTGGCCATTCATTCTGGTCGAGAGTTGTTGTGTAGTCAGGCCTATGTAAGAACTCGTGCAATGGCGACAGGTTAGCTGGTATATGATGTGCGTAGTGGAGCATGTGGCATGTCCCGTGATGGGAAAGGTTTCCCCTGTGACAGGGTTGGAAAATGTAGTAGTGGGAGGATGCATGCTGCAGGTTTTGCAGCGGGGTCTATTACAGGGAAAAGATCCATAGGGTGCTTTTGGAGAGTCAGATGGAGGGTATTTGTGCACCAAGATGTTTTTGAGGTTAGGTGGTCTGCTGAAGCAAGTACGGGGGACAGTTGGCAGAATTTTTGGCAAGAGAGTGCGCATTTCTGGGAAGGACCGAAGGAAGTCATGCCCCTGTTGAAGGATTCGATTGATGGATTCGAGACCAGGCGAGAACTGGGTGAGAAAGACAGGGCTATGTTGGGATGCTAGAGGCGGCGGGAGGGAGTGGTTGCCTTGAGGGTGGGTGATTGCACGTGTGATTTGTTTATGTACAAGGTTTGCTGGATAGGAGTGGGAAATAAGGGCTTGGGATAGGTTTTGGGAATACTGGGAGAGGGATTCATCATCAGAACAGATACGTTTGCCACGGACAGCAAGGCTGTAGGGGAGAGAACGTTTGGTATGGAATGGGTGGCAGCTGTCAAAATGTAGATATTGCTGTAATGACAACAAATATGATATCTGACATCAATGAGCTTGTCAAAAACAAGAGAAATCAGGTATCTGGATCCTCAAGCTCAAAATAATTACCCTCTTTTATAACTTTGATATGATTTTTAACAACCGTATTTTATATACTATACAATTAAATAAATAAAATATTATAATATTTCAGTACATTTTTTTAATTTGAATCTGGCCCGACTACACATTCTAAATTTAATATACGGCCCTCTGCAAAATTGAGTTTGACACCTATGACTTAGATCATAATTGGCTCAGTAATCGTGCTATTTTGGCATCAAAAAAATGTTGAGGTCGACGAAATTAACTGTTGCCAGGTGATTAAATGTCTTTTAAATCAATAGACACTATTGTAGATGAAAATGAAGCCGTAAATTATCCAACTGAGTTTTAAATTCTTTGGATATAACAGGAATGCCACCACACAATCTTCGGTTAAAGATTGGTTCACCGATTATTCTTCTTCATAATTCGAATCCACCTAGACCATGAAATGGTACATGTTTGGTCATCAAACGGATCACCGGAAATGATCTTGAAGCAACTGTTTTGGCTGGAAAGTTTAAAGGAGAACTCGTCCTGTTGCCACGTATTCCAATGTTTCTGTCAGAATCTCAAATACCATTTCAAAGGCTTCAATTTTCGATTTGTTTGGTTTTCGCTATGACCATAAATAAGTCTCAAGGCCAAACAATGCCCATTTGCGTATTGGACTTGGTAGGTAGCTATGCTTGCTCATATGTGGGGAAACCATCAAATATATTTGTATTAGCAAAAGACAGGCTAACCAAAATATTGGGCACCACTTAGTGCTTAGATAAATTATAATTATAAATTGTAATAATTTAAAATAATGAAAATAATTGTTAAAAATCAACTTCATCTACCTCATTTATAAAACTGAAATTTAAATAAATAAATAAATAAATTTATTTTTAAAAGATATCATTTTTTTAATATATATTTTCAATTAAGTAATTTGTAATAAAATGTAAATTTTTTTATGTTCGTTTGTCGTTAATTTCAACTCTCCGAAACTCTTCACCAGTTACGTTTGAATTTTCAAATCAAATCAACTTGTCTATTTTAGTGAATATTAATTTGACCACATTAGGAAGTTTAGAATAACATTGATCCAACGTAGGTACTATAACTACTGAGTCACAGCAAAGCGTGACCGGATCAGCTAGTTGTTATACAAAAATAAGCAAAGTCTTGGAAAAATACCTTATCACTTGTGAAGGAATAAAATGTAATGACCGAAGAATCTTTTTCATATTGCAGAAAATCCTTTATTCTAATTTATGATTTTTAATTTTGTCACAGGACTTGAAACAAGAGTTGCATCAGATGCGCTCAAAAATGTTAATAGAGCTGGCTATGAGACAAGAATGCCAGCAGTTTGCTGAATCACTGCAGGAAGAAATTAAGGTTAAAGACAAGCAACTGATCGAAAGGGAAAAAAATTATGAGACAGAAATATCTGACCTTAATAAAAAGGTAATGTAAGTGAAATATGTACACTTTAAATAATTCAGTTTTGGTTATAATTTTAACTAAGCAAAGGCAAAGATTGCAGTTAGGTCTAGAAAATTGTACACTGGAATATCCCACCTGCTGCACCTTGGGTCAGGTGATAGGGTTAGCACTAAGCTGTGGCAAACTTCTCTTTCCTCATGGACTTTACTTCATTATACTCCTTTAACAGCATGTTGAATGGGCCACAGGAGCCATTTTGTATGTTCAGCTTCAATGAAAAATCATTGGTATCAAATTTTTGTCGTTTGGACCATAGATACTATACCACTTAAGTTATCGGACACCTTTTAAGCTTTTAAGTTTTTTAAGATATTAGATATAGATAGCAACATTGTTTTTAGAAAATAGAGACTTTCATAAATTTCATTTCCGGGCTACTGCTATAAATTATTGATGTTTTAGACAGCAATTCTTTCCATTCTGTGTGGATACTGGTTATTTACATTAAGTTTCTATGTAGACTATTCTGTTTTATATATAACATGGCATAATCTTTAAACAATGCTTCAAAAATGTTAATTATTTTATCCTGGATATGACACTTGAAGTGATGTTACAGATTGATGAATTGGAACTAGAGAATCAAAAGCAGGCAGACATAATTTTGAGATATGAGCAAGAGTCCAAGAAAAAAGAAATAGAACCTGAAATCTTCAATGCTTCTGCTGAATTATTAGCACAATTGGAGAAGTTAAAAGTAAGTATACTTTACAGTAACATACTTTTCTGTTAAGGAAGTTTATTCCTAAACCGGCTCAAAGATGAATTGCTGTTTGAAAATTAGTAAATATTATCAATAAATGACAGTACAGATTGATGGCTAGCTTCAGGATCTCTTGGCCAGACTGTCGAAACAATTCATACTTTGATGCAAATGTTTGATTGGCTTCTCTATGTAGCAGATTCCCATTTGTTTTCTTTCCCTCAAATTAATCATTAATACGAAGGTGGTCCGAAAAGTTTCCGACCTCAACGTGAAGATGGCAGCACTCGTAAATAAAAGCTAGTGAATTTAGTTGTTTATCTGTTGAAAATTACTCACCAAAGTTTCAGCCATTTTGGACGCGCAGTTATGTAACAGTCGTTTGAGTTAGTTGATGCGAGTGCTTTTGTGAAAATGGACAAAATCGAGTATCGAGCTATCACTAAATATTTGTTTTTGAAAGGCAATATGCCTACGCAAATCAAAGATCAGTTGGATTCTGTGTATGGGGACTCTGCACCATCACATACCACAGTGAAATTTTGGGCAGCTGAATTTAAACTTGGCCGTAAGAGCTTGGGAGACGATGAACGTTCATGACGCCAAAAAACTGCAACTACTGATGAAAACATCCCCAAAGTTCACCAATTGGTGCTAGACGACTGCTGAATTAAATCAACATTTAGGTATGAGAAAGCTGTCCATGCGTTGGGTGCCGCGTTTGCTCAAAAACCAAAAACATGTTCGAATGAACATTTCCAATGCTCTGTTGGCGCAGTTTAGGGGCAATAAATCTGAGTTTTGGCGCCGATTAATTACTATAGATGAAACTTGGATACACCAATATACGCCCGAAACAAAAATACAGTCCAAACAATGGACTGCAAAGGGAGAACCGGCTAAAAAAAAAAGCAAAAACTGTTTTTTTCTGGCTGGGAAAGTGCTGGCGACTTTTTTGGGATAGTCATGGAGTTATTTTAATCGATTATCTTCAAAAAGGATAAACCATTACAGGAGCATACTACACATCATTGCTTGACAAGCTGAAGGCAGAACTTGCGGAAATACTGCCACATTTGCAGAAAAAGAAAATCCTGTTTCACCAAGACAACCTCAACCTCACACCTCAGCGGTTGCCATGGCGAAAATTTACGAATTACAGTTTAAACTGCTTGACCATCCGCCTTACTCACCAGATCTAGCCCCAAGCGACTTCTTTTTGTTCCCTCATCTAAAAAATTGAGCTCGGAGGACAGAGATTTTCGTCAAATGAAGAGGCAATCGTCTTCGTGAACAATTATTTTACGGAGTACTATTTGGGCGGGTTACAGAGATGGGGGCATCGCTGGGAGAAGTGTGTAGAGTTACAAGGATACTGTGTTGAAAAATAAAAAATTCAGAAAAAATGTCTTGTATCTTTGTTAGGTCGGACATTTTTCAAACCACCCTCGTATTAAACTCTTTTTAAACTTTAGAAACAGTGGGCCTGTTATGATTATGTGAGATTTTGATGTTTCATTTGATTGCATTTTTAAAAGGTCAATGCCATTTCGAGAATATTCAGCATACTGTAACAGATTTAATGAGAAAATATTACTTACAAGAATTAACTGGAAAAAGGGGGATTTTAGTGATCCAGTTACGTTTCATGAAAAATGGGAGGGGTTAGTATTTGCACTAATGTATTAACTTTGTGTGTGGATGCTGGTTGTAGAACTTTTCTTCATTGTCATTGAGACCGCCAGACTTCACACATTGCCGCGTGTGCAAATATATTATGTTACCACATAACTACAGGTAAAATACTGTCCATAACAGATCTAGGGTTAATAATTGGATAAAGGAAACAAAGAAACTGCCGCGAGGCACTGAAAATAAGATAGGATAGGGAAAATAAACAGTTACCCGTCACTTACCATAGATGAAGGCAGGAGGGCGAGACATGTAAAAACATAAAAACGAAAGAATTACACAATATTTCGACTTAAGTCTTACTCATGTAGGAGGCGAGACATATGGCAGGGGGAAAGATGTGGTCACATCCGAGCCCGCCACATGAATGAAGCACAGGCGGAAAATGCATGGTAGTGGAAGAATTGCCGGGAGGGGGGGGGGGGGGGGGGAAATAGGCTTGACCAGCGATAAAAGTGGAACAAATCAATATAATCTCTGTGCAGCTTAGTTCAAAAAGTTATAATTGAAAATAAAGGGAGATAGAAGAATTTAATATATATATATATACAAAAAATATATATATATAAAAAATAAATAAATAAATAACCGACTGTAAAATGAAATGAGAGATGGCAAGTGACACACCCCTGGCCTAAACCTATGTTAAACCTGTCACTTGCCATCTCTCATTTCATTTTACAGTCGGTTATTTATTTATTTATTATTTTTTTATTTATTTTTTATATATATTTTTTTGTATATATATGTTTTTTAAATTCTTCTATCTCCCTTTATTTTCAATTATAACTTTTTGAACTAAACTACACAGAGATTATATTGATTTGTTTCACTTTTATCGCTGGTCAAGCCTATTCCCCCCCCCCCCCCCCCCCCCCCCTCCTGGCAATTGTTCCACTACCACGCATTTTCTGCCTGTGCTTCATTCATGTGGCGGGCTCGGATGTGACCACATCTTTCCCCCTGCCATATGTCTCGCCTCCTACATGAGTAAGGCTTAAGTCAAAATATTGTGTAATTCTTTTGTTTTTGTGTTTTTACGTGTCTCGCCCTCCTGCCTTCATCTGTGGTAAGTGACGGGTAATTATTTTCCCTATCCTATCTTATTTTCAGATCTAGGGTTAAAGAATATTCAGAAAGAGCATGAGAAAACAAATGTCCAAAAATATTTGTGACATCTAAAGTTTGATATGAAGATTTCAAGATTAATAGATGTAGTGACTTAGACATGTAATTGATGTTGGGAAGGTTTTGGGTCTGAGTATTTAACATTCAAGATGTCAAAGTTATGATTTTTTTATCAATAAGAAAATAGAGAAATGAAACTTTTGGTTAAGTGTTTAGGGAAGATAGAGATATTCTCATTTACACCAGTGTCGGATCTAGGGGGGGTCAAACCGGGGTGCTTGCCCCGGGCGACAATTTCAGGTGGGCGGCAAAATTATGTTTGAAGGAGCGGTAAATGGCAAATTCGTGTGACGGTGACCTTTTTTTTTGCTCTACTGCCCCAAGCGGCAACCATTAGGGGGCGGCAAAATCAAAGAATAGCTATGTACCGCCCCGGGCGGCAAATTCATATTTGAAGGGGCGGCAATCTCAAGTTTTTTCCCCGACTCGGAAAATTTGTAGATCAGCCACTGATTTACACAAGTGCCAGCAGAATGGTGCGAAAAATACAAAACATGAAATTCAAAAAGCCACCCGAGCGTTCTCATTCCTAATGCAGTTCAATCTAGTGAGTCTGTGTAACCAGCGAATCATTTTCATTTCCATGACATGCAGTTGTTGTTAATGTCCTTTCGTGACTGGCCAACATTTGGTTTCATACAGTGCAACTGGTCAAATGATTGTTCTGTAAATCTTTGATTTAAGGTACAGTGACTACTTCCAGTTGAAAAATACTCATGTGACCTGACACCACTTCATCCAGGCTGTGTTGACTCTGTTTTGGATGTCTGGGAACATCTGACCATTCAAACAGTTCAGTGTTCCCAAGTATTTGAATTCAGGTGGCTGAGATTTCAGTGCTATCAATATTAACAGACCCATCACTGGGAAATCCCCTGTCCATGAGCTTGGTCTTCTGTACATTAAGTCACATGCTGTGTTTGTTGAGGGAAGTTTTCCATTGTTGGATTTGTTGTTCCTATTCTTGACAAGACTCTCAGGCGACCATGATATCATCAGCATAGAGCAATATCCAGGAGTGTGGAGTTAGTAGTTCTGCAGTGATGGCGTGAAGACAGTGGATAAACAGGATTGGGGGACAAAGCCAATCCCTGATGAACACTAACACCTATGGGAAAACAGGCAGAATTTCCTACAGAATCTCAAACACATCTGATGACACTCTGATGTA
Source organism: Vandiemenella viatica (assembly GCA_031002005.1). Lineage (NCBI taxonomy): Eukaryota > Metazoa > Arthropoda > Insecta > Orthoptera > Morabidae > Vandiemenella > Vandiemenella viatica. The sequence goes on along the minus strand of CM061919.1, from coordinate 163,501,894 downwards.
GCAGATGGATCCATTTAACATAAATCATTGCCACCCTATGCTGTCTCATACATACCAGGTTAGATCATGAAGCCTTAAAAAAGCTACATTCAGTGGTTTTCTCTTTCCAAGGTGTCTTTCTGTCAAAATACATGTGGCATGAATAGCATTGATTGTCCCGTGACTTTCATCAAACCTTACTGATTTTGGGGGCAGTCTTAACTATACTTAAAAGGTGTGCTTCACATCCTAAAGGAATGCCTGGGCATGCGAAAAATTGCATCATGATGGGGTCTGCATGAATTGACGGAAATGCAGAAATGGATGCGTTACGGCGCTGCTCAGATCCACTTGGAGCGCAATGAGTGTGAAGGAGAGGCTTTCTTATGCCATATCGTAACACTGAATGAGACATGGGCCACATCGTACGAGCCCAAAACTGAAATGCCAATGCAACGAATGGCGTCATTATGGGTTGCTGCGAAAGTCAAAAGTGCGTCAGAGCCCCAGTATGGTGAAAGTTACGGTGATTCTCACGTACGACTGTGATGGTGTTATTCTAGCGCATTATGTTTCTCCATGGCATTCCGTCAATGCACAGTATTACTGTTTGTTTTTGGAGCATCACCTGCGACCAGCTTTGCGAAAGAAGCGGCAACACTTTCTGCGCAACCCACCCATTATTTTGCACGGCAATGTGCGGGCACATACAGCACAAGCTGTGGCTGCTCTGTTCGGTCGATGGGACTGGGAAGTACTGTACCATCCACCATACTCCCCGGACTTACTCCTCGTGACTTAGATTTGATTCCGAAGATGAAGGAACCACTTCCTGGCATTCACTTCAGAACTGTTCCAGAGATTCGACAGGCAGTAGACCACTCCATTCGCACCATCAAGAGAACAGACTCTGCTAATGGTGTACTATGCCTTCCACATCACTGCAACGGGTTCTACACAATGCTGGTGACTACTTTAGAGGACAGTAACAGGTGCAAACATGTAACGCTTGTGTATCGGTTGTGAATAAATAGTTGCCACTATTTAAGTTCCAACCTTCGTATATTGATGCAATAGCTAGAGGCGACCTCTGAGAAGGTGTCACCCTTTATATTAATAAAGGTTTAGTGCAGGGATGATCAACCCAAGGCCTGCAGGCTGCTTGCGGCCTATAGTATTTCAGCACACGGCCCATGGAATTGGATCATTACGTATGTTAACTTTAACTGATAACAGTGATATCAAACACTATAACACTATTACCAACTCTACGATTATGAGACTTGGACTACCTGCAGAAGACACTTACAATGACTGGAGAAGTATCACCAACGCTGTCTGAGAAGAATACATAAGATAAAATGGTATCTTAGTACACATTTTATCTTAAGTGTAATAGTGTTATAAAGATTGTCAGGCAAATGTCAGTATACTAGAAGCAAATAGCACAAGCATTGAAGCAATAATAACTAAGCACCAACTTCGATGGGTTGGACATGTCATCCGAATGTCGAATTGTCGCCTTCTGAAACAAATAATGTATTCGTAAATAAAGAACAGCCAGTGAAATTGAGGAGGACAAATGAAGCAATACGGCTTTGGACTTGAAACCAATCTTAAGAAATGTCTGATAAGTACAAGCAGCTGGGAGGATGAAGCCTGTAATAGATCTGTGTGGAGACAGATGGTTCATTAGGGATCACAGCATTATGAAGAGCAATGGCTACAACTAGAATCCGACAAAAGAAATCATAGGAGGGAACAGGAGAAGTTGAGAAGAGACGCCATTATCTAGTGCTGATGTGTGCCATCATTGTGGATGACCCTGCTATTCGAGAATTGGACTCTCCAGCCACTCAGACTCGATGATGATAAATAGAAAGATATTGTATACTCGCAAATGAGTGAATGCCTTGCTGATGTTAAGATGATTTTAAATCTATATCATCACTCACTTGATCTAGTGAGGATGTACAGTTGGCACGAATCACTGATAAGAACTTTCTGCAAGTAACCACCACTCTTTTCGACATCAACATTAATGCACTTAGTTCTCCCAAAAAAAAAAAATCAAAAGTTGCATTAAAATAATTATTTTCATTTCTTCATTAAATATGTATGTTTCATTTATACTGTTTTTGCTTCCTTCATAAACATATTTAACCAATTTTTTCCAAGAAAGTAGAATGTGCAGTCCGATGATATGTTCCATTTCCAAATTTTGGCCTGGCTGTTGAAAGTTAGTTCACCACTGGTTTAGAGGGTTGTAGGCACCCTAAAATTGGTAAAAAAAATCTGAAGAACAAGACATTGTTGCTGGAAATATCCACAAGTAGGCAGGCATCCCAGCTCCTTAACTGTGAGAAGCTCGGCGAATTCGCCGTTAACAGCGAACTTTACAAATCCCTTAACTGCAGTAGGAGTGTTATCACCTGCCATGGTATAATTGATATAGGGATCAAGGAACTCTTTATGTAATCGTAAGTTGTTATTCTTTATTATTGTTTATTTTTCTCACTTGAAAAAATTAAAATGATGTGGCAGCAAAATGGAAAGGAGACAGCTATTAACCCTTTCCTACCAGCTACTGGAAATAAAGGGAAATTTATAATTTCAATTATATATTTGTATAAAGTTACTTGAAATTAAACACACATATTTTTTTCAATTTTTTTTTTGGAACTCTTAAGTCGTAATTACTAAGCCAGTACTTATAAGTACCATCAGGGACTTTGTGTATGACAGGATGTACAGAAATAGCAATTGAAATCAATTATGTTCATATTGGTATGAAATGTTTGGCTCATGATATTAAAAAAAAACAATTCTTTTTGCTCATTCAGACACAAAAGACATTGCAATGCAACATTTGGAATGATGTTTTCACTGTATTTTCTTCATTCTACATACTTCACATCTTCATCTGATTTTTACAATTTAGGGACACTGTATATCTCTGTTTCCCAATCTTACATCTCTCATTGTGGAATAGTATGACTTGTGTTGTTTGAATGGATGAGGGCTTGGTGAAATATATATAGATGACCTTTTCTTCTTACCAATATCCTTCATAGTCATTATACCTTGTGCAAAGGATCTTCTAAAAAATTTTAGACTTTTTTCAAATATCGGACCATTTATGTTATAGGCATTGACAATACAACATCCAGAATTCCCAAAAACAATCTTTACCATGATTTCGGTAATCTTCTGTCAGCATTGCACAAAGTCATCAGCTGATCAGCAGTATCAACCCCACACATGAAGGTATTGTAGTCCTTGATGACTCCTGAGTCCTGAGCATGAAATTGTCGACTTCAATCCATCTTTTTCTTTGCATATAACTTGTGGTGTAACAACAGGGTGGCAGGATGGGCAAAATGCTATGGGACCTACTGCCGGAGGTGGCCCCCGATGACCGGTCAGAGAGGCCCTCTGGTCCAAGATCCACCAGGTCACCAATCCAACCCGAGAGAGGGTCCATCTGTTGAAGTTGCCATTGACCCCAACCAGTGTAGTGGAGTTTCACCGCTGCCATGAAAATTTGATACTAAATGTATGACCTTTTTATCCTTCCATTTCCAGTAGCAAATACCTAGGTTTGTAAATTCATTGTCACAATCTCCTCTTTTTAGTTTTCCATCAGCAGATTGTTAGAAAGTCCCTTGCAGTCGGGGCTGATTCTCCCACAAACAAAAGTTGTTTCAGTTTTTTAATAATGAAACTGATGAAAAATAATGATAATACTAGATAACATCATCATTGCTCCATTTTTGCAGTCAATTCTAAGACCACTCTTTGACCTAATGAGTAATCTGAGAACATTCCAGTCATTTCTTCATTTTTTCCTTGATAAATTATAAACTTCTAAGAGAAGAGCTGATAAACTATAAGCTTCAATCAGAGCGTATTTCATAAAAATATCAATTTAAAAATATCTAAAACAATGATAAAACCAATTGTATACTTGCTAAATCTATTGACCAATAATCTGTATAAAACTACCCAGAACTCCCTGACGGTACTTATAAGTCCACGTTGGTTTTTCTAGATTATTGAGTAAAGAAACTAGAAAAACATATATGGTTAAATGTTCAAACTAAAAAAGTAATAACAGAAATTGACACTTGCCAAGTATATTATCATCAAAAAATTCATTGTAATGTACCACTTGTTACTCTGGTCAGTATGCTGTCAAGCCCCAACTTAGAAAATTAATTTCTCGGCAATTTCACGCAGAATTTAAAAACAAATGTTGTCATTGTCTGACTTAATCATGCAACAATACATCAACAGGCTTAACAATGCAGTGGAAACTGGTATTGTTGAATTATATGGTGGTAAATACAGTGGTACTTATAAGTACCGCCAGGGAGGAAAGGGTTAAATTAAGTTCCTTACGTAACGTATAAAAGAAATTATACAAGAGGAAATAAACTGTGACTTGATAGAACAAAGGAGATGTAATACACCTCCTCAGCACCGTATTGACCCAAATAGGATTTGGGATTCACAGCCACCGGAAGCCGGTGGCGACCCCTCTGAAGACCCTGGACGGTCTTGGTCATTCCAGAAATCACATAATCGCATCTGATGGGCCAGACCTCAAGGAATTCCAGAGGACGTGGATCCCGCTGACAATCTATCCTAAAAAACTTACTTTTATACTGTAATTAGCAGTAGCGTAGTAAAATTTGTAATAAACTAGTGGTGGTGGGTTAATTAAGGGGTTATGTTACTAATATTAGTTTTTCTTTTATTAAAAATTAACCTACATGTAGTCAAGCACTTAAGTTTCTGTAATAAAATGCCTATACTTACAACAGTACTCTAACTGTAAACAACAACTCACTTGATTTCGCTAGGTAGTGGAAATCAATGTAACAACTTAATCGTATTGTTAATGTAAATATGGCCTAATTTAGATACTAGATGTTAGGCTGTAAAAAGTTGTGACAAAATAAATAAATAAATATAGTGTTGCCGCCGTGAAAGTGTACATTGTTATAGAACCATGTCCTGTTCATCACCAGCCATCAAGTGAGGATCTATCCATACCAGGGCAGGCAAAGAACAATAGATAAGGTGGCTCCCATACTACAATGGAACATGAGTTCGAGGCTCACAAGTAGGAATTAAAACTCTTGACAAGGTCTAAATTAATGTGGCTCTGCCTCCAAGAGAGACATTTTAAGTCAACACACCACCCAGTGCTAAGAAAGGACGATACCGAAGGTGATCGAGTGAAGGGAGGAATGGATGTGTTTGTGCGAAACACTGTCCACTCCTTCACAAGCAGTAGCAGTGATAATATGTGGGCCAATACAATCAATATGCTCCATATTACCTATCTACCACTGGGATCACCAGTTGATTATGATCAACTGGCTAATATTTTGCTGCAATTTCTCAATATTTTCTCCTGTTGGGATTAATGTCCACAGTTACTTGTGGTGTTCGAGCAGCATGGATTGCCCTGATTATTGCAGCAGGAGGATTTGTGCATCCTCTGCATTGTGAAGTGGATCATGACTTTCATGGAAGTGACCACTTCCCAATATGTATACATGTACAGTTTGAATATGGAGGAGACAATAACTGATGCAAATGGAACATCAGCAAAGCTGATAGGCAACTCTACCAACGTTCATTTGTTCTCCAGGAGTGTCTAGATATTGAGGAGAAGGTGAATCACTTCACAAAAATGCTTCACCAGGTGGCTAATATTTCCATGCCTAGCAGTTTAGGAACATTGCTAAGAATGCCCATCCCTTGGTGGAACGACGAATGTTGTTCTGCTGTTCAAGTTTGTAGACAAGGTCTTGCACCTTTTTAGGTTGCAGTCAGCAACGAACGACCTCGCAGTGTTTTGAAGCTTAGGCGTGTCTAGTTTTGAAGGAGAGTGAGAGAATGTCATGGTAGAAATTTGTGAACAGCATTAACCATTCCATAAAATCTTCAAAAGTATAGGAGTCAATCCTCCATATATTTGGGAGATACTCCCAATCACCGTATCTGGATTACTGCATCGGGGAGGGTAGTTTGTGATGAACATGGAATTGCAGCTGATGGCAGAGTCCTTCACTCCCATTGGATCACCTACCAATTTGGGACCCACGTTTCAGGCTATGAAGATCTGCTGCCAAAAATATGCTTCGTTTGATCGCATATGGAATTGTACAGCTGACTGTTTACCAGCTGGTAGCTGGAGAGTGCACTGCAGTGTGTTAAAGAAATTACTGCAGGATCTGAAATGATCCACTAACAGATGCTAGTGAGTGTCTTCTAGATGTTTTTAATGATATTTAGACCGAAGGACACTTCTCTGGCTATTGGAAAGAAGCAAAGCTAATCCCTATTTTAAAATACGGGAAGGACAAAATGTTACTAGGTAACCAGGTAGTTGTCATAGCATCGTCTTAAGGAGCTGCATTGAGAGGACACTAGAGAGGATGGTCAACCACTGCCTGGTCTGATGTCTGGAATCCTGAAATCTGCTGAGCTGTTTTCAATGTGGAATCTGGAAGTTCCAGTCTACCTTGGACAAACCTGAACCTGCTGGAAGCGGTGATACGGGATGCCTTCATCCGCATCTAACACCTTGTTGGGATATTCTTTGAGATAGGGAAGGCCTGCGATACTACCTGGCGGTGTGGTATTTTAAAACAGTTACATGAATGGAGATATAGGAGAAATCTACCTGTTTTATACAATCATCTTTATTGCAGTGTTGATTCCAGTACTAAGTATGAGATGTTTTTATAGAAGAGAATGTAGTCCCTAAAAGGTCAGTTTTAAGTGTTAGCATTATTAACAAAATTTCAACTGTTTTTAGGAGTTTCTTCGGATACTCCTTATTTGTTGATAACTTTGCAATTTTTTGTACATCACCTAGCATGAGAGGCAGTTCAACTCGCACTAAAAGGCTAGATGAATGGTCAGTGTGCACTGGTTTTTGCTTTTTTGGCAAGATGGCCTGCTGTGTACTTTCAACTCTGTCTCAGTCTATTAGCAGAACCACATCTTATCTTGAGGAACACCGTTTTAATGTTACTGTTCATTTTCTGGGCCACGTTTTTTTATAGTAGGTTAAGTGGTGGATGGTCTAATTACAGCCACCTAGTTATTGTTTGTAAAGTTTGTAGTTTTAGCGGCCTCTTTACAGCCAATATTTTAGTCTTTTATTTTATTTTCCTGTCTGTGTGGCGGACCTGTTTTGTAATTTGGTAATTTTTTAAGCCACATGCTGAACCGGTTATTGTTAATGTGCTAATGACCACACTGTTGACTAAAGTGCCAATAATAACATAATGCTCTCAAAAATCTTCAGTGTGTGACAAAGTAGCCGAATCAGTCGATAGCTCTAGCAGTCCGGCACATCAGCCTTTCCTTTCCAAAGGGGTATTGTAACATTAGTGAGCCAAGTACAAGTTTTGTGATCTATGACCTTGTTAAAGAGATCTACCAGGAACCGAGTTGACTGTGATCCAAGCATGTTCAATACCTCCAATGGGACATCATGTGGTCCAGATGCCTTTCCATTTTTCATTTTCTTCAATGTGGGCACTACTTCAAGAGCCATTTTGGCTGGAGCTGGGCTTTACACAGGATTTGCAGGTGCTATTGGTGTATGTGGGAATTCTTCATTGCTGATATTTTTGAAGTGTTGTTTTTGTGGCAGTTTATGGTTTTCATCCTTAATGGTCATAACAAGCATAACATTTTGAGTGAAACGGTGATGGTCTTTTGCTTTTCCCACTTCCTACTAACCACCGACTTTAGTTAATTCTATTTCTGCCGATTGGAATCAATTCCTGATTTTAGCCTGGTTTTGTAGGCTAACTTCTTAGTCTTGAGCATCACACACCTGATCATTCCGTCACCATACTTCTTTGTTGATGAAACGACATTCATGTTTCGTTGTGCCCCTGGTATTGGCAGAGGTCTTAATATATTTGGTGATTGTTGGCCAGACTTTGTCAAAATGGTGTCCATGTTCTGGTGTTTTAGGGAGTCTATAGATGTTTTCTGCTGGATGTGATCCTGCTTTGATTTCCACCATCTAATTCACTCTGATGCAGACTTGAAGTTTTTATTTTAGAGGTAGAAGCAATTTCTGAAACTGAGGAAGAGCAGATGATGTTGGGACAGGATGTTGTCTGATATAACTTTTGCATCAATTATAAAATTAAGGTCAGAACTTCGAATTAACCAACAATCAATCTGTGCATTCCTTCCACCGCTAAGGGTAATGAAGTGTGATGGATGTTTTCTGTAGAAGGTGTTAAACATAGTTAAACCCAATGCCTCAGCTCATTCAAGTACTCTGTTCCCATCCTCATTTTGCTGTCCAAAACCCTGCTCACCAGGAACTCTATCAAAACCATTTCTATTCCTTCCAGTGTGTGTATTCAGTTCGCTACCAATGAAGAGTATTTCATTTTCTTCAACAGACTGCAAGTAGGTTTCAAGGTTGTTCCAAAATTCCTCCTTAGGATCATCCAAGCACCCAGTTTGTGGGGCATAGCAGGAAACTGCGCATATGGTTTTGGTACCACAGGCAATCTTGACAGACGTCAATCGGTCAGAAAAACAGTTCACATCAGTGTCTTCTCAAAACTTTTTACTTACAGTGATGGCTACGCCATTCCTGTCTGCAGTCTTCCCATAATAGAACAACTTGTATCCATCACCTATATTCTTGGATTTTGAGCCAGTTGACTTGGTTTCTTGGATCTAGGCAATATCTGCTCACCGGGTCTTCAATGCATCAGTGAGCTCTCAGCTTTGGCTCTTGAGAGTATGAATGTTAATGGTAGTCTTTCTGATCTGTTGGACTCTCTTCTTTAGGCTGTTTTTCCACAAAGCGGCTAATCGCGGGAGGCCGGCCGCAATTGATTTCATTAACCATACCCACTGACGTGACCGCAACTAGGAAGTCGTTGTGACTGTAAAAGAACATGTTACTGGAGTAACCATGCGTGACTCAATGACTATGTAAAATTACTGTGCAATGCACACTGTGTGACTAGCTGCATGCAACTGACCGCCTTTCACACGCAAAATTATGCAACATGCACGTAGCTTAAGATGTCTGTAGACAAATCTATGCCTGTGTTGAAAGCTCTGTGAAATATACGCCATTTATTGGCCATTACGCCAAATGTACACGCGATGTATCTCATTGCTCTATACGACCTGTAATTAAATATTCTTTTTTGGTGCTGAAGTTCGCTCACTATACAGATACGTAACTTTATCAGTTAGTTTGAAAGCATAATCACCGATGAGAACATAAGGCGTCAGTGTGTTATTTATTGATAAAATTGGCACATTTTCTGGAATATTTGATCTGTTCTTGCTCAATTTAATAAAAATAGAATGTACTATCTCAAAATATAGATGCAACACTGCATTTTTTGTAAGCTCCAATATCAATGCAAGTAACAAAGGATTTATCCAAAAACTGTTTTCATTATCT